>CM077162.1:69686231-69798323 GCA_039583875.1 Platanthera guangdongensis | reverse complement strand
GAGAGTGATCGACACAGAAGTTTTGGTCTCGAAACTTTGAAAGCGTGTCGACAAATTAATACAAAACCCTATTTATACCTTTCTAATTTTGAAGATGAACAGGCGAAAGCTAACTTAAATTGTGTCGACACTGGCAATAAGTGTCGACACTGACTTATAATGTCTCGACACATATGTGTCGACACAAGTTTAGTCAACAGTTTTTATGTGTCGACACTGTTTAGTGTCGACACCACAAAACTCTGACACATAGTCGAGACTTTACTTAGAAAATTCTGAGTAAAACTTAAGTGTCGACACCACTTTGGATGTGTCGACACCTACTTGACATGTGTCGACACTAATAATCAGAAGTGTCGACACCAACTTCCTAGATGTGTCGACACCTTTTTCCTGAAGTGTCGACACCACTTTTCTTTTTCTGTGTCGACACAAAAATCTCTGTGTCGACACCTTTTTACTTAGCCAATTTCAATCTGTAAACTTACTCTAAGTTTATCATTCCTAGTTCAATTTTAAATCTATTGAACTTAGCTTCTTCTAGGGGCTTAGTATACATATCAGCTATTGATTATCAGTTTTAACATATTCAAGTAAAATATCTTCTCTTTTCTACATGCTCCCTAAGAAAAATGATATTTAATTTCAATATATTTTGTTCTACTATGAGATACATGATTAGTAGCTATTGAAATAGCACTAGTATAATCACAAAAGAGTGGAGTTCTACTTACCTGAAATCCATAGTCCTCAAGCTGATGTTGTATCCACAAAAGTTGAGCACAACAACTTCCAGCAGCCACAAATACTCTGACTCTGCAGTGGAGATAGCCACACTTGTTTGCTTTTTGCTACTCCATGAAATTAGTCTCCCACCTAGGAATTGACAGGTTCCAGTAGTGCTTTTTCTATCTTCTTTGCATCCTGCAAGTCTGCATCTGAATAACCTGTTAGTTCAAAATCCCCATTCCTAGGGGTACCAGAGGCCTAGATAGGGAGTGCCCTAAGATATCTCAATATCTTTTTTACTGCAGTCAATGAGACTCTTTAGGGCAGACTTGATACCTTGCACAGACACATGTAGCATACATGATATCTGGTCTACTTGCAGTCAAGTATAATAGGGAGCCAACTATCCCCTATACAAGGTTTCATCTACAGGTTTCCCTGCATCATCCTTGCTAAGAGACATACTTGACCTCATAGGAGTTTTTATGGTGCTGGATGAATCCATACCATACTTCCTTATGAGTTCTAGGGTGAACTTGGACTGGCATATGGATAAACCACTCTCAGTCTGTCTTACTTGAGACCCAAGAAGAACTTTAGCTCTCCCATACTACTCATCTCAAATTGACTTTGCATTAGCCTTTGCAAACTTTTTGCAAAGGCTACTTTCAGTAGACCCAAATATAATGTCATCTACATATATTTGGACTAGTATAACTTGCCTCTAGATTCCCTAAGAAATATAGTCTTATCTATTTTCCCCTTTAGAACTTGTCTCCATGAGGAAACTAGATAGGGTTTTCATACCAAGCCCTAGTGGCTTGCTTTAACCCATATAAAGCTTTCCTAAGTCTATATACATGATGAGGTAGAGTTGAATCAACAAAACCTGAAGCTGTTCCACATAGACTTCCTCTTTAAGCTTACCATTCAGGAATGCTGACTTGACATCCATTTGGTAAACCTTGAATCCTTGATAGGTTGCATAGGCCAAGAACATCCTTATGGCTTCCAGTCTGGCTACTGGAGCAAAGGTTTGATCAAAGTCAATACCTTCTTCTTGCCTATATACTTTAGCAACCATCTTGCTTTATTCTTAATGATGACCCCCCTTGTTTCCATCCATCTTATTCCTGTGTAGATCCACTTGGTTCCTATTATATTGTGGTCTTTAGGTTTAGGAACAAGTTCCCAGACCTTGCACCTCTTGAACTGATTAAGCTCTTCTTGTATTGCTTCAGTCCATTGTGATCTAGAATGGCTTCTTCAAACTTTTTTGGTTCAACTTGATAGAAAAAAACTGGAGTAGATTGCTGCATTCAGGTTTCTGCTCCTTGTTTGTACCCCTTGTCTTGGATCTCCAATAATCTGCTCTACTGGATGATCTCTAAGATGCCTATTGGCTGGAAGCATCCTAACTTCTGGTTGAACCTCTTCACATCTCCATCATGCTGTACTCCTTGAACTTCATCAGCAATTGGTACATGTAGTTCTCCCCCTGGACAACAGCCACTGTCTTCTACTTGCTGTCTTGCAGAGGTACTTCTTCTATAGTAAGCTTGTCCATCTTCTTTGTTAAAACTGTGGGGCTGCATACACTACTAGACAACTCATTGTTAATTAAGTTTAGTCTCATCAAAACTACATGCACAGATTCTTCTACAACTTGTGTTGTCAAGTTGTAGAACATAAAGCCTTACTATTGTTGCTGTAACCAACACAAATTCCCTCTTGTGACTTGGCAGCAAACTTAGTCAAGTAAGACTTTCCATTGTTAAGTATGGAGCATTTGCAACCAAAAGATCCTGAAGTAGGATAGGTTTGGTTTCCTGCCTTTCCACAACCTCATAGGGGGTCATTGTTGAGGCCTTTAGTTATGGTAGCCCTATTAATAACATGGCATGCAGTATTAACTGCTTCAGCCCAGAAATATTCTGGTAGTGATGTATCACTTAATAGGGTTCTACCTACCTCAATCAAGGTCCTATTCTTCCTTTCAGCAATGCCATTTTGCTGAGGTGTTCTAGGTGAAGAAACTCTTGAAATATCTCAAAGTCTTCGCATAGTTTTGTCATGCTATCCAGACTGAAACCAGTACCATGGTCACTTCTTATTTTGACCACTGTACTATTTATTCATTCTGAATTTGCTTGACAAAGCTATAGAATACATTAGGTGTTTCAGATTTCTGTCTTAAGAAGAACACCCAGGAAAACCTTGAGTAGTCATCTACAACTACAAAGGTATAGACCTTCCTACCTAGGCTGCGAACTGGCATTGACCAAAGAATCCATATTCAAGAGGTATAAACACCTCACAGCATCTTTGTTTTCTATGCTTCTAAAGGTGGATCTAGTCTGCTTGCCCTTTTGACAAGCTGAGCAAATACCATCTTTAACACACTTAACTGAAGACCATTCCTCACTAACTCTTTGCTAAAGAGTTTGTCAATTGTCTTGTAGTTAAGATGGGCAAGCCTCTTGTGCCATTTGACACAATGAGAGACTGTCTCATCAGCTACAAGACAACACTTGAGAGCCATTGTGTTGGAACACCCTATTATTAATTTGGGTCAGGATCACTATGTCTCTAGGAACCTTTGCTTGACCTTACGTATAGCTTAATAGGTCCAATTAGAATTGAGTCTAAGGGTTAGAAGTCTAGGTTTGGAAGCTGCCTGAAGACCAGGATTCTCAGTCTGGAGACTAAGTATATCGTCGAGCTCAGCACGAACGATTCGTTCGTCGAACTCCGGTCGACGATCATCTAGACTCACCTTCGACAGATCGTCGAACTCCATTCGACGATCGCGAGCTCAACTTCATAATATCGTCGAACTCCATTCGACGATCGGTGAGCTCAGGTCGACGATTTTGACTCTGCATTGGATCTTTATATCTCTGAGCTCAGTTCGACGATCTTTGAGCTCAGATCGACGATATTTTGCTGCTGTGTGTTTCCAGGTCGCTGAGCTCAGCTCGACGATAGCAGAGCTCAGTTCGACCGATTTCAGATAACTTCCAGAATTCAAATTCAAAATCAGTTAGGATTATTCTGCAATAAATTCAGAGATTTGCTAGCCGTTTCATTCAATTCTGGACCAAGTTTCAAGGGATTTTTTCAAGAAATGTTTCTGTGGACTTTCCTCCAGAAGAGATTATGCAATTAAGGATGCAATTAATGCAGGCCAACGACTATACTTGACAGAGAATGATATTCTATTCTGACTAGAGAATAAAAGACAGGATTTTTAATCTCTCAACATAGAAGAACACACACAATACAGAGAGAGAGAGATACTAACTACAGAGAACTCTCAAAAAATCTTATGTCTCAAGAATTCTGAAGAACACTCATCCAAGGAGATCAAGTTTTCAAATCTTCAGATCTCTTTAGTTTCAAAGGTGTTCAAGGCCAACATATTTCAAGACTCCAGAAACTTAACATTTCAGCTATTGCTGAAATCATCCATGTGGAGTTCAATATTTGAAGGCTTATCACCCTCAGCAAAGCTTTTCTTCCTGAAGATTTCAAGGATTCAGGGGGAGCTTTGACACCAATCCACATAGTCTTCTCAGTTGTTTGAGAAAGAGAAGACTGCCATCACTCTCTCTCCACCCCACTCTGTAAAGGGTTTTTAAACTCCCTTCAAAGTTTGAACTTGGTTTTTGAGCACCTGATCAAAAAATCATTGGTGGCAAGACACCTGATCAAAAATCTGCTTTGGTTTTTTGAGCACCTTATCAAAAGCTCATTGGTGCCCAGGACACCTGATCAACTCATCCTGCAGTGGATTCCTACTAGGGTGGTAGAAGAGTGGATTACCTAAGTTTGGGGAACCACTATAATTTCCTTTGTGTCTTCTGTTTTGCTTTTTTTGTATTTATTTTTGTTTCTTTCGCCTTTGACTTTTCTGTGCTTAGCTTTTGTTTAACTTAGTACTGTGATTAGATTTTTTATTGCTTCCCTGCTCACACATATTACAACAATTATTGTAAAAGTTTGTAAAAGTTTTTAAAGCACCCTATACTCTATTCATCCCCTCTAGAGTATATCAGATCTAGTTGCACTTTCAATTGGTATCAGAGGCAGGTTTGGTTAAACATACCATACCTGATTGGTTATACAGGCTAACACCTGAACCCAAAGATCCCAAACTAGATTCTGTTCTTATTTTGTAGTGTTTTATTTAGATTTTTGTTTGCACAAATCATGGCCCAAAACAAAGATTATGCTAGCACCAGACCTCCAGTGTGCATCTTTCCAAGTTTGCACTTTGAAGGCAAGGATTAGACTTTACATGAATTCTATTGACGAAGATATTTTTAATTCTTTTTTGACAGTGTGTCCAAGACCCCAGAGAACACAAGTACAAATGCTGTTCCACCTCCATCAGAAACAGATGGCTGATATCAAAAAATGGAAAGTAGCTGATGCCAAGGCTATGAACATCCTAGCCCAGACAATGTCAGATGACATATTTCAAAAGGTAGCTGAATGTAATTCAGCAAGGAAATTTGGGACAAACTCTCAGAAATAGTCCTCAGGCTCAGCTGATGAGAGAAAAGACAGAAGATCCCATCTCAATCTCTCAATATGAGAACTTCAAGAAGGGAGGAGACTGAGTTAGTGGGAGATATGTACAACAGACTAAGTCTAATTATCAGTGAACTAAGGACATTGGACAAGGAGATCTCTCTAAGAAAACTTAATGACAGATCCTAATGTGCTTCCCCAGCACTTGGATTCAGAATCTGGCCAATTAAGGATGCCAGAAGTCTAATGAGATCACCACTGAACCCTGTTGGGTAAGCTCAATCTATGAGCTACTCATCAAGAATAGAGAGGAAGAAAAAAAGGCTGCTCACCAGCCACAAGAAAAGAGAAGACCATAGCATTCAAGGCTACTGAGGATCTGCCTGAAGATAAAGCCACAGGGTAATGATGAACTACTCAGTCTGCTGGCCAAAAGATTCTACAAGATGGCCCGAAAGGACTTCAGAAGAAGATCATACAAGGAGCAGACAAGCCAAGGTATGACAAGTCCATTAGTAATAATAAAGACATTATTTGCTTTGGTTGCAGGAAAACCATGGCACATAGTTCCTGACTGTCCAAGAACAAGAACAAGGACAGAAGGGGACATAAAAGAAAGAAAGAAAGGAGAAAGACTCCAAAAGGAATGGCAATGGCAAACCTTCTTCAAGCAAAAATAAGCATACAAGAAAAGGGTTTGTTGCTGAATCCTGGAGTGAGACAAAAGAAGGAGTCAGAAGCCTCTTCTAGCTCCAGTGATGATGAGGATGATGCAGAAGAAAAGGAGTTCTGCATGATGGCAATCAATGCCTCACAACACATTCAGAGGAAGAGGAGTCAGAGTCAGACTCAGAGACCCAACCTGAAGAAGATCAGTAATTAGTTCTTTTGATTTTAGTTCAGAAGATTTTAAATCTGAATTAAAGCACTGTGTTTAGACCTGCTAAAGTCTGAGAAAGAGATTATCTCTCTCAGAAATCAATTATCTGAACACAATGTTCTAAAGTCAGAAAACCCAAACTCTCTCAGGAGTTGGAGTGTTGTAGGGAACAGATAGCTTCACTTAAAGTGAGCTCTCTGAGGCCAAGAAGCTTGAAGAATCCCTTAATGGGAGAAGCATCAAGCTGATGGACATCACAAGCACAGTGAACTCTAGATTTAACAGTACACTGTGTTGGAAACAACCCTATTACTAATTTGGGTCAGGATCACTATGTCTCTAGGAATTTTATGTTTTGACCTTCTGTATAGATTATAGGTCAATTAGAATTGAGTCTAAGGGATCAGGAGTCTAGGTTTTGGAAGCTGCCCTGAAGACCCAAATTTTTCTGGAGACTAAGTCCAAATCGTCGAGCTCAGCACCGACGTTTCATCGAACTCCCGGTCGACGATCGTCTAGCTCAACTTCTGCAGATCGTCGAGCTCCATTCGACGATCGCTGAGCTCAACTTCTCAATATCGTCGAACTCCATTCGATGATCGCTGAGCTCAGGTCGACGATTTTGGCTCTGCAACTGGATCCTTAACTCGAGCTCAGTTCGACGATCTTTGAGCTCAGATCGACGATTTCTTTGCTGCTTGCTTTTTCCAGTTCGCTGAGCTCAGCTCGACGATAGCAGAGCTCAGTTCGACGATTTCAGTTATCTTTCCAGAATCAAATTCAAATCAGATAGAAGTTATTCTGCATTTAATTCAAAGATCTGCCATCCATTTTCATTTACTTCTGGAGCAAGTTTCAAGGAATTTTTCAAGGAACAATTCAGTGGACTTTCCTTCAGAACATATTATGCAATTAAGGTTGTAATCAATTCAGACCAACGCTATCTTTGACAGAGTATTATCCTATTCAGACTCAGAGAATAAAAGACAGAATGTTTTTGAATGAAATACAGAAGAAATATAGAGATTGGACAGAAGTAGAGGACACAACTCAATACACAGAGACTCTCTCAATCTTCTGTCAACAAGAATCCTGAAGAACACTCATCAAGAAGAGATCAAGCTTTCAAGCATTCTTCAGATCTCTTCAGCTCTCAAGTTGTCAAGGCCACACATCATCTCAAGACTCCAGACACTCAACATTTCAGCTTGCTGAAATCATCTATTGCTGGAGATCTATCTTTGAAGCCCCTATCACCCTCAGCAAAGCTCATCTTCCTGAAGATTTCAAAGACTCAGGGGGAGCTTTGACAACATCACTGAATCCACATAGTCTTCTCAGTTGTCTTGAGAAAGAGAAGACTTGCCATCACTCTCTCACCCCCATTCTGTAAAGGGTTTTTCAACAAACTCCCTTCAAAAGTTTGAATCTGGTTTTTGAGCACCTTGTCAAAAGCTCATTGGTGGCAAGACACCTGATCAAAAAATCTGATTTTGGTTTTTGAGCACCTTATCAAAAGCTCATTGGTGCCCAGGACACCTGATCAACTCATCCTGCAGTGGATTCCTACCTAGGGTGGTAGAAGAGTGGATGTACCCAAGTTGGGGAACCACTATATTTCCTTGTGTCATCTGGTTTTGCATGTTTTCTTTTTGTTTCTGGCCTAGATTTTCTGTGCTTAGTTTCTGCATAGCTTAGTTTTATTTCTGCTTCCCTGCTTACACTCATTACAACAATTGTTGTAAAGCTTTGCAAAAGTTTTTCTTTGTGTTTTAAAAAGCACCATATACTCTATTCACCCCCCCTCCTTTAGAGTATATCAGATCTAGTTTCCCCTTTCAATTGGTATCAGAGCCAGGTTGGTTAAACATACCATATCTGTTTGGTTGTACAGGCTAACACCTGAACCCCAAGATCCCAAACTAGATCCTTCTTTTGTTTTCTAGTATTAGATTTAGCTTGCACAAATCATGGCCCAAAACAAAGATTATGCTAGCACCAGACCTCCAGTGTGCAATCTGTCAAAGTTTGCACTTTGGAAAGCAAGGATTAAACTCTACATGAATTCTATTGACGAGGATATTTTTAATTCTGTTTTGACAGTGTGTCCAAGACCTCCAGAGAGCACAAGCACAAATGCTGTTCCACCTCCATCAGGAACAGATGCTGACATTAAAAAGTGGAAAGTAGCTGATGCCAAGGCAATGAACATTCTAGCTCAGACAATGTCAGATGACATTTTTCAAAAGGTAGCTGAATGCAATTCAGCCAAGGAGATTTGGGACAAGCTCTCAGAAATGTCTCTGGCTCAGCTGATGAGAGAAAGGACAGAAGATCTCATCTCATCTCCCAATATGAGAACTTCAAGAAGGGAGAAACTGAGTCAGTGGGAGACATGTACAACAGACTGAGTCTAATTGTCAGTGAACTGAGGACATTAGACAAAGAGATCTCACTGACAGAACTTAATGACAAGATCCTAATGTGCTTCCCAGCACTTGGGATTCAAGAATCTGGCCAATTAAAGATGCCAGAAGCTGAATGAGATCACCACTGAAGCCTTGTTGGGTAAGCTCAAATCTTATGAGCTACTCATCAAGAACAGAGAAGAAGAACAGAAGGCTGCTTCACCAGCCACAAGAAAGGAGAAGACTATAGCATTTAAGGCAACTGAGGATCTGCCTGAAGAAAAAGGAACAGGCAATGATGAACTTCTCAGCTTGTTGGCCAAAAGATTCTATAAGATGGCCAGAAAGGACTTCAGAAGAAGATCATACAAGGAGCAGGATAAGCCAAGGTATGACAAGTCCATTGGCAATAACAAAGACATTATTTGCTTTGGTTGCAGGAAACCAGGGCATATGGTTCCTGACTGTCCAGAGAACAAGAACAAGGACAGAAGGGACAGAAAAGAAAGAAGAAAGGAGAAGGACTCCAAAAGGAATGGAAGTAGCAAACCCTCCTCCAGCAGAAATAAGCACACAAGGAAAGGATTTGTTGCTGAATCCTGGAGTGAGACTGAAGAGGAGTCAGAAGCCTCTTCCAGCTCAAGTGATGATGAGGATGATGCAGAGGAAAAAGAATTCTGCATGATGGCAATCAATGCCTCACAACACAACTCAGAGGAAGAGGAGTCAGAGTCAGACTCAGAGACTCAACCTGAAGAAGATCAGGTAATCAGCTCTTTTGATTTCACTTCAGAAGATTTTAAACTTGAATTTAAAGCACTATGTTTAGACCTGCTAAAGTCTGAGAAAGAGATCATCTCTCTCAGAAATCAATTATCTGAACAAAGTAGTTTAAAATTAGAAAACCTCAAACTCTCTCAGGAGTTGGAGAACCATAGGGAACAGATAGCTTCACTGAAGAGTGAACTCTCTGAGGCCAAGAAGCTTGAAGAATCTCTCAATGGGAGAAGCATCAAGCTGATGGACATCACAAGCACAGTGAACTCAAGATTCAACAGTACACTGGGCTTGGGTGCCTCATCCAGCCAACCTATTGTTCTAACAACCCCTATCAAGTTCATTTCTGACAAGGGAAAGGGAGTTGTAGAGGTTGCCAGGAAAAATTCTGATCTGCCTCAGAAAACTAAAGTCCAGCCAAATCGTCGAACGGAGATCGACGATCGCCGAATGAAGATCGACGATCGCCGAACGCAGCTCGACGATCTCAGGACAAATCGTCGAACGCTGGTCGACGATCCATATACCTGACCTCAGCCATAGTCGACCGTCGAACGGAGCTCGACGATCTGACCCAAGATCGTCGAACTCAGCTCCAAGATCGTCGAACAGAGGTCAGAGCTCTGGAAATTTTTTCAATGGCAAGTCAAAATTGAATCCTGAGGGTTCTTCATCCCAAACATTTAACCCTTATACTGAATGGATTTTACCTCCAAGGAGATATCATCCTGAAGGATATAAGAGTCAGCCAGGGATGTCTTTCATTTCTGAATTTAAGGTTATCAACCTAGGCCCAAGGTAAACTGGGTCAAAAACAAGTGAATTGCTTAATGTGCAGGTGAAGACCTATCCAACATCTAACCAGCAATGGTATTTGGATAGTGGGTGCTCTAAGCACATGACGGGGAACAAGGACAACCTAAATTCCTTTAGAGCCAAGCTTGGACCCAAAGTTATCTTTGGTGACTCCAACTTTGGACAAACTAAAGGATATGGAGAAGTCCAGATTGGTTCTGTAACCTTCAAGAAGGTAGCATATGTGGAAGGACTGAAGCACAACCTAATCAGCATCAGTCAGCTATGTGATGAAGGCTACCAGGTGACCTTCAGCAAAACCTTATGCAAAATCAAGTCAGAGGACAACACAACTGTGTTGACAGGTAAAAGGAAAGGTAACATCTACCTAGTAGATTTTCTTTCAACTTCTATAGATATCTGTTTATTCAATTCAGTTTGTAGACCAAATGTTTTATGGCATAAGAGACTAGGACACCTAAACCTTAGAACTATTGCTAGGCTATCCAAGGACAACCTTGTTAGAGGACTACCTTCTGGCCCCTACAAGAAGGAAGGACTCTGCAAGGCTTGTCAATTAGGCAAGCAAACTAAAAACAGCTTTAAGTCACTTAATAAGAGTGATTCACCTAGGATATTGTATCTGTTACACATGGATCTATTTGGACCCATCACAGTACAAAGCCTAGGAGGGAAATCCTACACTTTAGTGATTGTAGATGACTTCTCTAGATTCACTTGGGTGTTCTTTCTAAGGAAGAAGTCTGATAACTTTAAATGTCTGACAGAGTTTCTCAAATGTATAAAGATTGAGTTCAATACTCACATTGCCCTGATCAGAAGTGATCATGGGACAGAGTTTGATTCTCTTCTTATGCAAGAGTTCTGTCAGAGTGAAGGGATCAGGCATACTTTCTCAGCTCCTAGAACTCCTCAACAAAATGGGGTAGCTGAAAGGAAAAATAGAACCCTTATTGAATCTGCCACTACATTGTTGTCAGATGCTCATCTACCTCTATCCTTTTGGGCAGAGGCAGTGAACACCTCCAACTATGTGCTGAACAGGAGTCTGATACATAAACTGAAGGGAAAGACTCCCTATGAATTACTCAAAGGGAAGAAACCTAAAGTTGACTATTTCAAAATTTTTGGTTGCATTTGCTATATTCACAATAATGATAAGAAATATTTAGCAAAATTTCAAGCCAAAGCTGATGAAGGAGTGTTTCTGGGATACTCCATGATCAGCAAGGCCTATAGGGTTATAATAAATCATCATTGAAAATTGAGGAATCTGTTCATGTTTCTTTTGATGAAACTAACATGTCTTTCAAGGAGAAGATTTCTTCTACCATAGAACCTTTGCAGGAACACTCTCTAGTTGAAGATATGAACAAGCTACAGGTTGCTCAAGAAGAAGAAAGCAGTGAAGATGAAAGCAATGCTCAACACATTGAAGCTCCATTTGAAGAGCCAGTTGTTGTACCACAAGAGGAAACAACAACACAGGTTGGTGAACAATCAACACCCCCTGTTGATTTAGTAACATCAAGAGACCATCCAATTACCCAAATAATTGGAGAACTCTCAGCTGGTGTGCAAACCAGAAATCAGGTCAACCAAAACCTGTTGCACACCTGCTTCCTTTCTCAAATTGAACCTCAGTCCATTCAAGATGCAGAGCAAGATCCACACTGGATCATTGCCATGCAAGAGGAGTTGCATCAATTTGAGAGGAACAAAGTATGGGAACTAGTGCCAAAGCCAAAGGATCATTCCATTGTTGGAACAAAATGGGTATTCAGAAATAAACTGGATGATCAAGGAGTAATAATAAGGAACAAGGCAAGGCTAGTTGCCCAAGGATATTCTCAAGAAGAAGGAATTGACTACGACCAGACCTTTGCACCTGTTGCAAGATTGGAAGCCATCAGAATTTTTCTAGCTTATGCAGCTCACAAAGGCTTCAAGGTTTATCAGATGGATGTCAAGAGTGCCTTCTTAAATGGAGACATCAAAGAGGAAGTCTATGTCAGACAACCTCCAGGTTTTATCTCTCCAACTCATCCTGATTTTGTTTTTAGATTGAATAAAGCATTATATGGTCTCAAGCAAGCTCCTAGAGCATGGTATGAGACCCTAGCATGCTTTCTTTTGGAAAATGGTTTTATAAGGGGTAGAGTAGACCAAACTCTTTTCATTAGAACCCATAAGTCCCATACCCTACTAGTACAAATCTATGTAGACGATATCATTTTTGGTTCTACTGACTCAAAATTGTGCAGAAGGTTTTCTAACCTAATGCATTCTAAATTTGAGATGAGTAGCATGGGTGAGCTATCCTTCTTCCTAGGATTGCAAGTCAAACAACATGCTGAAGGCATCTTTATTTCTCAAACCAAATATGCTAATGAGCTGGTTAAGAAATTTGGCATGTCTGAGGCATCTTGTATGAAAACACCCATGCCTACCAATGCTGTATTGGATGCTGATGAACATGGGAAACCTGTTGATCAGACAACATATAGAGCAATGATTGGCTCTTTACTGTATCTTACAGCTAGTAGACCAGATATAATGTTTGCTACATGTATATGTGCTAGATTCCAAGTTAGCCCTAGAGAGTCACACCTCACATTAGTAAAGAGGATTCTTAGGTATGTTAAAAGTTGTCCAAATCTAGGTCTCTGGTATCCAAAAGATTCAGCATTTGAGTTAACTGGATTCTCTGATGCTGATTATGCTGGATGCAGAATTGACAGGAAAAGCACCAGTGGAACTTGTCAGTTCCTTGGTGATAGACTTGTCTCTTGGTTTTGCAAGAAACAAACATCTGTGTCAACTTCAACTGCTGAAGCTGAATATATGGCTGCAGGCAGTTGTTGTTCACAAATATTGTGGATTCAAAATCAACTCCTAGACTATGGTTACAACCTAGAGAAGTCAAAAATCTTTTGTGACAATACAAGTGCTATCTCCATAGCTCAAAATCCAGTCCTCCATAGTAGGACAAAACATATAGAGATTAGGCATCACTTCTTAAGGGACAATGTTGAAAAGAATAAAATTGAACTGCAATATATCCCAACTGATTTACAAAGGGGAGATATTTTCACCAAGCCCTTGGATGAAAAGAAACACACCTTCTTCCTAAATCAGTTAGGAATGTTAGATGGAGGAAGTCTCAAATAATACTCAAGATTTTGAAAGCTAAAAATGGACCAAGACTAGGCAAAATTCTGATTTTCCTTAGTGTCTAGGATTTTCTGATCTCTGAACTGCGCTCGACGATTTCCCCAAAGATCGTCGAACGGAGTTCGACGATTTCCTGAATCGTCGAACTGAGTTCAGCGCTCCTTTGATAGTATAGACTATCTCTTCTGGTCAACGATCGTCGAACGGCGCTCGACGATTTTGTTCACTGAACGATCGTCGAACGGAGCTCGACGCCTTTCCAGATCGTCGAACGGAGATCGACGATTTGGAGTCTCTTCAGATTCCTTTAGAAGCCTCGATCGTCGAACTGAGTTCAACGATCTTTCCTTTTCTGCGTCGAACCCTAATATAAAACTCTTTTTTCGTCGTCGTTCTCTCTTGCGCTTTCAATTTCTCTGCAAACTTTTCTTCCCTCCAAGCAGTTCTACACTTGGTCGTTTTGTCTGTTGATTTTTTTTTGCAGGTACCATGGCCGTTTCAGTTGCTGTGCTCGCTGCAATGAAATTTGATGCAGGCTTTGACATCGATCTCGACTCCTTCAACACAACCGATCAAATCTTCCAGGATATTCTCAATTTATTCAAAGATCAGCAACTATCTGCCCTGATGACAACCAGAATCAAACTTGCATCTGATGAAATCAAAGAATGGGTTTACACTGCCCACAACCTTGACAACAATACCATAGTTGGTTCTATTGGTGGCACCCAGGTACCTCTGACCCCAACAGTATTGACAGAGGTTTTTGGTTTAAGGAATGGTGAAGATTCTGCTGAACTCTCTGGAGAAGAATTCTCTGATATTCTTGCCAGGATGGGTCATCCTGAGGGGAACCCTAGCAAGCTGTTTAAGAGGAACCTGTCAGTGGAATACAGGTTTCTGGCTGATGTAGTAGGCAAGGTTCTCTTGGCCAAACATTCTGCTCATGACACCATCTCCAGATATCAGCTCTGCCTCATGGGAGCTCTGGTGGATAGAAAAGCTTGAACTGGGGAGAAGTATTTTTTGATCTGCTGAAGAAAAAGATAAACAAAACATTTGTGAACTTTGGAAGAATACTGGGAGTCTTCCTCCAGGCCAAGTGCCCTTCTCTGCTAGTCTCCTCTGGAGTGCACATCAATGCCTCCAAGAGACTCACCTGTGCCCTTTTGGGAAATGGGACAGGCATATCTCCAAGCCCAGCAGGCCCTCTTCTTCTGCCCCTTCAGGCACCAGGACTCTAAGAGTCACTCCACCCCAGGTCTCTGCCCCTGCAGAAGACCTGCCTGCTGCTAGTGCTGCTGCTTCTCCTCCTCCAAGCCCAACCCTACCATTCCATCCACCATTCCAGCCTCATCCCCCATCACAATCTCCAGCCCATCTCCAACCTCTATTCCATCTCCAGCCACCATTTCATCCCCTCCAGTAGACCACTTCCATCCCTTATTCTCATATCCCCCTCCAGATGTCACCTCATCCCCATCCATACCATCCTTCACACTTCTGGATGAATCCTACATGGATGATTCCCCCTCTTCTCCTCCAGACTTCCCCTCCACCTCAACATCCTTCCAAGATCTCCTCCACCATATCCTTGACCAACCATCCTTCACTCCATCCATCTCTATACCCTTGTCCTCCATCTCCACAATTCCCACACCTCAGCCCTCTATCCCTTCACCATCCAGCCCTCCACCTCCAGCTTCCTCAGCCATCCCAATACCCTCTACCTCTGCTCCTCTCATTGAGCATGTAGATCTCCCAGCCCTTGCTGATCAGTTGTATGAGCTCCTTGCACCTAGGCTCTCTCTTCTCATGGAGGCCTCTTTAGCTCCTCTACAACAATCAGTGGCAGCTCTCTCTGCCAGGCTTTCCTCTTTCCTTACTCCTCTAGCAGCACCCCCAGCAGTGTGCCTTGATGCACAGGTATCTGCATCCAGGCAGGGGGAGATGCCCTATGAAGCCAGCCTTCATGCTGCTGTTGCTGCTGCTGCTCCTCCTGCTGTTTCTGCTTCTGCCACTGCTGCTGGTCCTGTGTCTGCTTCTGCTGCTGCTACACCAGTACTAGCAATAGACCTAAGGTCTTTGCTATCTACTTTTGATACTGCTTACTTCTGCTGCCTCCCAGAGCCATATGCTGTCCAGCCCCAAAGGTTCTTGCTGGCCAGCTCTCTGAAGATCTGTCCAAGGCTCTAGTGCCCTTCTCTTGCTGTGACCCCAAAATCATTTCTGATTTTATTCTGTCAGTAACTACTGCTTCTGATGATGTTGCTGCTGCTGCTGCTGAAGACAAGGCTGTATCTGCCTCTGGAGTTATATCTGCTGCTGAAGAGAATGTTTCTGATATACCCTCATCCCAGGATCTTTTGATGACAGAGGCTGTTGCTTTTGAGCCTGCTGTAGAAATTGTTGTTTCTGAAGCTGCTGCTGCCCTCATTCCTGAAATCATCACTGTTGCCTCTACTGCTGCTCCAGTATCTGCTGTTACATCTGCTGCTTCTGTTGCTCCTCTTGCTTCTGTATCTGTTGCCCCATCAGCTGCTGTTAAACTGAAAGAAGATTGATGAAGAAGATTGATGCCTTGTATGATGCACAAAGTTCTGAATCTGAGGATTATAACACTGCTTCTGATGACTCATCTGCCACAATTGCAAAGAAAAGAAAGGCAAGAAGTAAGGCTTTGAAGAGAGTTCCTCCTGCCAAAGTCAGAGATGACAATGATGTTCCCTACTATATTCTGCACAACTGCCCAATCTCTGAGCATTGGATGCAATTCTCTAAAAACCAGTTAAAGGCTATGAAAAAGAAGAGGAAGTATGAAAAAGATTCCACTCAGTTCAAGCACCCTCATCCTCCTCCACCACCTCCACCTGATGCAGGTGCAGGTGGCAGCTCTGCAAGATCAGGCCCTGCTAGAAGCCAGGCTCCCTACCAACCTCATGCTAGAACATATCAAAGGGAAAGCCAGTCTAGGGGGTCTTACTCTAGAAGGGGAGGATATAGGGGAAACCAAAGAGAAACTCAGGTTTACTCCAAAGGACACTCCAGGCAGCATCCTTACTCTAGGGGAGGACATGTTCCTTCTGATACATCTTCTGGTCCCTTCCCCTATAAGCTCAAAGATACTGTGACTGCCAGGACTCCTCAAGATACTTCTTCCAACAGGTATGAGCCACCTGTTCCATTTGAGGACCCTGAGAAGAATCATATGGCTTGGACTGCAAGAATGAAAGAGCTGGCTGCTTTGGATCAGATAAAGAAAGCAAAAGAACAAGGGCTAGACACTTCCAACATCTCCACCATGTCAGAGCAAAGGCAGAAGGAATTAGAGAGATATGCTTCAAGCAAATTTTTTGATGCAGACAGGTACATGGAATTGCATCCAGCTGCAGTGGTTCCCAGGACATCAAAGCAAATCTATTTGGGTGCAGCTGATGATACCAGATCCAAACAACAAGCTTTAGATCCTAACAGAGAAATTAAAATGGTAAAAGGCAAAGAAAAGGAATAACTCTGTAAGGTGATAATTCTTGGTTTCTCTGACTGCCTTCTGGACATCATGCTTTTATATATCTCTGTGATGGTTCTGCTCTGTGTCTTGCTTTTGTTGATTTTATGTTTTTCTGATTGTATGATGTTGTTTGATTTTCAAAGTCTGTAAATAGTTTTCCTAACCCAAATAGGGGGAGATTGTTGGAACACCCTATTACTAATTTGGGTCAGGATCACTATGTCTCTAGGAATTTATGTTTTGACCTTCTGTATAGATTATAGGTCAATTAGAATTGAGTCTAAGGGATCAGGAGTCTAGGTTTGGAAGCTGCCCTGAAGACCCAAATTTTTCTGGAGACTAAGTCCAAATCGTCGAGCTCAGCACGACGTTTCGTCGAACTCCGGTCGACGATCGTCTAGCTCAACTTCTGCAGATCGTCGAGCTCCATTCGACGATCGCTGAGCTCAACTTCTCAATATCGTCGAACTCCATTCGACGATCGCTGAGCTCAGGTCGACGATTTTGGCTCTGCACTGGATCCTTATCTCTGAGCTCAGTTCGACGATCTTTGAGCTCAGATCGACGATTTCTTTGCTGCTTGTTTTTTCCAGTTCGCTGAGCTCAGCTCGACGATAGCAGAGCTCAGTTCGACGATTTCAGTTATCTTTCAGAATTCAAATTCAAATCAGATAGAAGTTATTCTGCATTTAATTCAGAAGATCTGCCAGCCATTTTCATTTACTTCTGGAGCAAGTTTCAAGGAATTTTTCAAGGAACAAATCAGTGGACTTTCCTTCAGAACATATTATGCAATTAAGGTTGTAATCAATTCAGACCAACGTCTATCTTTGACAGAGTATTATCCTATTCAGACTCAGAGAATAAAAGACAGAATGTTTTTGAATGAAATACAGAAGAAATATAGAGATTGACAGAAGTAGAGGACACAACTCAATACACAGAGACTCTCTCAATCTTCTGTCAACAAGAATCTGAAGAACACTCATCAAGAAGAGATCAAGCTTTCAAACATTCTTCAGATCTCTTCAGCTCTCAAGTGTTCAAGGCCAACATCATCTCAAGACTCCAGACACTCAACATTTCAGCTTGCTGAAATCATCTCTTGCTAGAGATCTATCTTTGAAGGCCTATCACCCTCAGCAAAGCTCATCTTCCTGAAGATTTCAAGGACTCAGGGGGAGCTTTGACAACATCACTGAATCCACATAGTCTTCTCAGTTGCTTGAGAAAGAGAAGACTGCCATCACTCTCTCACCCCCATTCTGTAAAGGGTTTTTCAAACTCCCTTCAAAAGTTTGAATCTGGTTTTTGAGCACCTTGTCAAAAGCTCGTTGGTGGCAAGACACCTGATCAAAAAATCTGATTTGGTTTTTGAGCACCTTATCAAAAGCTCATTGGTGCCCAGGACACCTGATCAACTCATCCTGCAGTGGATTCCTACCTAGGGTGGTAGAAGAGTGGATGTACCCAAGTTGGGGAACCACTATATTTCCTTGTGTCATCTGGTTTTGCATGTTTTCTTTTTGTTTCTGGCCTAGATTTTCTTGTGCTTAATTTCTGCATAGCTTAGTTTTATTTCTGCTTCCCTGCTTACACTCATTACAACAATTGTTGTAAAACTTTGCAAAAGTTTTCTTTGTGTTTTAAAAAGCACCATATACTCTATTCACCCCCCCCCTTTAGAGTATATCAGATCTAGTTTCCCCTTTCACACTGGGCCTGGGTGCTTCATCCAGCCAACCTATAGTCCTAACAACTCCAATCAAATTCATTTCTGACAAGGGAAAGGGAGTTGTAGAGGTTGCTAGGAAAAATTCTGATCTGCCTCAGAAAACTAAGTCCCAGCAGAAATCGTCGAACGTAGATCGACGATCGCCGAATGAAGATCGACGATCGCCGAATGCAGATCGACGATCGCCGAACGCAGCTCGACGATCTCAGGAAAAATAGTCGAACGCAGATCGACGATCTCAGCCAAAGTCGTCGAACGCAGGTCGACGATCTCATATACCTGACCTCAGCCATAGTCGACCGTCGAACGGAGCTCGACGATCTAACCCAAGATCGTCGAACGCAGCTCCAATATCGTCGAACAGTGGTCAGAACTCTGGAAACTTTTCAAAGACAAATCAAAATTGAATCCTAAGGGTTCTTCATCCCAAACCTTTAACCCTTATACTGAATGGATTATACCTCCAAGGAGATATCATCCTGAAGGATATAAGAGTCAACCAGGGATGTCTTTCATTTCAGAATTTAGAGGTTATCAACCTAGGCCCAAGGTAAACTGGGTCAAAAACAAATGAATTGTCTTATGTTCAGGTGAAGACCTATCCAACATCTAACCAGCAATGGTATTTGGATAGTGGGTGCTCTAAGCACATGACAGGGAACAAGGACAACCTCACATCCTTCAGAGCTAAGCTTGGACCTAAAGTTATCTTTGGTGATTCCAACTTTGGACAAACTAAAGGATATGGTGCAGTCCATATTGGATCAGTAACTTTCAAGAAGGTAGCTTATGTGGAAGGACTGAAGCACAACCTAATTAGCATCAGTCAGCTGTGTGATGAAGGCTACCAGGTGACCTTCAGCAAAACCTTATGCAAAATCAAGTCAGAGGACAACACAACTGTGTTGACAGGTAAAAGGAAAGGTAACATCTACCTAGTAGATTTTCTTTCAACTAATGTAGATATCTGCTTGTTTAATTCAGTCTGTAGACCAAATGTTTTATGGCATAAGAGATTAGGACACATAAACCTTAGAACTATTGCTAGGCTATCCAAGGACAACATTGTTAGAGGACTACCTTCTGGCCCCTACAAGAAGGAAGGACTCTACAGGGCTTGTCAATTAGGCAAGCAAACTAAAAACAGTTTTAAGTCACTTAATAAGAGTGATTCACCTAGGATATTGTATATGTTACACATGGATCTTTTTCGACCCATCACAGTACAAAGCCTAGGAGGGAAATCCTACACTTTAGTAATTGTAGATGACTTCTCTAGATTCACTTGGGTGTTCTTTCTAAGGAAGAAGTCTGATAACTTTAAGTGTCTGACAGAGTTTCTCAAATGTATACAGATTGAGTTCAATACTCACATTGCCCTGATCAGAAGTGATCATTGGACAGAGTTTGATTCTCTTCTTATGCAAGAGTTCTGTCAGAGTGAAGGGATCAGGCATACTTTCTCAGCTCCTAGAACTCCTCAACAAAATGGGGTAGCTGAAAGGAAAAATAGAACCCTTATTGAATCTGCCACTATATTGTTGTCAGATGCTCATCTACCTCTATCCTTTTGGGCAGAGGCAGTGAACACCTCCAACTATGTGTTGAACAGAAGTCTGATACATAAACTAAAGGGAAAGACTCCCTATGAATTACTCAAAGGGAAGAAACCTAAAGTTGACTATTTTAGAGTTTTTGGTTGTATTTGCTACATTCATTATAATGACAAGAAATATCTAGCAAAATTTCAAGCCAAAGCTGATGAAGGAGTGTTTATGGGATACTCCACGATCAGCAAGGCCTATAGGGTCTATAATAAATCATCTTTGAAAATTGAGGAATCTGTTCACATTTCTTTTGATGAATCTAACATGTCTTTCAAGGAGAAGAATTCTTCTACCATAGAACCATTGCAGGAACACTCTCTAGTTGAAGATATGAACAAATTATAGGTTGCTCAAGAGGATGAAAGCAGTGAAGATGAAGGGAATGCTCAACATAATGGAGAACAACCTGAAGAGCCAGTTGTTGTACCACAAGAGGAAACAACAACACAGGTTGGTGAACAATCAACACCCCCTGTTGATTTAGTAACATCAAAAGACCATCCAATTTCCCAAATAATTGGAGAAATCTCAGCTGTTGTGCAAACCAGAAATCAGGTCAACCAAAACCTGTTGCACACTTGCTTCCTATCTCAAATTGAACCTCAGTCCATTCAAGATGCAGAGCAAGATCCACACTGGATCATTGCAATACAAGAGGAGTTGCATCAATTTGAGAGGAACAAGGTATGGGAACTAGTGCCAAAGCCTAAGGATCATTCCATTATTGGAACAAAATGGGTATTCAGAAACAAACTGGATGATCAAGGAGTAATTATAAGGAACAAGGCAAGGCTAGTTGCTCAGGGATATTCTCAAGAAGAAGGAATTGACTACGACCAGACCTTTGCACCTGTTGCAAGATTGGAAGCCATCAGAATATTTCTAGCTTATGCAGCTCACAAAGGCTTCAAAGTATATCAGATGGATGTCAAAAGTGCTTTCTTAAATGGAGACATCAAAGAGGAAGTTTATGTCAGACAACCTTCAGGTTTTATCTCTCCAACTTTCCCTGATTATGTTTTTAGACTGAACAAAGCATTATATGGTCTCAAGCAAGCTCCTAGAGCATGGTATGAGACCCTAGCATGCTTTCTCTTGGAAAATGGTTTTATAAGGGGTAGAGTAGATCAAACTCTTTTTATTAGAACCCATAAGTCTCATACCCTGCTAGTACAAATTTATGTAGATGATATCATTTTTGGTTCTACTGACTCAAAATTATGCAGAAGGTTTTCTAACCTGATGCATTCTAAATTTGAGATATGTAGCATGGGTGAGCTATCCTTCTTCCTAGGATTGCAAGTCAAGCAACATGCTGAAGGCATCTTTATTTCTCAAACCAAATATGCAAATGAATTGGTTAAGAAATTTGGTATGTCTGAGGCATCTTGTATGAAAACACCCATGCCTACTAATGCTATATTGGATGCTGATGAACATGGGAAACTTGTTGATCAGACAACATATAGAGCAATGATTGGCTCTTTACTGTATCTTACAGCTAGTAGACCAGATATAATGTTTGCTACATGTATATGTGCTAGGTTCCAAGTAAGCCCTAGAGAGTCACACCTAACTTTAGTAAAGAGGATTCTTATGTATGTTAAAAGTTGTCCAAATCTAGGTCTCTGGTATCCAAAAGATTCAGCATTTGAGTTAACTGGATTCTCTGATGTTGATTATGCTGGATGCAGAATTGACAGGAAAAGCACCAGTGGAACTTGTCAGTTCCTTGGTGCAGACTTGTCTCTTGGTTTTGTAAGAAACAAACATCTGTGTCAACTTCAACTGCTGAAGCTGAATATATGGCTGCTGGCAGTTGTTGCTCACAAATCTTGTGGATTCAAAATCAACTCCTAGACTATGGTTACAACTTAGAGAAGTCTAAAATCTTTTGTGATAACACAAGTGCTATTTCCATAGCTCAAAATCCAGTCCTCCATAGTAGGACAAAACACATAGAGATTAGGCATCACTTCTTAAGGGATAATGTTGAAAAGAATAAAATTGAATTACATTATATCCCAACTGATTTACAAAGGGGAGACATTTTCACCAAGCCCTTGGATGAAAATAAACACACCTTCTTCCTAAATCAGTTAGGCATGTTAGATGGAGGAAGCCTTAAATATTCTCCAAGACTTTAAAAGTTTAAAAATTGACCAAGACTAGGCAAACTTCTGATTTTTCTTAGTGTCTAGAATTTCTCTGATCTCTGAACTGCGCTCGACGATTTGCCCTAAGATCGTCGAACGGAGATCGACGATTTCCAAAAATCGTCGAACTGAGTTCAGCGTCTCTCAGATAGTATGAACTATCTCTTCCGGTCAACGATCGTCGAACGACGCTCGACGATTATGTTCACTGAACGATCGTCGAACGGAGCTCGACGCTCTCCAAGATCGTCGAACGGAGATCGACGATGTTGAAGACTCTTCAGATTCCTTTAGGAGCCTCGATCGTCGAACTGAGTTCAATGATCTTTCCAATTCTGCGTCGAACCCTAATATAAAACTCTTTTTTCGCCGTCGCTCTCTTTTGCGCCTTCGATTTCTCTGCAAGAATTTTCTTTCCCTCCAAACAGTTCTACGCTTGGTCGTTTTGTTTGTTGAGTTTTTGCAGGTACAATGGCTGTGTCAGTTGCTGTCCTAGCTGCAATGAAGTTTGATGCAGGATTTGATATTGATATAGAATCTTTCAGCACCACTGATCAGATCTTTCAGGATATACTGGGTTTGTTCCAGGAACAGAATCTGACTGCCCTCATGACCACCAGGATCAAGCTGGCTTCAGATGAGATTAAGGAGTGAGTCTATACTGCTCATAATCAAGATAACAACACAATAGTTGGGTCTATTGCTGGAAATCAGGTACCCTTGACCCCCACAATTTTAACAGAAGTTTTTGGATTGAGAAATGGAGAAGAATCTGCTGAGTTATCTGGAGAGGAGTTTTCTGACCTGCTTGACAGGATGGGTCATCCAGAGGGAAACCCTAGCAAGCTATTCAAGAGGAATCTGTCTGTTGAATACAGGTTCCTAGCAGATGTGGTAGGGAAAGTGCTGCTGGCAAAGCACTCTGCCCATGATACTATATCCAGACATCAGCTCTGTCTCATGGGAGCTCTGGTGGATAAGAAAAATTTGAACTGGGGAGAGGTCTTCTTTGACCTAATCAAGAAGAAAATAAACAAGAGTTTTGTTAATTTTGGAAGGATTATTGGAGTTTTTCTGCAGACCAGGTGCCCTGCCTTGCTGGTCTCCTCTGGAGTTCACATCACTACCTCCAAGAGACTAACCTGTGCCCTCTTTGGCAAGTGGGACAGGCAAATAAGCAAGCCCAGCAGGCCCTCGTCCAGTGCCCCTTCAGGCACAAGGACTCAAAGAGTCACTCCTCCACAGGTCTCTGCCACTGCAGATGACCTGGCTGCTGCTGTTGTTGCCTCTCCTCCTCCTCCAATTCCATCCTTGCCCTTACCATCCACCATTCCAGCTCCCTCCACCATCACCATATCCAGCCCATCTCCAACATCAACTCCATCTCCAGAACCCATTCCACCTCCACCAGAAGACCAATTCCACCCACTGTTCTCCTACCCTCCACCTGATGTCACCTCCTCACCATCCATTCCATCTTTCACCCTACTAGAAGATTCCTTTATGGATGATTCCCCATCCTCTCCTCCTGACTTACCTACCTCCTCCATTTCATTCCAAGACCTTCTCCACCACATCATAGACCAACCAACATTCACCCCATCCATCTCCATTCCCCTGTCCTCCATATCCACCCTACCAACACCTCAGCCATCCATACCAACATTCCCCAGCTCTCCCCTTCCAGAAACTTCAGCTGCTCCCATTCCATCTACCTCTGCTCCAGCTGTTGAGCAAGTAGACCTCTCAGCCCTAGATGACAGGCTGTATGAGCTGATTGCCCCCAGGCTCTCTCTACTATTGGAGACCTCCTTGGCTCCTCTACACCTGTCAGTGGCAGCTCTTTCTGCCAGGCTCTCCTCCCTCTTCCCTCAGGCAGCACCTACAGCAGTGTGCCTTGATCCAGATGTATCTGCATCTAGGCATGGGGAGATGACATATGAAGAAAGCCTTCATGCTGTTGCTGCTGCTGTTTCTGAGACTGCTGCTCCTCCTCTTGCTGCTGCTGTTGTGCCTCCTACTACAGTTCTTGCAATAGACCTCAGGTCTTTGCTTTCTGCTTTTGATTCTGCCTACTTTAGCTATCTGCCAGAGGTCCATGCTGTCCAGCCCCCAGAAGACTTATCCAAGGCACTTGTGCCATTGTCTTGCTGTGACCCTAGCATCCTCACTTCTTTTGTACATTCAGTCATTGCTGCTGCTTCTGTAGAAAGGACTGATTTTGCTTCTGAGATTGTTGATGCTGCTGCTGCTGAAAATATTCATACTGATGCTGAAGTTCCAACTGTTTCTGATGCACCAATCTCCAAGGACCTTCTTATGACAGAGGCAACTGAAATTGAGCCTGCTGCAGTTTTTGATGATGTTTCTGCTATTGTCAGTAAAGTTGTTGCTGCTATCAACTCTCCAGTTTCTGTTGTTGAGAGTGAATCTGCTGTTTCTGCTGTAAGTGAGACTGTTACTGCTGCTGTCACCTCTCCTGCTGCTGCTGTTGTTTCTGCTTCACCTCCTCTATCTGCTGCTGCCGCTACTGCTGCTGCTATCTCAACTTCTGCCTCATCTGCCTCTGTTCAGCTAAAGAAAGATTTGATGAAGAAAATAGATGCTTTATATGATGATCAGAGTTTTGAATCTGATGAATTCAAAACAGACTCTGATGACTCATCTGCTACCATTGCCAGGAAAAGGAAGGCAAGGAGCAAGGCAATGAAAAGGGTTCCTCCTGCTAAAGTTAAGGATAATAATGATATTTCTTATTATATCCTTCATAATTGCCCAATCTCTGAACACTGGATGCAGTATTCCAAGAACCAGCTGAAAGCCATGAAGAAAAAGAGAAAATATGAGAAGGGCTCATCCCCATTCCAGCACTCTCATCCTCCTCCACCACCTCCTCCTGATGCAGGTGCAGGTGGAAGCTCTGCAAGTCAACCCCCAGCCAGAAGCTAGGCTCCTATCAACCTCATGCCAGATCCTATCAAAGGGAAAGCCAATCCAGGGGTTCATATTCTAGGAGAGGAGGATACAGGGCAATCAGAGAGATATGCAAGTATATTCCAAAGGGTACTCCAGGCAGCACCAATATTCTAGGGGAGGACATATTTCATCTGATACATCATCAGGTCCTTTCCCTTATAAGCTAAAAGAGACTGTGTCTGCCAGGCCTCCTCAAGACAATCCTTCCAACAGGTATGAGCCACCTGTACCTTTTGAGGACCCTGAAAACAATCCAGCTGCTTGGACTGCCAGAATGAAGGAATTGGTTGCACTGGACCAGATTAAGAAGGCCAAAGAACAAGGATTAGATTCTTCCAACATTTCAACTATGTCTGAACAGATACAAAAAGAACTAGACAGATATGCTTCCAGTAAATTCTTTGATGCTGACAGATACATGGAATTACATCCTGCAGCTGTGGTTCCCAGGCCTACAAAGCAAACTTATTTGGGTGCAGCAGATGACACCAGATCCAACAAAGAAGCCCTTAATCCAAACAGAGAAATTAAAATGGTTAAAGGCAAAGAGAAGAAGTGATATTGTAAGGTGACAATTTCTGGAACTTCTGATTATCTGGATGCTATATATATATCTCTGTGATGTTTCTGCATGTCTAGCTGTTGTTTTATGTTTTACTGATTGTATGTTGTTATTCAAATTTTTCCAAAGTCTGTAAATAGTAATCCTAACCCAAATAGGGAGAGATTGTTGGAACACCCTATTACTAATTTGGGTCAGGATCACTATGTCTCTAGGAATCTTTGCTTGACCTTCTGTATAGCTTAATAGGTCAATTAGAATTGAGTCTAAGGGTTAGAAGTGTAGGTTTGGAAGCTACCCTGAAGACCAGGATTCTCAGTCTGGAGACTAAGTCATATCGTCGAGCTCAGCACGACGATTCGTCGAACTCCGGTCGACGATCGTCTAGCTCAACTTCGACAGATCGTCGAACTCCATTCGACGATCGCTGAGCTCAACTTCATAATATCGTCGAACTCCATTCGACGATCGGTGAGCTCAGGTCGACGATTTTGACTCTGCATTGGATCTTTATCTCTGAGCTCAGTTCGACGATCTTTGAGCTCAGATCGACGATATTTTGCTGCTGTGTGTTTCCAGGTCGCTGAGCTCAGCTCGACGATAGCAGAGCTCAGTTCGACGATTTAAGATAACTTCCAGAATTCAAATTCAAAATCAGTTAGGAGTTATTCTACAATTAATTCAGAGATTTGCTAGCCGTTTTCATTCAATTCTGGACCAAGTTTCAAGGGATTTTTCAAGGAATGTTTCTGTGGACTTTCCTCCAGAAGAGATTATGCAATTAAGGATGCAATTAATGCAGGCCAACGACTATACTTGACAGAGAATGATATTCTATTCTGACCAGAGAATAAAAGACAGGATTTTTGAATCTCTCACATAGAAGAACACACACAATACAGAGAGAGAGATACTGACTACAGAGAACTCTCAAAAATCTTCTGTCTCAAAGAATTCTGAAGAACACTCATCCAAGGAGATCAAGTTTTCAAATCTTCAGATCTCTTTAGTTTTCAAAGTGTTCAAGGCCAACATATTTCAAGACTCCAGACACTCAACATTTCAGCTATTGCTGAAATCATCCATTGCTGGAGTTCAATATTTGAAGGCCTATCACCCTCAGCAAAGCTTTTCTTCCTGAAGATTTCAAGGATTCAGGGGGAGCTTTGACACCAATCCACATAGTCTTCTCAGTTGTTTGAGAAAGCGAAGACTGCCATCACTCTCTCACCCCCACTCTGTAAAGGGTTTTTCAAACTCCCTTCAAAAGTTTGAACTTGGTTTTTGAGCACCTTGTCAAAAGCTCATTGGTGGCAAGACACCTGATCAAAAAATCTGCTTTGGTTTTTGAGCACCTTATCAAAAGCTCATTGGTGCCCAGGACACCTGATCAACTCATCCTGCAGTGGATTCCTACCTAGGGTGGTAGAAGAGTGGATGTACCTAAGTTTGGGGAACCACTATATTTCCTTGTGTCTTCTGGTTTTGCTTTTTTAATTTTTGTTTCTGGCCTTGACTTTTCTGTGCTTATCTTTTGTTTAACTTAGTACTGTGATTAGATTTTTTATTGCTTCCCTGCTCACACATATTATAACAATTGTTGTAAAAGTTTGTAAAAGTTTTTAAAGCACCATATACTCTATTCACCCCTCTCTAGAGTATATCAGATCTAGTTGCACTTTCACATTGGTCTCACAGATAATGTCTAGGCAGTAGACATTCCTTTTCTTATAACCTGTCAAAATGATCTCTTGATCACTTGACCTCTTGATATGACAACCATTTTTCACAAATGAGATGACATACCCTACATCACTTAATTGACTTATACTTATTAGGTTGTGTTTCAACCCTTTAACATAAGCCACTTGAGTAATGGTAACTAAGTTACTAGAAATGTTACCAAACCCTTTGATGATTCCTTTTTCAGAACCACCAAAGGTTACTTTAGGACCATCTTTGATTGGAATGTAGTCCCTTAGTAATCTTCTAGTTCCAGTCATATGTCTGGAACATCCACTGTCCAAGTACCATGTTGGGGTATGGCCACTTGGACTCACTTGCAAAACAGATTAATGAACCTTAGAACCCAAAGAATTCTTGGGTCCTTGGTACTTGTTAGTTTGCAACTTGACAAAACTACCTACTGGCTTTCAAATAGGAAGTTTGTTACTCACTTTGGCACTAGCATTGTGCCAACAGTCCATTGCAAAATGGCCAACCTTGTCACAACACCAACATTCAAACTTATTGTACCTTTGCTTAGGTACTGTCCTTGCTGTATTATCTATAGCTGACTTGTTGAGTGTTGGGGCTTTGCCCTTGGACTTGGACTTGGACTGCTCAGTCCTTGCAGGTCTAGTAAAGCCCAGTCCAGCCTTGCCTTTGTGATGAACAAATTCATCAGTTAGAGGTAGGACTGACTTAGGTTTAGAAAACCTAGCAACAAGCTCTCTTTCCTTCTGAAGATTAATCTCCAGACTCTTGATTTGATCATTCTTAAATGATATAGTTCCCATTTGAATCACTGTTATGTGTTTCAATCTGGCTATCTCATTAAGTTTTTGATCAAAAGACTTCTCAACCTCAGTTGCAGTAGCTTTAAGATCAGCAATTTCCTTTGCCTGACTTTTGCCTAGAAACTTGCTCTTCTTGTAAGCTTGCAATAGAACCTTGTATTCATCTATCAACTGATGAATATCTGCTTCAGACTTAGATACACTCTCATCACTTGATGATGATGAATCTGAATTTGTGCTGGCACAAGAAATTGAACTTAGAGTTGAACATTGTACCTTACTGGGTCCTGGCTGCTCCAGGATTTTGTCATTCTCTGTCAAAGCCATTAGCCCTTGGCATTGACTGTCTTCTTGCTCATATATAGACTCCATAAACTGCATGAATTCTTCTTCTTCTTCTTCAACAAACAGCCCTATGTATGTCTCAGCATCAGACTCAGCTTCTGAAGAAGATATATCTGACAGACTCTTCTCCTTTTTGACAACAAAAGACTTCTCTTTCTTGCCTTTGAAATGAGTCTTCTTCCTGTCACTAGACTCCTTTCTCTTTTCAGGACAATCTGCAACAACATGGCCTAGTCTATTGCAGTAATAACACACTATTTTTGAAACAGTTGCCTTGTTAGACTTAGTCCTCTTCCTGTCCTTCTTTGAAGCCTTTTTATTCTGATATAGGTCTTCTTTTCCCTGTGAAGTAGAAGGCCTTGACCTCCACTGTTTCTTCTTCAATAATTTCTGAAAATGTCTAGTGAAGGCAGCAAAGTCTTCATCACTTTCACTGCTTTCAGATTTTGTGCTGACTGATTCATCTGACTTTGATTCAGCAACCTTTGGAGGTGGAGTTGGTGACTTATTCCTGTACTTTTTGGGGGCTTCTGTCTTGAAAGCTACAGTTCTTTCCTTATGTTCATTTCTTGTTAATTTCTCCTCCTCTTTCCTCACTGTCAATTGCATTTCATATGACAACAATTTGCCAAACAGTGTAGGTGGAGGAATTTCTCCCAACTTAGCCATTTCTCTAATGGCACAGATCTTGGTGTCCCAATCTTTAGTTAGGGACCTTAGAAACTTGTCATTGAGTTCATAATTACTGAACTCTCTTCCATAAGACATGAGTTCATTCACTATCCTATAGAACTTCTTATAGCACTCAGTTATGCTATCACCCTTTCCTTGTCTAAAACTTTCATACTCTTGATTTAGCAAGGATTTTCTATCTTGCCTAACTTCTTCAGAACCCTCCATATACACAATAAGGGTATCCCACATCTCTTTGGCTGTCTTACAGTGTATAAGATTCTGAAAAGTTGCATCATCTATGACACTCACTATAATGTTTTGTGCCCTTTTGTCCATGGTGGCTAGGACAATCTCATCCTTTGTCATTTCAGAGAAATCCTTTGGTGTTCTCTGATTTGCATCTAGAACTGATATCTTCATGGGCACATATGGCCCCTCTTTTACTGTGATGTAAATTCTTGGGTCTGAGGCCTCCATAAACAGCCTTACACTTTCCTTCCAGATCCCAAAGATTTCCTTTCTGCATATAGGTAATTTCATGGAACCCAATTCCTTGTGATTCTCAGAGGAACCCATGGTTCTTGATTTTCTTGAATCTGTAATGTGACTTAGACTGAATCTGCCAATCAGGATCTCCTCAGACTGTTAGTCCTTTTTGAGGAACCTCGCTTTGATACCACTTGAAAGATATAGTACCTAAACACCTAGAGGGGGCGGGGTGAATAGGTGACCAATTTCTTTTTGACTTTTTATGGCAGCAAACAGTTTTTATCACAGAATCTAATCTACTATTACACAGCATTCACAGCAAATCACAATCACGGCAGACACAAAGTTTTATAGTGATTCCCCAAGCTTTGGGTACATCCACTTTCCCCCTTCTCCTATCTAGCAGTGTACTAGATTCGGCCAAACTTCACCACTGTCTCAGAACCCAAACTGGTTCCTACACCTCAGGCCCAAGGCCCTACAACTCAGCTTTTCCACAAAGCCTACACTCAGCCACAAGGCCTACACTCAGCCAACAAGGCCTACACTCAGCCACCAAGGCTACTACACTCAGAGATTTCAATCTCCTACACTCAGGCTCTCAAGCCCTACCCTCAGCCTTTATAATTACAGGCTTACAAACACTCAGATCCAAAGGATCCTACAAGATAAAAATGATTATACAAATGATAACTCAGCAACTCAGAAACAAGAGAGGGGAGTTGTGAGTTTCTTGATGAGTTCTTGGAAGAACTCAGCTGGATTCAATCTGACTTAGCTTTCTTCAAAGCTTCTTGAAAGTAGAACTCAATAAGATTGACTCCTTCTGCAGTTGATCCTTGACCTCTGCTTCTTAAGATCCAGAATATATCTGAACCCTTCTTCTCAGCCTAGTTCCAACAGCTGATTTCTTGGATGGAGCCCTCTCTCTCCAACTTCTTAGATCTGCAATTGGACAGCTAGATCTTCTTGTTTTGATACTTGATCAATAACTTGAACAACTCTGTGAACCACTTTTTTTGAACAACTTTCAATCTGTCCAACAACTGATTTCTATAGACTGTATGAGCCTATTTAAAGGCCTTCTTCATGGTAACCGGCTGGTCCGGTCCATAACTGAATTCTGACATCTCTGACAGGTGCTGTAGACCGGCTGGAACGGCAGCTGTCAAGTCATCCAGTCAGTTATTGAAAGTTCTCTAACTGTCTGAAAGTGTCGAGACTTTCTATCTTTAAGTGTCGACACTTATAGACCAAGTGTCGACACAAGTTGTGTAAGTGTCGACACTAGCCTACAAGGTGTCGACACAACTCCTTGTGTTGTAGATTCTATGTCTCGACACAGTTTCTTCTGCATGTATCGACACTGAAATTGAGTGTCGACACAAGTACTTGATCTTCTATCTTTTGCTGAATTCTTCTAAGTGTCGACACATCTCTTTTGTGTCGACACAACTTCTTGTGTTGAATCTGTTAAGTGTCGACACTACTTCTTGGTGTCGATACATAGTCTTCAATGTTGATACTTGCTGAGTGTCGACACAGCTCCTTGTGTCGACACTTGATTCTTCTGTTGAGACTTCAGCTGAGTGTCGACACATAGTCTTAGTGTCGACACTTGTACTTAGAATATTTTGTTGATCTTTTTGTTCTTTGCTAAGTGTCGACACAACTCCTTGTGTCGACACTTTCTTCAAGTGTGAGTCTTCAGCTAAGTGTCGACACATTGTTCTGGGTGTCGACACTTACTTCCAGTGTTGACTCTTCTGTTGAGTGTCGACACATTGTTCTGGGTGTCGACACTTGTACTTCAAGTGATGACTCTTCTGTTGTGTGTCGACACATTATTCTGGGTGTCGACACTTATACTTAGTCTCTGCTGACTTTTGCTGAGTGTCGACACAGCTCCAAGTGTCGACACTTTCTGGTGTAGACACAGCTTCTTTGGGTATCGACACTGCTGTTAAGTGTCGACACAGCTTTACTGTACTTTCTTCATTGAGTGTCGACACAGCTCCTTGTGTCGACACTTTCTGTCTGGTGTCGACTCTGCATCCCAGGTGTCGACACAATGACTCCAAGTGTCGACACTGCTTGCCTGGGTGTCGACACAAGTCTTCTTAAGTGTCGACACTTTCCCTCTGGGTGTCGACACATGGACTTAGAAACTTTTTGCTTCAGTCCTGCAAATACTTAACCTGCACAAGTAACTCAAAATACATCAAATACATTTTGATGTATATCATTGAGTTGGGTGAGGCTTCTTCAAATCCGGTATATTTAAACCAATGTACCCAACATGGGGGATGCAAAACAAACTCCATTAGTAGGTAATCGACTCAATACCTAATAAAAGTGGACAATTTCCATGTGATCCCTCATATGGGCACACCACTGCTTCCGCTGCTTAGTTTGTCCCCAAACTAAACTCGCGCGGGGGTGACCCAGGGGTTGTGGACTGTTACTTTTCGATCGAGGTTTGCCTCTGATACCACTTGTAAGACCCCCCCTTTTTTTCTTTTTTCAACACCAGGGTCTTAGGACCAGAACCGTCGCTTTGCAGTGACACCTTCACGCCCTGAAGGTTCATCACCGCAAATCGCCAATTCTGCCGGCCGATTCGATCACATAAAAGCAACAAAAATATAGTAAACACAAGTGAGGTAAAAACTCTAATCAAATGTCCACAATAATATCACATCAGAGTAAATATATCTCCACAAAGGGAGAGTCCACAAAATATAATGTACTGAAAATAAGGGCTTAAGCCCGCTACATTAAATCCTCACTATATAGTCACTCAAGCGGAAGCAAAATAAAACACTACTAAGGTCAGGGGCTCACAGTCCCCGTCGTCTGAACTCCGGTGCTAGACTGCCCCATCTCCAAGCATGCCAACCTGCGAGGTTGCTCCTCCATGCTGGGCTCCACGATCCCCTAAATGATGTGGTTCGAAAACCGTTAGTCTATAATACTAAGCCCTATCATCCCCCATCCCTTCACCCATGGCCCCTTGGCACCGAGCAGAGAGGAAGAAAGGGGAGGACTTGAAGGTGGAGAGTAATCAAGAAACAGATGGCAGCGGACCTATACTAGCAATTTTTATAGTACATGTGACAGTAAAGTAAAGTATGAAAAGTAACCTTAACTTATATGGAACATATAAGCAAGGGATCTTCTATAGGGCTCCCATTGTATGAAGAATCCCATACCAATTTATACGTTGTGGTGTCGGTTATTAACAACAATATATATATAAAGAATTTAGCTTTAATTAATAAACTTGCACACACAAGCCTATAGACCAAGGGATCGTTTTGCAGGGCCTATTGTATAAGCATCCCATACCACTTATACAATAGGTGACAGGGGTTTTATGCTATGATTATACTATGACATGTAAGTGGGTTATGATGCGATCATGCAAGTGCAACTCACCCACCTGACTCTGTGCACACAGACCTTTAGTTCCCCCTTTCTGGAGCCGAACCTCCCAGGATACCTTCGTAGTGGCAGACGGAAGCGGTGGGTTGGGCCTCGCCCACCTCTAAACCAGTAAAGCACTACCGGTCAAACCTATTGTATGCCTGAACGCTGGTGCACTAAGCGGAGCTCCTACGTACTCTTGCCAGTTGCCGCACCGGACTTCTGTTGGCGAAGTACTAGCCCCACTTGCCGAGTCAACGTATTGGCATCGGTGCATCAACACTCCAATACCGAAGACCCACCGCCTTTACTTTATGCACATGCAACCTTATGTATCAGCACCGAGCCGAAGCTCCCCGGATCATCCCGTCCGTCACAAATGTCAACCGAGCCAAAGCTCGCCGGGCCATCCTGCCCCTCACAAATATCAGCCGAGTCAAACCAACTTCTCGAGACACCGAGGTGTGTGAAAGTGAACCCCTAATTATTCTAGTTGCTCTTTAAGATTTATCACTCCTACAGTTTACGTTAGCCCAGGACTGCCCAAGGTATACCCCGTGAATGACTCTCGAAGGCAATAGGAACTACGATGTGATTACACTCAATGCTCCCTTTCGCAAGACACTTATTATTATTGGTTGCTATCCGATTTCCCGACACTTAATTAATTTTACTGAATCTAGCCCTAGTGCATTAAACATTTCCTCCCTACGGGAAGGATGATCTTTCGCCGATCCCGAGCACCACCTAACACTAGTCAACTTCTCACTCTACTAATCTCGCCTTCCAATGATGAACCCCTTTATTACCCAAATCAGTAACTTACTGAGGATTCAACTCTTCAAAATTCATACCCACACTAGTTCAGTTTCCGCAGTTACTGTATGCAGACCACCCTATACAATATGAGATGTATAAAGGAGGTACTCCAGATTGTCTTCCAAATCTCCTATAAAATTTACCAGAGGTCTATCATAACAAATTTAGTCTAAAATCGGAGATCCATAATTTTATAATTAATTTGATATTTATTGAATTTTCCCAAATGTTTGGCCATGGGCAATTTTGTACATGAACTATATGATCTACTCAAGTAATGGCCACCCAAAAATTTTGATCACTAAATTAACAGAGGTATATGACTAGATACAAATTTCCATGATTGTTCAGAAAATATTTGACCTCTAATTAATTTATCCAAAATATTTCTCTTAATCATATGTAAAGAAGGAAGTACCAAAATTATTCATGAGAAAATTATATAAAAATTACAGAATCTTAATATGGTTTAGAAAAGATCATTGTACAAAAATCATAATTTTACAGGGTAGGTAGACTCCAAAATAAATTAACTTAAATTTTCATGGGAAACCATACTTAATGAAGCAACCCTTAAAAATAATCATCCAAAAATTCTATAAACATTCACAGAGCTTTAAAACATAATAAAAAGTGCTATGGCTAAATTTCATTAATTTCCAACAAGTAGTTTCTTCCTAATAAATTTCTAAGTAAATAATACAAATTACCAATTTGTTAATAAAGTATCCAAAATAATAATCCTATATTCATAATAAAATCTCCAGAGCTTGTACTGACCTCAAGAACTACTCAACCCAAATCTCATCACTTTTCAAAGAGTTTTTGTGACATTTTCTATCCCTACAAGATTTGTGCCCTAAATTAGGGTTAGGGTTTTGAGGGGGTTTAAGGCTTCCAAATTCCCTAAAATTTTAACCAGAGAACTATACTAATCCTATGGTCCTCTCCACAAAGTTTCAAGTCAATCCAAGGTAATTTGACCCTATGATCTTCAAACCCTAAAAATCCCCATTAAGGAATCTACCCTAGGGTTCTAGGGCTACCCTACACTTAACCACCATAAATTTCATTGGAGGGTGAGTCATACTATAAAAAGTCAGTGGCCAAAATATCAACCTCTGTTGAGGTGATTTGACCACTCAAAACCCAAAGGGGATGTTTGACCTATTTAACCCTAAAAGGGGTCAACCTAGGGTTGGATGAATACCTAGCCAAAATATCTACAAATGAGATGAAAATTTTACCAGAACCCTAACATTCCCTCTAAGACCTCCCACCCAAATTTGAGGGGATTTTGAGGTGTTTAGGACACCTAATTAATTTATTCATGGATTATTAAATTTTCCTAAAAACTATAGAAAAATATTCTCCAAAAATTCTGAATTTTGGACAGGCCCTAAGGTAGACTCCCTGCCCAAATCTCAGGTCATTTGGACAAGGGATGAAGGGTGGACATCCATTTGAATCTCAGGATAGTCCTAGGTATAGGGCCCACCAAAATCGGTGTTGTGGTATAACCAGGATTCCAAATTGAGTGAAATCAATTTTAAATTACACTAGACATCAAGGGATTCATTTTCACTTTTTATGTTCTAGCTTCTAAGTATTTTTAAAAATTAAAACCAATAAATACAAAATCTGTGACATAATTAAATAATCAGAAATATATATACTATAGTTTAAAATCTAATATGGCACGAATCTTTGCGCAAAGTGGACGGGATCCGTTCATCTTCTACCTTGAGCTGACGGCCAGGATTTATTTTTCCTGGGCCAGTTTCAAGCGGCTGCCGACGGCCATCCAGCCACCTCCCCGGCCGGCCACCGCCACCAACACCTCCGTTGAGGTGGTGGATGTCGCCAGGAGGCATCACTGATGCCGGAGAGCCCTATTCTAGCGATCCTGATGGTTGCATTTTTGCGGAAAAAACAGGATAATTTCCCTTTGGATCGGGCTCAATTGAGCCCGAACCTTGGCCCTAAAGATTCCTAAGAACTACCCATGAAAGGAAGAGTGGAGGAGGACCTTGTCGGCGGCCTGAAGTCGAGAAGATCGCCAGAAAGCCATATTTGAAGGAGGCGCCGCTCGGTTTCTGCAACTACGTAGTGAAGAGGCTTGGTTTCTTCAGGTAAGGACTGGGAAATCCTCCTCTCGGCCCACTGAAGGTGTTTAAAGCCTTAGATGGGGAGGGGAGAGGCTGGATCATCAATGGCCATCATCAATGGCCATTAAGGCCATTAATGGACGCATTTGGCCATGGTAGAGGGGGCTGAACCAGGCCCTTAGTGGCCAGGGAAGCGGCTGGAAACTTATCCCATTCCCCTAGGGGAGTTGAATTCAGCCATTAAAGGTGGCCTTTGGCCTCCCGTTGGGCGAGCCCCTTCCTTCCCCCTTCTTTCATTTTTCTCTCTCCTCCATAACCATGGAAAATAAGCTCACACTCTCTCCTAGTCACCAAGTTGACTTGGTTAATCTGGAGGTCTATTGGCAGCCCATCCATACACATCATCTCCTAAAGAAGCCACATGAGGAGGCTTGAACTTGGGCTAGCCTATTTGGGCTATGTTGACCCAAGGTAGGCTTGGGTTGACCTTGGTCTTTTTGACCTTTTTGGTTGCCCCTAAAAAGTCCCTGGTGACCCATTGATCTCCCCTAAGGTCTAGGTAGGGTTGGATAGGGCTGACTTGACATCTTGGAGGTCACTTGTCCCTTGGTAAGGGCACTTTGACCACTTATGGGCTAAAGTTGACTTGGGTCAACATGACCATTTGGGTTGACCCCATGGCTTCCCTTGAGGTCTAGTAAGGGTTATGTAGGTTACCTTGCACTTTGGAGGTCACCTACCCTTAGTAAGGGTACTTTGACCAGATTAGGGGCTTGAGTTGACTTGGGTCAACTTGGCCTCTAGGACTGAACCCAATGTGTCCTTAGTGACCCATTGACCTCACTTTAGGTCTAGGAAGACCTGGGCAAGGTCGGTTGGGCACATTAGAGGTCAACTGCCCTTTGTTAGGGCACTTTGACCAATTTAGGCCTATGGTGGTCCTATGTCAAATTGACCACTTTGGGTTGACTCCAATGGAACCTTAAGGCTCTAGTGGACCCTCTGATAGGTTAGTGATGTTGTGGTGGGGTCATGGGGTCATGGTGAAGACCTAAGGTCAAACCCTAGGTTTTATGATGAGGTTGTGCCACAGGTAGACCAAGGTGATTCTCACTTTGGCCTTCTATCACTTGGCCGTTTTTAGTTTCCTTGGGTTCTATCATGACCTAGTCATGGCCAAAACCCCTCTTAGGGGTCTAGTTGGAAATGGGATGTTACAAATCCCAATAAACAAAACAAAGATTTCGTCCTCGAAATCAAGGTTAAGCCTACAGGAATTTCTATCGAAGAAAAAGGAAGCTTGTAACATCCCATAAGAAGTGAAAGATTACATCTTGACGCCATGTTTGCTAAGTGGGGTTTAAAGGGAAACCTAAATTTATGACCAATTCGCCCAATTGGAAAAGCCAAGATCCCAATAAACAAAAGATTAGCCTCTACTCCTTCTAGAGCAGCCCTACTTGTTTAAAACAAGAAAGTAAATTGAACATCTTGAGAGGTTGTGAGGTATACCTGACTGAACAACTCTGGATACTTTTGTCGCATCAGGTCCTACGGTTCCCAGGTATGCTCCTCCTGGCCGTGGTTTCTCCACAGAACCTTGACTAACGGAACCTTCTTGCGACGCAAGATCCGTACTCCTCTGTCATTGATCCGAACCGGCTCCAAGTGAACTGACCGATCTGAAGCTACCGGCCCATCTGTGGTCGAAATCTGCTGCTCCAAGCGTAGTAGAGCCCTCCTAAGTGAAGAAATATGGAACACATCGTGTAAACCTGTCAGTTACGGTGGCAACTCCAGCCTGTAAGCTAGGGGCCCGATCCGCTCCAGGATCCTGTAAGGGCCCATATACCTAGGGCTGAGCTTCTTCTTCCGACCACGCACTCGTGAAACTCCGTGCATGGGCCAGATCTTCAGGAAAACCCGGTCTCCCACCTGAAACTCTACCTGACGGTGTCGAGCATCGTAGTACTTAGCCTGTCGGCTCTGTGTTTTCAGCATTCTGTCATGTATCAGTCTCAACCGAGCTTCGGTGTCTTCGACAAAATCTGATCCCAACGCCTTCGGATCCTTATCCTGAATCCATGAAAGTGGAGTCCAACATCTCCTTCCGTACAAGGCTTTATAAGGAGCCATCACTATGCTGGACTGGTAGCTGTTGTTATAGGAGAACTCGACCAGTGGTTAAAGCTTCTCCCAAGGTTCATTTCGATCCAGAATGCATAGCCTTATGTGGTACTCTAATGTCCAGTTGGTGTGTTCTGTCTGCCCATCCGTATGGGGATGAAATGCTGTGCTGAAGGTCAGCTGCGTGCCTAAGTAAGCCTACACGGATCTCCACTCCCTGGATGTGAACCGACCATCCCGATCTGACACGATCGTCCAGGGCACCCCATGGTAACGAATGAACTGCTCTACGAATCTCCGCACTAGTACCCCAACCGAGTCATCTTTTCTGATTGGAATGAATCTGGCCACCTTCGTCAGCTGATCGACGATGACCCAAATCGAATCGTTTCCCGTCTGTGATCGGGGAAGGCCATGAATGAAATCCATCGCGATGTCCTAAAATTTCCTCTCTGGCACCAAAAGTGGCTGTAGTAATCCTGCGGGGTTTCTAAACTCCGCCTTCACTAGCTGGCATGCCTCGCAATGAGTCACGAAGTATGTAATGTCCTTCTTCATCCCCGGCCAGAACATCGTCTTCTTCAAGTCTGCCGTCATCTTGGTGATCCCCGGGTGTATATAATATCTGCTACAATGTGCTTCAACAATGATGTCCTCCCGAATCTGACCTCCTGCGGGTATATAGACCCTGCCTCTGAAATACAGCAATCCATCTTTCAGTGAATAATCACCCGTCAAACCCTCCTTCAAGGCTTGGAATATCGGCTCTGCACATGCATCTGTCTTCTGTCCGTCCCGGATGCGGTCCCAAATATCATCTATGGCAACCATTGATGCTAGATACTCCATGTACAGCTTTGGATCATTCTCGGACACTAGGGATATTTGCATATCTCTGAAAGACCGGACTAGCTCCATGGACATCAGTTGTGGTCCCTTCCCTGAGGTATCTCCTCTCCGGCTCAGAGCATCTGCCACCACGTTCGCCTTGCCGGGATGGTAGTGCATGGTGTACTGGTAATCCGACAGGATCTCCACCCAATGTCTTTGTCTGATGTTGAGTTCCTTCTGTGTGTCCACATATCTCAAATTCTTGTGATCGGAGAAGATGTCACAGTGAACCCCGTAGAGGTAGTGTCGCCAAATCTACAAAGCAAAGATCACTGCACCCATCTCCATATCATGCACCAGATAGTTCTTCTCATGTATCTTCAGCTGTCGGGAGGCGTAGGCTATTACGTGCCTGTTCTATATCAGAACAACACCCATCCCCTGGTAGGATGTATCTGTGTACACCTGGAATCCCTCCCTTCCTGACGGAAGAGCGAGAATGGGAGCTTTGGTAAGCCGACCTTTCAACTCCACAAAGGCCGCCTCGCACTGTGGGGTCCAAATGAACGGGGATTCCTTCTTCGTCAGGGATGTAAGAGGGAGTGCAACCTGGGAGAATCCTTCGACGAACTTCTGGTAATATCCGGCAAGTCCCAGGAAGCTCCGTACATCCGTTGCTATCCTCAACGGTGGCCAATCCTGAACTGCCTGAATCTTGGCTGGGTCTACTGTCAACCCTGCACCGCTGATGATATGACCTAAGAAGGCCACCTACTTTATCCAAAACTGGCATTTGCTGAACTTCGCGTACAGCTGGTGTTCCCGTAGCCTCTCTAGAGTCAAAGTCAGGTGTCGTGTATGCTCCTCCTCCGTCCTTGAGTAGATGAGGATGTCATCAATAAATTTGATGACGAATACATCCAAATACTCATCGAATATAATGTTCGTGAGGCGTGTAAATGCTGACGGTGCATTTGTGAGCCCGAATGGCATCACTGTAAACTCAAACAGTCTGTACCTACTACTGAAGGCAGTCTTTGGAATGACCTCCTCTCGAATCCGTAGCTGGTAATAACCTGACCTCAAGTCAAGTTTTGAGAAGAAATGCGCTCCTTCCAGTTGGTCGAACAACTTGTCAATCCGTGGCAGCATGTATGTATTTCGGACCGTCAGTCTGTTCAGCGCTCGATAATCAATACACAAGCGAAGACTTCCATCCTTCTTCTTGACAAATAGCACCGGGGCTCCCCATGGCGAAGAGCTTGGCCGGACAATCCTTGCCTCTACTAGTTCCTGCAACTGACTTCAGAACTCTGTCAACTCTTTCGGGGCCATCCGGTAAGGGGCCCTAGATGCTGGCTTGGCCCCCGGCACAGGCTGTATCTGGAAGTCCTGCTCTCGGTGCGGAGGTAGTCCTGGCAGTTTCTCTGGAAAGATGTCAGTAAAATATCGCACCACCGGGATGTCTAACACAGATCCCTTGTCCTCCGTCATCTCAAATAGAATCTGATAAACCTCCTCTCCCTGCATATGGGCCTTAACGACCTGTACTAAAGATAAGAGTATATGAGAGGCAGGTCTTATACCTTCGATGATAATGACAGAGTCCCCGTGCCTCACAGTGATCCTCTTTTCTTGGCAATCAATCTGGGCATGGTTCCAGTGCAACCATGTCATGCCCAGGATCAGCTCGAAGACTGGCATCCTTAGGATCGTTGTCGATACTTCGAATGACTTTCCGCCAATCTCCGCCTCCATGTTGTAGTGGGCAGAGGTGAATAGCTCTGATCCATCGGGTAGACGCACCCTCCTCATCAGGCCTATGAACCGCTCCACTCCTTCCAGCCCTTCCACGAAGGCCTCCGACACGAACGAGTGCGAAGCACCCGTGTCGAATAGTGTATAGGCGGGCTTTCCAATTTATTCTACCTAGTGCAGTTCTACAAATTTGACAGTAGAGAAAGGGGACTCTATTTAAACAATTAAACATCTTGGCGTACCTGCTATGACCTGCTCTGGGTTCCGAGGCTGCGCCAGGTCTAAATCATACACCTGCTCTCTTTTTGTCAATGATCCCCTACCGGGTATCCACATCCTCGGCCACAACCTCGGCCTCCAAAATATTACGCTAGGTGGGCAGTCGGTGGTGCTGGTGGGGGTGCCCCCCTCATGGGGCAGTTCCTCCTGATGTGCCACACTTGATGGCAATTGAAGCATTCTGGCGGGGTATATGTCATTCCCCCGGGTCTCTGTCCCTCCCGTGTCTGAAGAGGTGGTGGAGCCACCACCACTGGCTCCCTTGTCTCCTGTCTTGCCTCCTGACGACGCGGGTCCTCGACCCTCCTCCCTTCCGTGATACGGGCTCGTCTCTGATCATTCCTTGCTCCTCGACCCTGATCCTCCGTCGGTCGTTTCCGTCTACGAGTAGCTTGCCAATCAGCCTCTATCCTTTTTCTCATCTCTAGTAACCGGGAAATGGGTTCGTCGGATACAAACAATAGAGTCTCCCTCAGCTCCTCTCACAGGCCCTTGTAGAACCTTTTGGTATATCCTGCCTCGTCTAACTGGTAAGAGTCTGCAAACCGGGCTAGATGGTTGAAATCTCGGTGGTACTCCACCACCATCTTGTTACCCTGTCTCAACTGCAAAAATCTATCCTCCAGCTCGTCCCTGGCCGACTGTAGAACAAAGTGTTCCAACAGCGCATCCCTGAAATCCTCCCAAGAAATCTCTGCTACTTCCCTGTCCGCAAATGTCGTGTCCAGCGAGGTCTTCCACCATCTCTTTGCATGCGACTCCAGGCAAGAGATCACCAAGGTCACCCTCTCCTCGCAAGGGCACCGTATCCCGGTCAGCATCTCGTACATAATATCTAGCCACTCCTCTATCCGAACGGCCGACTTAGTGCCCAAGTAGGATGGGGGAGCAAGTCCTCGGAAAATGCTCAGCCAGTTGGCCCCCGGGTTTGGCTGCGGAGCCGGAACCTGTTGGGGCCTAAATGCTTCCAAGATGGCTGTCAGAGTCTGTCCCATCTCCGACTATAGAAATGGAGTGGGGACCGGGGGAGGTGGTGCAACGTCCGGAGTCTGCAGAGCTCCACCTTGTGGAGTGGGCTGAGTTGGGGGCTGCAAAACAAACTCCATTAGTGGGTAATCGACTCAATACCTAATAAAAGTGGACAATTTCCATGTGATCCCTCATATGGGCACACCACTATTTCCGCTGCATAGTTTGTCCCCAAACTAAACTCGCGCGGGGGTGACCCAGGGGTTGTGGACTGTTACTTTTCGATCGATGTTTGCCTCTGATACCACTTGTAAGACCCCTTTTTTTTCTTTTTTCAACACCAGGGTCTTAGGCCCAAAACAGCCGCTTTGCGGTGACACCTTCACGCCCTGAAGGGTCATTACCGCAAATCACCGATTCTGCCGGCCGATTCGATCACAGAAAAGCAACAAAATTAGAGTAAACACAAGTGAGGTAAAAACTCTAATCAAATGTCCAAAATAATATCACATTAGAGTAAATATATCTCCACGAAGGGAGAGTCCACAAAATATAATGTACTGAAAATAAGGGCTTAAGCCCGCTACATCAAATCCTCACTACATAGTCACTCAAGCGGAAGCAAAATAAAAAACTACTAAGGTCAGGGGCTCACAGTCCCCGTCGTCTGAACTCCGGTTCTAGACTGCCCCATCTCCAAGCATGCCAACCTGCGGGGCTGCTCCTCCATGCTGGGCTCCACGATCCCCTAAATGATGTGGTTTGAAAACCGTTAGTCTATAAGACTAAGCCCTATCATCCCCCGCCTCTTCCCCCATGGACCCTAGGGACCGAGCGGAGAGGAAGAAAGGGGAGGACTTGAAGGTGGAGAGTAATCAAGAAACAGATGGTCGCGGACCTATACTAGCAATTTTTATAGTACATGTGACAGTAAAGTAAAGTATGAAAAGTAACCTTAACTTATACGGAACATATAAGCAAGGGATCTTCTACAGGGCTCCCATTATATAAAGAGTCTCATACCAATTTATACGTTGGGGTGTCGGTTATTAACAACAATATATATATAAAGAATTTAACCTTAATTTATAAACTTGTCCGCACAAGCTTATAGACCACGGGGTCATTTTGTAGGGCCTATTGTATAAGCGTCCCATACCACTTATACAATAGGTGACAGGGGTTTTATGCTATGATTATACAATGATATGCAACTGGGATATGATGCAATCATGAAAGAGCAACTCACCCACCCGACTCTGTGCACACAGACCTTTAGTTCCCCCTTTCTGGAGCCGAACATCCCAGGATACCTCCGTAGTGGAAGACGGAAGCGGTGGGTTGGGCCTCGCCAACCTCTAAACCAGTAAAGCACTACCGGTCAGACCTATTGTATGCCTCAACGCTGGTGCACTAAGCGGAGCTCCTACGTACTCCTACCGGCTGGCGCACCAGACTTCTGTTGGCAAAGTGGTAACCCCACTTGCCGAGTCAACGTATTGGCGTCGGTGCATCTATACTCCAATACAGAAGACCCACCACCTTTACTTTATGCACATGCAACCTTATGTATCAGCACCGAGCCGAAGCTCCCTGGACCATCCTGATGTGCCCGCGAACAGACTCTTACTGTGGTTGGTTCGGTGAGTCGATCGCCGCGGGCTCGCTCGGGTAGGCAAGTGCACCTATCGCAAGTAGTACTCGATATTCGGGGGAATACCGAGGTCGTATTGTTCTCGGGGTCGCGTTGACTATTCTTACTCCTCCGGGAGGACTATTATTTTACTGAAAGAAAGATGGATTTTTTTTTACTTAATAAAAGACGGAAAAGCAAAGGAGCGAAAAAACGATTTAGAAAATATTCGATGAAGGGTTAACGCTCGGCATCGAATCGGATTAAGACTAAAACAATTTTTAATAATAAAAAGACTTAGTTTTCAAATTAATAATAAGGCAACTTGGCCGTGGAGGTTCCACAAATGTGAGCTCACCTAGCTATAGGGATATCGCTCACCTAAACGTTAAGACTATTCGACCGAACGTTAGTCCGACGAAGGATTCCTCTTAACGCCCGCTTTACGCTAAGAACCCCGCTATTGGGTGGGGGACCCAATCCGGTAGAATTACGCTTGTCCTCTCTCGAGGGGGTGCACACAACTCTATTTACCCAGGGGTGATCGGTCCATATGCACGGCCTCTCGGCTAGCTAGCATATGGACTACGGAAATAGGGCCCACACATCGATTATGTGGTCCTACGCGTCGTAAACCCGGGTAAACCCTAAGTGCTTAAATTAAAATGAAAATAAAGAGCTTCAATTATTATAAATCATTTTAAATGTCCCAATGCTCTTCGATGCCGAGGCTAATAGCGATTAGCCATACATCGGTATGGGGACGGCTTATAATTTAGTGAGGCGCGAGTTCGAAATTAAACACTGAACGTTTATAAGAAAGGGACACAAGAAAAATAACAAAATTTAGAAAGCTAAAAAGTTAACTAAAATAAGAACTCACGCACACTCCAAATTATAAATTAAAAAGAAACTAAGTTACACATAAAAGAAATTTGCATATTCATAATTTGCGAGTCCCACTCAAACGAGTGGGGGCGGTAAATAAAGGCTGAAAATTGCAAGTCCTACTCAAACGAGTAGGACTGAAATGAAAGCGAGTCCTACTCAAATGAGTAGGAGAAAATAAATGCGATTACAGGGCTAAAAAGTCCGGCCATTTAACTCAAGTGAGTAGGCGGAAAAAAATAAAGAAAGAAAAATTACAAGTCCTACTCGAACGAGTAGGACTGAAAATGAAAACGATGCGCCATTTAACTCTTAACGAGTAGGCGGAAAATAAATGCACACAAAACACACACTCCATATGAAATTCAAGGAAGCAATAAAATTATACACCTACACTCACACACTCTACACAATTTAAATCAAAGCATAAAAGTTATACACCTACACTCACACACACTTCATAAGAAATTCAAGAAAGCAATAACGCTAACACCTACACTCACACACTCTACAAAATTTGAAGAAAGCATTAAAAATTATACACCTACACTCACACATACACAACATGAAAAATCAAAGTTACCTAAAAATTAAAACTTTTACTTTTTCAAGCATAGGTTTTGCCAAAAACACATAAAAAGAAGAAATTACAATTTTAGAAGACAAAAATTTTTTAAAACAAATTAAAAACCAAAGTTTTTGGAAAATAAAAATTTCAACATTTCCATTCCTAGGATTTCATAAAAGAGCTAAAAAAGGTTGAAATAAAAGAGAAAGAAGAAAAAAAGTTTTCATCCTAAAATAAAGCTAAGTAAAAAAAACAAAAGAAACTTTAGTAACTCTTTTACACACTCATAAGAGTGAAGATGTTGAAGAAATTAAAAGAAGACATGAAAAAAGAAAAACCTAATTCATCATTTCATGAATTTCTAACAAATCTAACTTGAGAAAAATTAAAGGCATGTAAAGAGGAAAACCTATCATCCCTAAGCATGAAAACAAGTAAAAAATGTAAAGTAAGCATGTTACACTCATACACACACACACACTTTTCATAAAAGAAGAACTAAATGAAGAACAAAGATAAAACCAAGGATAAAAATGAGAAGGAAAGTGGGCACAAGTGTTCATTCCAAAGCTAAGTATGAAGAGAAAAAACTAACATTTTATTGATTTTTAGGAACTATTACAAGCTAATACAAGGGCTAAAGCCAAAGACAAAATAAAAAAGGGAGAAATCTCCTTACATAGCCTTGAAAATCACGGATGCAGCCCACAAAAAGACACTAACTTGGCCCAAAAATCTGAACCCTTGGACCTTACAGAACTGGGCTATTTATAGAAAAAAATTTCTAAGTACACGCCCTCGGTCACGGGCGTGTAGGGGGGGCGTGACAGTACTATTCATGAAGGCGGCCGGCGATTGGACAGCAAAGTTGACTTCGGGCTGAGTTCGCAGCAGTCACGCCCCATGTCACGGGCGTGACTCTGGGCGTGTCGGGGAGGTAGTAACCGGGCGCGGGTTGCGTCAAATGTCCTCGGCAGCATCTTGTCGGGCCAGCTGGAAAGGTCACGCCCCATGTCACGGGCGTGACTATGGGCGTGACAGTTGGGGTCGACACTCGACGAATGTCGAGCGGAAAGTGTCGAGTCGAAATCGTTGAGCTGAAATTGGGTCACGCCCTCAGTCACGGGCGTGACACTGGGCGTGACTGTTGGTGTCGACACTCGAAGATCGTCGAGCGGAATTCGTCGAGAGGAGAGGACACGGGCTTGGGTCACGCCCCGTGTCGGGTGACACGGGCGTGTCGCCAGGCGTGTCAAGCTTTTTCTTCAGAAATTTTCCGATTTCACGGGAAATGCACAGTCACGGCTCGGTCACGGGCGTGACCCATGTGTCACGGGCGTGTACTTCCCAAATTTTGGCAGATTTTGGAATTTTTCTGCAAAATAAAATAAAACAAGTTAGGAGAAAATTTACAAGAATAGGAACATTTTATTGAACAAAAATAAGTAAAAACGACGAAAATAAATGAAAATGACTAAATTAATGTGCATAAAAATACGCATATTTACAGTTCATCAAATACCCCCATACTTAGGCTTTTGCTATTCCAGAGCAAAAGTTTGAGGTGAATCTATAAGGAATAAAAAAAACTCTAAGTTTTGGCTATCGCTTAATCAATTATAAGAGAGATCGAAATAAATATACGGGGTGTAAGAGTTAAGTCCTAAAATTATGTAGATGATTTAAATAGCGCAAAAGTTTTGGCCAAAAGACTTCTTGATGTAATCAAATAGAAGGCAACATTTGTAATGGTTAGGTTAACGAAAATAGTTTGGAATTATAAGAATTCTAGCTTATACGAGTGCTACCGGAAATAACACAATTTACTAATTATGCTCTCAAAAAGATTTTTGAATTAATTCTAGAATCGTGTAATTGGCTAAGGGGGTAGTGTGGTTTATGAAGAGGGTTTTGATATTTGAGGTGAGGTAATTTTTTCTCGAACCTCCATGTTTTTTTTTCTTTTGGATTATTAGGAAAACGAAATCTTATTTTCCTAATATGATTTTTGTTTTTCAACTTCATAAAAATAAAATTAACCCAATGTATATTTGTAGGAGTAATGAATTTTATCCTCTTACTCCCTATATAATCTTTTAAAATTATTGGGTGCCTATGTTTACGGAACGAAATCTTGTTCCCATTGACATAAGATCTTTTAAGGATAAAATTTTTCATGCCAAGTAGGTCATGAAAAGTAAGGGGAGAAAGGAAAACTAGATTGTAATCCTAAAAATTTTTGAGAGCAACCTTAATAATTTGTACGTCCCAATTTTTTTCAGAAAGCTAAAAGTAAGTATAATTGAATTCTATAGTCGTTATTTCCTAACATAATATACGTGCTCCTATCAATGAAAAATTAGAAGTAGTGCCTAAAACGAGTTCGTTAGTTTAACAAAGCATAAAGAATTCTTTAAAACTTAACCCCAGCTATTTAAATGTTTCAATCAATAATTAACAAACGGGTAGTAAACAGAGAATTAATAGTATTCACATATAAATAAACTCAGAACAGAATTTTTGGATAGCAGAAAAGTTAAGTATGGAATATTTAATTTATTTGTTGCAAAACATTTTTTTGTTTGATTTTTATAGTTTTTATTATCATTTTTTTTGTGTTTTTCATTTATTATCTTTTTTTTTATTTTTGTTTTTCGCAATTTTTTGAAAATTTTGTTTTTTTGAACTATTATCTTTTTTTTTCTAGTTTTTTAAGAGAATTTTCATAATATGTACAAAAATAAGGGAAAAAAAAGAAAAAGGTTTGTACAAGAATGAGGAAGGGGGAGAGAGAGAAGAGGAAGTACAAGAAATATTTACAAAGTGAAACTAAATATATTTATTTGTTTTTTTTTTTTTTGAGTTTTTGGAAAAGGGAAAGAGAACAAAACAAGAAACAAATTTTTTGGATTTTTGTTTTTTCATTTAAAATTTTTTTTTTTGTTGTTTTTTTTTAAGATGTTTTTTTAATTTTTTTGTTTTTGTTTTGTTGTTATATGTATTTTTTGGTATTTTTCTTTTTTGAAATGCAGAAAAATTGAAGTGCAGAAAGTAAAGCACGAAAATACCCTCATACTTAAGTCCAACATTGTCCCCAATGTTGTATCGTAAGTATGCGGAACAGAAAGGAAAGACAATATGTACAAAGAAAAGAAAGGGAAGGGGGTAGAAGCTTCCCTGAAATGCGGTGGGGAAGGACGATCAGAAACCCTGCGTTTATTAGAAAAAGCAGCAAAGGTAATGAGGAAAGGGCGAAAAAGATAAGCGAGGGGTGCCTCCCAGGAGCGCTTTGTTTATAGTCGTGTAGCTTGACTATTTTGGCGGGTTTATTAGGTGGAGGAAAGTTATGGTTTCGCTAAAACCGATCACTGGGTCGCCCGCGATGTAAGACTTTAACCGATGACCGTTTACTTTAAAAGAGCCTTTGTCCGGGTGGGAGACGAGTACGGTTCCATATGGAAAAACTTCTTCAACTAGGAAGGGACCGGACCATCTAGATTTTAATTTACCTGGAAAAAGCCTAAGACGTGAATTGTAAAGAAGGACAAGATCGCCCGGAGAAAATAATTTTTGGGACTTGATTTTTCGATCGTGATATAACTTAGAGTGCTCCTTATAGAATTTATTGCTCTCGTAAGCGTTCGCACGCCATTCATCGAGCTCGTTTAGTTGCAGTTTTCTATTCTGAGCGGCTAAGTTGGAGTCGAGGTTTAAGAGTTTTAAAGCCCAAAGTGCGCGATGCTCTAATTCTACGGGTAAATGGCACGCTTTGTCGTAGACTAACCGGAACGGCGTACATCCGATAGCGGTTTTGTATGCCGTCCGATACGCCCACAACGCATCGTCGAGTTTAACAGACCAATCTTTCCTATTTAGCGAAATGGTTTTTTCTAAAATTCGCTTAATCTCTCGATTTACTACCTCGACTTGGCCACTTGTTTGCGGGTGGTAGGGGGTGGCAAGCTTGTGTGTGACTCCGTATTTAGCTAACGTCTTAGCCATAAGAGCGTTACAGAAATGCGTTCCCCTATCACTAACAATTGCGCGAGGCGTGCCGAAGCGAGAAAATAATTTTTTAAGAAATGAAACGACGACTTGCGCGTCGTTGGTGGGGAGAGCTTGCGCTTCCGCCCACCTCGATACGTAGTCGACCGCCACTAAAATATACATATTTTTGAAAGACGGAGGTAGGGGGCCAACAAAATCTATGCCCCACAAATCGAGGACTTCGCACTCTAAAAACATGTTTTGGGGCATCTCGTCGCGACGAGAGATGTTACCCGACCGTTGACAGCTATCGCATGCGCGCACAAAATTATGCGCGTCTTTGAAGAGAGTGGGTCAAAAGTAGCCCGCCTCTAGCGCCTTCCGAGCGGTCCGGTTGGCTTGATAATGCCCACCGGCTGGACCCTCGTGGCAGTGCTTAAGAATTTGTAAGCACTCCACACCCGCAACGCATCGTCGAACCGCTTGGTCCGCGCAGATACGAAAAAGAAATGGGTCCTCCCAAAAGAAATTTTTCAAGTCAGAAAAGAATTTCTTCTTTTGATGACTGGAAAATTCTTTTGGAAGGACCCGCGCTACTAAAAAATTTGCAAAATCTGCGAACCAAGGCGAAGATGACGAAGATTTATTAATGGCAAGAAGGCGTTCCTCGGGGAATCTGTCATTTATTTCAGATTCGACGAGCGCTTCCGCACCCGGATTTTCTAAACGGGAGAGGTGGTCCTCCGCTAGATTTTCCGCTCCCCGCTTATCTCGGATCTCCAAATCAAATTCTTGTAGGAGGAGAATCCATCGAAGAAGGCGGGGCTTTCGCATCATTTTTAGCTAATAAATATTTAAGCGCGGAGTGATCGGTAAAAACGATAACTTTAGAAAGCGTTATATACGAGCGAAACTTATCGAAAGCGAAAACGACGGCTAAGAGTTCCTTTTCCGTTGTTGTGTAATTTACTTGTGCGGAAGTGAGCGTCTTGCTAGCGTAATAAATAGGATGAAAATGTTTTTCTACGCGTTGGCCAAGAACCGGCACCTAAGGCAATATCACTAGCGTCGCACATTATTTCGAACGGAAGGGACCAATTAGGGGCCACTAAAATTGGTGAAGAGATAAGTTTTTGTTTTATCAAATTAAAGGCGGACTCGCATTCGCTACTAAAGATGAAACGTGATTCCTTTTCCAAGAGGTGAGTTAGCGGCTTTGTTATTTTTGAAAAGTCTTGAATGAAGCGTAGATAAAAGCCCGCATGGCCTAAGAAACTCCTAATAGATTTTACGTTTGTTGGATGCGGAAGTTTTTCTATAATTTCTATCTTGGCCTTATCCACCTCTATCCCCTTAGACGAAATCATATGGCTGAGGACCAAACCTCCTCGAACCATAAAGTTGCATTTTTCCCAATTTAAAACAAGGCTTGTGTCCTCGCACCGTTGAAGGACACGATCTAAATTGTGAAGGCAATCGGGAAAAGAGCGTCTGAAAACAGAGAAGTCATCCATAAAGACTTCCATAATGTCTTCTACTAGCTCGCCAAAGATCGCTAGCATACATCTTTGGAATGTAGCTGGCGCGTTGCAGAGTCCAAATGGCATTCTTCGATAGGCGAAGGTGCCAAACGGGCAAGTAAAAGTTGTTTTCTCTTGATCATCGGGGGAAATGGGGATTTGGAAAAACCCCGATAAACCATCAAGAAAACAATAATACGGATGACCGGATAAACGCTCTAAAATCTGGTCTAGAAATGGCAGAGGGAAATGGTCCTTGCGGGTGGCGTCATTAAGTTTCCTATAGTCGATGCACACTCGCCAACCCGTAACAGTACGAGTTGGGACAAGCTCGTTATGCTCATTCGCCACTACGGTAAGACCGCCCTTCTTGGGCACGACATGCACGGGACTAACCCATGCACTGTCCGAAATAGGGTAGATAATCCCCGCATCTAATAACTTAATGATTTCGGCTTTAACGACGTCTTTCATGTTTGGGTTAAGACGACGTTGCGGCTGAATCGTTTTGCGGCAATTATCGTTAAGGAAAATCTTATGGGTGCAAAAGGAGGGGCTAATCCCCTTTAAGTCAGAGATTTGTCACGCAATTGCGTGGCGATGTCTAAATAAAACTTCCAATAGATCGGAAGTCTCCGAATCACTCAAGTCCGAAGAAATGATAACGGGGAGCGTATCACCTTTTCCCAAAAAAGCGTACTTGAGCGAGGCGGGTAAGGGTTTGAGGTCTAGGATGGGCGGTTCTTCTAGGGAGGTTTTAATTCCTATGTCTTTCTTACCAATTGGTTCGAAAGGCAAGTCTATAGACGTATCCTCATCGCAGTTAAAGTTTTCGAGCGCATAAATATCGTCATTTAAAAATACGGACTCGAAAATGGGAGAAGAACGATCTCCGAAAAAGGTATCTAAAGAATAGCAGAAATCGTCGCTTGATGACAAATTGTCCATCGAGGGATTAATAGAGAAAGTAACTTGGTCATCGCCTACTCGGAGGAGAAGGCTACCATTACTAACATCTATTAGTGCGCGGGAGGTGGCGAGAAAAGGGCGACCGAGTATTATTGGTACCTCGGCGTCCTCCTCGATATCTAAGATGACGAAGTCTACCGGGAAGGTAAACTTGTCGACTCGGACAAGGACGTCCTCCACTACCCCGATAGGGAACTTAACCGAGCGATCCGCTAATTGGATGCGCATATTCGTAGGACTAGGAGTACCCAAACCTAAACGCGAAAAGAGCGAGAACGACATCAGATTAATGCTAGCCCCTAAATCAGCTAAGGCGTACTTTACTAATATATCGCCAAAAAGGCACGGGATGGAAAACCGTCCCGGGTCGTTTTGTTTTGCTGGCAATTTATTAGTAAGGGCCGCCGAGCAGACAGCGTTGAGAGATACATGCGAAATATCCTCTAATTTACGTTTATTAGAAAGTAGTTCTTTTAAAAATTTCGCATATTTGGGCATTTGCGAGATAGCCTCGCAAAAAGGAACATTAATGTGAATTTGTTTTAATAATAAAATAAATTTTTCATATTGCGCGTCCTTACGCTCATTTTCTAACTTATGCGGATACGGAAGAGCCTTGTTTAAAATAATTTTTTCTTTTATAATAGGTAAAGGCGGCGTGAGCGAAGAAAGAGGAAGAGGGGTCGGAGGTGAAATATGTACCTGAGGGTCGGTCCGTTTTGGATCGACCACCTCCTTTCCGCTACGGAGGGTTATAGCGTTGGCGTTTTCCCGCGGATTGGGCTCCGTGTTTCCCGGCAGTGCCCCGAGCGCGCGCTCGGACATCATCCTCGCCAGCTGTCCAACCTGTTGTTCGAGTGTTTTTAGCGATCCGGTGATGTTCCGGATATTTGACTCGTTGGACGCAATATACTTCGAAAAATTTTCCTCCATCGGGGAGGGTTTCGGAAGAGGAGGGGGAGGAAGAAATCCGGGCGCATAAGAAATAGGGGGACGTTGAGCATTATTCGGGTTGCTCCACGAGAAGTTGGGGTGATTCCTCCAACCCAGATTATAGTTATTACTATAAGGGTTGTTGTTGGGGTTGAAGGGAGGACGACCCGAATTTCCCATGAAGTCCACGAACTCTTCAGCTACGCAGACGTTAGGGGGAATAAAACAAGGCGGAGTGGAGGAGGCAGCAGACATCTCCGCCGCCTGCTTTGTTAACCTTTCAACTTGAAGGGTCAAGAGAGCAGTGACATCCACTTCAAAAAGACTAGCCGCCGGCTTTGGCCGTCCCCGCGGGACGTTCCATTGATAGGCGTTCATAGCCATCTCTTCGAATAAAGCCTGGGCGGCCTCGGGGGTTTTGTTGTTAAGCGTACCCCCGGCAGCCGCGTCAATCATTTGACGCGTCTGAAAATTCAGCCCATTATAAAAAATTTGAACTTGCAACCACGTTGGCAGCGCGTGGTGCGGGCAACGGCGGAGGAATTCCTTAAACCGTTCCCAAGTCTCGTATAGAGACTCAGGATCGTTCTGCACAAACGAAGAAATGTCCGCCCGCAACTTTGCAGTTTTGGCGGGCGGAAAGTACTTCGTTAGGAACCGTTCCGTCAACTCAGCCCACGTGGTGATACATCCTCGCGGGAGGGCAATCAACCACGCCTTGGCTTTGGACTTAAGGGAAAAAGGAAATAAGCGCAAACGAATGGCGTCATCAGTGACGCCATTAATCTTGAAGGTGTCGCATATCTCCAAGAAATTGGACAAGTGGACATTCGGGTCCTCATCCGGCAGTCCATCGAACTGCACGGCGTTTTGGACCATTTGAATGACACTTGACTTTATTTCAAAATTATTATTGGCCACCGCAGGGCGAACAATACTCGACCCTGAATCATCCAGGTTAGGCCGGGCGTAATAAGACATAGTACGCTCGGCCGCCGGGGGAAGGTTAGGCGCGGCCATAACTACAACAGTGGGTTCTCCGATAGATTCCTCGGGATCTAAAGAAGGATTTCGGCGATGAGATCGAATACGCGCAAGAGAGCGTTCGATCTCAGGGTCGAAGTCTAAATCTTCAGACTCTGAGGGTTGTCCTCGGGTCATACACCCAAACAAAAATAAAACAAAAATAAACCTTTTTTTTTGTTTTTTTTAAAATAAAGTTTTTTAGTTTTTTTTTTGTAGAAAATAAGTAAAATTAATAGACTCCGGAATTCGAAATAGCAACTCGAAAACCGGTCCCCGGCAACGGCGCCAAAAACTTGATGTGCCCGCGAACAGACTCTTACTGTGGTTGGTTCGGTGAGTCGATCGCCGCGGGCTCGCTCGGGTAGGCAAGTGCACCTATCGCAAGTAGTACTCGATATTCGGGGGAATACCGAGGTCGTATTGTTCTCGGGGTCGCGTTGACTATTCTTACTCCTCCGGGAGGACTATTATTTTACTGAAAGAAAGATGGATTTTTTTTTACTTAATAAAAGACGGAAAAGCAAAGGAGCGAAAAAACGATTTAGAAAATATTCGATGAAGGGTTAACGCTCGGCATCGAATCAGATTAAGACTAAAACAATTTTTAATAATAAAAAGACTTAGTTTTCAAATTAATAATAAGGCAACTTGGCCGTGGAGGTTCCACAAATGTGAGCTCACCTAGCTATAGGGATATCGCTCACCTAAACGTTAAGACTATTGATCGAACGTTAGTCCGACGAAGGATTCCTCTTAACGCCCGCTTTATGCTAAGAACCCCGCTATTGGGTGGGGGACCCAATCCGGTAGAATTACGCTTGTCCTCTCTCGAGGGGTGCACGCAACTCTATTTACCCAGGGTGATCGGTCCATATGCACGGCCTCTCGGCTAGCTAGCATATGGACTACGGAAATAGGGCCCACACATCGATTATGTGGTCCTACGCGTCGTAAACCCGGGGTAAACCCTAAGTGCTTAAATTAAAATGAAAATAAAGAGCTTCAATTATTATAAATCATTTTAAATGTCCCAATGCTCTTCGATGCCGAGGCTAATAGCGATTAGCCACACATCGGTATGGGGACGGCTTATAATTTAGTGAGGCGCGAGTTCAAAATTAAACACTGAACGTTTATAAGAAAGGGACACAAGAAAAATAACAAAATTTAGAAAGCTAAAAAGTTAACTAAAATAAGAACTCACGCACACTCCAAATTATAAATTAAAAAGAAACTAAGTTACACATAAAAGAAATTTGCATATTCATAATTTGCGAGTCCCACTCAAATGAGTGGGGGCGGTAAATAAAGGCTGAAAATTGCAAGTCCTACTCAAACGAGTAGGACTGAAATAAAAGCGAGTCCTACTCAAATGAGTAGGAGAAAATAAATGCGATTACAGGGCTAAAAAGTCCGGCCATTTAACTCAAGTGAGTAGGCGGAAAAAAATAAAGAAAGAAAAATTACAAGTCCTACTCGAATGAGTAGGACTGAAAATGAAAACGATGCGCCATTTAACTCTTAACGAGTAAGCGGAAATAAATGCACACAAACACACACACTCCATATGAAATTCAAGAAAGCAATAAAATTATACACCTACACTCACACACTCTACACAATTTAAATCAAAGCATAAAAGTTATACACCTACACTCACACACACTTCATAAGAAATTCAAGAAAGCAATAACGCTAACACCTACACTCACACACTCTACAAAATTTGAAGAAAGCATTAAAAATTATACACCTACACTCACACACACACAACATGAAAAATCAAAGTTACCTAAAAATTAAAACTTTTACTTTTTCAAGCATAGGTTTTGCCAAAAACACATAAAAAGAAGAAATTACAATTTTAGAAGACAAAAGTTTTTCAAAACAAATTAAAAACCAAAGTTTTTGGAAAATAAAAATTTCAACATTTCCATTCCTAGGATTTCATAAAAGAGCTAAAAAAGGTTGAAATAAAAGAGAAAGAAGAAAAAAAGTTTTCATCCTAAAATAAAGCTAAGTAAAAAAAACAAAAGAAACTTTAGTAACTCTTTTACACACTCATAAGAGTGAAGATGTTGAAGAAATTAAAAGAAGACATGAAAAAAAGAAAAACCTAATTCATCATTTCTTGAATTTCTAACAAAACCTAACTTGAGAAAAATTAAAGGTATGTAAAGAGGAAAACCTATCATCCCTAAGCATGAAAACAAGTAAAAAAATGTAAAGTAAGCATGTTACACTCATACACACACACACACTTTTCATAAAAGAAGAACTAAATGAAGAACAAAGATAAAACCAAGGATAAAAATGAGAAGGAAAGTGGGCACAAGTGTTCATTCCAAAGCTAAGTATGAAGAGAAAAAACTAACATTTTATTGATTTTTAGGAACTATTACAAGCTAATACAAGGGCTAAAGCCAAGACAAAATAAAAAAGGGAGAAATCTCCTTACATAGCCTTGAAAATCACGGATGCAGCCCACAAAAAGACACTAACTTGGCCCAAAAATCTGAACCCTTGGACCTTACAGAACTGGGCTATTTATAGAAAAAAATTTCTAAGTACACGCCCTCGGTCACGGGCGTGTAGGGGGGGCGTGACAGTACTATTCATGAAGGCGGCCGGCGATTGGACAGCAAAGTTGACTTCGGGCTGAGTTCGCAGCAGTCACGCCCCATGTCACGGGCGTGACTCTGGGCGTGACGGGGAGGTAGAACCGGGCGCGGGTTGCGTCAAATGTCCTCGGCAGCATCTTGTCGGGCCAGCTGGAAAGGTCACGCCCCATGTCACGGGCGTGACTATGGGCGTGACAGTTGGGGTCGACACTCGACGAATGTCGAGCGGAAAGTGTCTAGTCGAAATCGTTGAGCTGAAATTGGGTCACGCCCTCGGTCACGGGCGTGACACTGGGCGTGACTGTTGGTGTCGACACTCGACGATCGTCGAGCGGAATTCGTCGAGAGGAGAGGACACGGGCTTGGGTCACGCCCCGTGTCGGGTGACACGGGCGTGTCGCCAGGCGTGTCGAGCTTTTTCTTCAGAAATTTTCCGATTTCACGGGAAATGCACAGTCACGGCTCGGTCACGGGCGTGACCCATGTGTCACGGGCGTGTACTTCCCAAATTTTGGCAGATTTTGGAATTTTTTTGCAAAATAAAATAAAACAAGTTAGGAGAAAATTTACAAGAATAGGAACATTTTATTGAACAAAAATAAGTAAAAACGACGAAAATAAATGAAAATGACTAAATTAATGTGCATAAAAATACGCATATTTACAGTTCATCACATCCCGTCCGTCACAAACATCAACCGAGCCAAAGCTCTCCGGGCCATCCTGCCCTCACAAATATCAACCGAGTCAAACCAACTTCCCGAGACACCGGGGTGTGTGAAAGTGAACCCCTAATTATTCTAGTTGCTCTTTAAGATTTATCACTCGTACATTTTACGTTAGCCCAGGACTGCCCAAGGTATACCCCGTGAAGGGCTCTCGAAGGCACTAGGAAATACGATGGGATTACGCCCAAAGCTCCCTTTCGCAAGGCACTTATTATTATTGGTTGCTACCCGATTTCCAGACCCTTAATTAATTTTACTAAATCTAGCCCTAGTGCATTAAACACTTCCTCCCTACGGGAAGGACGATCTTTCGCCGATCTCGAGCACCACCTAAAACTAGTGTTGAAGCCAAAAATGACCTCAACGGGAGTTCAAAACAGTGGTGCAGCCAACACCTACTTCTCTCAAGCCTCAACCCTCGACTAGATTCAAAGGACCTAAGAATTACCCAAAGACTCAGCAGGGAGGTCCCACCTCACGCCCGGAAGATGTCTGAAAGCTTCCCCTCCAAAGCCAAAAGCTGGGCTAGGAGCTCCTCAGAAAACACGGGAAATTGGAAGATTATGAAAAACCCGCTTTTTAAGGAGCCCTTATGGGTCTATTTATAGTTTCTGAGTTGGATCTGCAAATAACCATACTGGTATGTCCTGAAATTACCAAAGTACCCTTGGTTGGGTCTGCCAACAGCCAAACTCCGCTATTCTGAGGATCTATATGCAGACCATCAAGGGCAAAAGGGGAAAAATATGCGGGGTAGAAGGGTAAAAACCCCCTTGGGTATAGAAATGTGAAAAAGGCCTTTTACCATAATGCGAGTGCGAGAGCACCTGGTTGCGAGACAGGCCTTCCCGCTCATCTCGTGGGTATCCTTTGCTAGGGGACCCTCTCACTTATAAAGGCCTACTCGCCCCCCAGAGGGGGCGTCTCGCCTACTGCAGAGACCTCCCGACTTTCCAACCGCGAGTGGACCACATGATCCCACTCTCCCATCACTTCCACTTGCCCTGCCCCTTCTATCTCGCACTTTTGAGGCCTTCTTGCGAGCCCGAGGTTGTGCATAATCCCCGCTCTTTTTGAGATTAATCTAAACTCGGAAAGATCATCCAACCGAGGCTCGCTGCTAATGCGTATTTATTGACGTATTTATGATGGAATCTAAAGAGTCTCCTCATCGAAACCTATAAATATAGGATTCCTATCTTGAATGGAGGTTGCCCCTTAGAATATCCCCTCCTTCCTTGCAGCACTGTTCATCATGTCTCACAGCCAGAGCTTTCGCGAGCGCCTTGCCAAAGTGCATAAGCAGAACAAGGCTGCCGTGGCTGCTTACGCGTCAACCTTAGTCCGCCCCTACCTTCTATTCCATCCCCTCTGTCTCGCCTGAAGGGGATAAAAACTGGCGGCCCCTCTTCCCTTATCGAGGGGCCTTCTCGCGTGGTGCTGGAGACCTGCCCTCCCCCTCCTCCTGCATCTCCCAAAGAGAAAGGGGTGAGCTCTCGCTTTTATCCTTATTACTCCTTCAATGTGTCTGCTTTGTTAATGGTTTCTCTATAGGGAGCTCCCGCGGCTGTACATCTACCGGAAGCCCGCGAGATGATTCTACCGGCCACCGTGAAGATTCTGACTCGCAATTGCCTTCCACTCCTCTATCTACACCTCCCTGCGAGAGGAGAGACGATCCCTACAAGGCCGCTAGGACCTCCCGTCCCCTTGGTAAGGAATCCATCCTCTCGCTTCTTTGTCCCACTCGCTACTCCCACACACTCCTGCGGGAGCCGCTCTCACCTTGCTCCTTTACTTCTTCCGCTCTCGCCCAGACCGACTCGCCTGCTGAGGAGCACCCTGGGCAATCTGTCGTCCCGCCTCTACCTCCTCTTGATGGGATTGAAGATTTTCTTGGTGACCCTGCGAACCCGGTGGAGATGAGGTGCAAGACTGCCGAGCTGTTTAGGAAGCACGTGTGCATTATCCACTCGCTGGCGCTGGATAAGCAGGCAGCAGATCGACGCATCGAATGGCTGGAGAATGAATGCGCTCGTCTATCCTCCGAGGCAAATGTTGAGTTATATGTTGATGGCACCAACCTCGACGCCATCATCAATGAGACTGATATGCAGCTCCGTCTCGCGCACCATGGGCTCGAGTCTGTTCGCGCCTTCCACTCGCGCAGTAGACCTCCCTGTGCAGGAGCTCGCGGTGGCTGCTGGCAAAGGCACCCGTACCGAAGGATGTCCATCTCGCCCTTCTTCTATTTTCTCTGAGTGATGTAATAATAATTAAATAATACTGTTTGTTGTCGTCTCGCCGATATTTGTCAGAACCGTTGTCGTTAAAACGTTGGATGGTGTTTTTGATTTATTCATTACTGCTGTTTTAACTTTATTTTTCTTTAAATTCCCTTATTTAATCACCTTATGATTGTGACGGGTCGCGCCGATCGAGGCTCAGGAGATAGAGAGAGAGAGCCAACCGCCGACTCTTCCCCTTCCCTTGTACTTTTTCCCTCCTATTAATCATTTCACCATATTTTCTATAAATATCCCAGCCCTGGATAAGATGGATATCCGCGTCTATTAATCTTGCTGCCCAAGTTCTTGCTTCTTTGCTTTAGTCGTCTCGCCGATTCTTCTCGCGTTTCTCACCCAACCCTTTCGCCGGTCTTCTTTCTTGTTACTTCATTCCCTCCCCTTCTAGCCTAAAGCCATCTCGCCAACTTCGTATCGCCAATGATGGAAAAGAAGAGAGTTGAGGAAGGCGAGGGGAGCAGCCGCTGCGGGAAGCGGTTCAAGGACCACGACTTCCCGCTCGGCAGGCTTCCTGAAGAATACTACCACGGGTTCGTCCGCGAGTACCTGGCGGAGGGGATCGACTCGCGGCCTCCCAAAGTTGGCGAGTCCATCAACACTTACTACCCGGGAGAGCTCGCTTTCCCCGTCTCGCACTTTGAGGCGGGGTTGAGGCTGCCTCTATGGCCTGAGGTAAAACAAGTTTTCAAATATTTCGGCGTCGTCCCGGCGCAGTTTAACCCGAATGCTATTTCGGTGTTGATCGCCTTCGCCTGTTATATGCGCCGTGAGCGCATCGAGTTCAGCTTGACGGTCTTCCGCAATCTCTTTATCTACCACGCCAACGCTGATGGCGTCTCGTACTTCACCGGCCAAGGGCTCAAGGTGTGCGAGACGCCCAACAAAAATCACCACTACCTGCGGCGACGCCTCGACTCGCTGCCTCCTGTACTCCCCGGTGAAGGTACTCTCTTTTCTCTCTCGCTGTGTCTGATTGTTTATCCGTCTGGCCTTCTCACCGGCTTTATTTGCCTTTCAGTGGAGCAAGTAGTGCCAGACCATCCCCCATAAAAATGTTACATCCACCCCTCCAAGGGCCTCGATCTCGCCTTCGCGGCAGCTGAGGCGGCAAGAGAGTCCTTAACTCCTACCCCTCTCAAAAGGCCTTCAGGCGACATGGCCCCCTCTTACTCTAGCCCTCCAAAGAGAATGAAGAAGGCTGTGGTGGTCTCCTAGGGGAAGAAGAAGGTGACCCCAAAGGAGAAGGAGACAGCGAGGTCTCTGAGCCCCATCTCTTTAGATGGGTCTCCGTCGCCCCGCTCGCCTCGTCAATAGGCCATCTCGCCTACTCGCGAGACGGCACCCCCAAATCAACATGCGGCCGCCTCCAATCAACCAGCCGCTGCCATCAATGATCCAACTGCTGCCACCTCTCGCGAAGGCACTTCCTTCAGCCGTCCCGCCCCCTCTTCCCACATGAACTACTACTTGGGCCCCGTGGTTTCCGATGCAGCTGAGGATCATGTTCTGCTGTGGGGGCGGGATGCCAACCGAGTCTCCATTTCCACCCTCCTTACCCCTTGGATGGAGCAGGAGGATCCCACCAACCATGCCTTTGTCGTGTGATACGTCCTCTACGGTGCTTTCGATGCAGTCTCTCCTGAGAGCGAGTTTACGCGAGACCTCGTTATAAAGTCCTCCCATACCCAGATGCGGGCTTTGGAGTTCTCTCACCGCCCAGCTCGCCGTCTGATATATATCAACAAAAAATGGTCAGAGAGCGAGACGAGACTGGCGGTGGAGCGGGAGAGGTCAGACGATCTCGCTAAGAGGTTGTTTGATGCCGAGAGCCTCCTATCCAAAGCCTAAGGCGGAGTGGTAAAGCGCTATCCTTACCCTTATTCTTTTTCTTTAGGAGCTGCCAACTAAAAAACTGACGTCTCACAGGATGCCGAGACGGCGGAATGGTTGCGCTCTCGAACAGCGGCCCTGGAGGAGGAGGTCAAGGACTTGAAAGCCCAGAATACTCGCCTCCAGGCTGACGTGGCATCATCGTCTTGCCGCGAGCCCTTTCGGACACCTCCGCTGTAATATTCTTTTGACGAGGTCGAGGAGCAGTGCCGAGATGCTGGCATCAGGGCCGCGGAGCTAATCCTGAAGATGATGAAGGACCTAGGGGTTATGAAGGACAATTCAGAAACGGTGATTGTTCGCGACCTGGTCCCCCAGCTCTTTAGCGAGGAGAGCGAGGATTCTTCATCTGGCGAGGAGGAATGACGCGCCACCTCCACGATCCAGAATCCCTCTCTCCTCTTCCTTCTAGTGTTGCTTGTAAAATTAAGACAACTCTTTTTTTCAGCCTTTTTGTGATACATAATGACGATCAAAAGTACATGTTTGTTGTTTTGCTCCTTATTATGCGAAATGAATTTCTGGTTTGCCTCGGCATGCGAGACGATGCTACCCATCTGTCTCGTAGCCTTGCCCTTATTCTTTATTTTGTTTTACTTTTCTTATTACGAGATGTTCCTCTGATGTGCTTACGCACGCAAGATGATGCTACTTCTTGTCTCGCGGCTTCGTCGGAGAGTTGGCCCAAGTCACGAGCCGTCACTTCTTTACCTTCGCGCGTGAGATTTAGCTGGTGTAATCTTCTCGCCTTGCCCTTAGGTACTCCCCGCGCGAGTAACTCTCGGTGATGCAATCTGCCTTCTGATTATTAGAGCGAGCCTTTCACCTCGCGCGAGTGCCCACTCGCCAAGCGAGACCAATTTGGAACTGCCAGCTGCGAGTGCCCCCACTCGCACTACTACAAATTTTTGTCTTAGTTTATTTCTTTTCTTCTAAGTTTAAGTCGGGATGTTGTTTTAAGAAGCCTTTTCCAACCATTCCGTCATCGAGAAAGTTTACCGCCTTGCTGGCTTGGTGAGCCCGGGCAAGAAGTCCACCAGGGACCGGGCCGAGCTCGAAGTGTGTAGAATTTCCCAGGTTTAGACCTGTTCCCAAGAACTTTGGACCCAACCTTCAAGAACCATACCTTACCCCCACATGCGAGCCTTCGGACCTGTCAGCTAGATGAGGGCCTGCGCAGCGGGTCTACCTAGGGCCGAGCTGAGCTCGGGGTGCCAATGAAGTTTCTACTAACCAGACCTATTCCACACAGGTGAGCCTTCGGATCTGCCAGCTAGATGAGAGCCTGCGCAGTGGGTCTACCTGGGGCCGAGCCGAGCTCTGGGTGCCGATGAAGTTTCCTCAAACTAAAGCTATCCCCCACAGGTGAGCCTTCAGACCTGCCAGCTAGATAAGAGCCTACGCAGCAGGTCTACCTGGGGCCGAGCCGATCTCGGGGTGCCGATGAAGTTTCTACTAACTAGACCTATCCACCACAGGCGAGCCTTCAAACCTGCCAGCTAGATGAGAGCCTGTGCAGCGGGTCTACCTGGGGTCGAGCCGATCTCGGGGTGCCGATGAAGTTTCCTCAAACCAAACCTATCCCCCACAGGCGAACCTTCGGACCTGTCAACTAGATGAGAGCCTGCGCAGCGGGTCTACCTAGGGCCAAGCCGAGCTTGGGGTGCCGATGAAGTTTATACTAACCATACCTATCCCCCACAGGCGAGCCTTCGGAACTACCAGCTAGATGAGAGCCTGCGCAGCGGGTCTACCTGGGGCCGAGCCGAGCTCGGGGTGCCGATAAAGTTTCTACTAACCAGATCTATCCCCCACAGGCGAGCCTTCGGACCTGCCAGCTAGATGAGAGCCTGCGCAGCGGGTCTACCTGGGGCCGAGCCGAGCTCGGGGTGCCGATGAAGTTTCCCCAAACCAAACCTATCCCCCATAGGAGATCCTTCGGACCTGCCAGCAAGATGAGAGCCTACGCAGCGGGTCTACCTGGGGCCGAGCCTAGCTCGGAGTGCCGATGAAGTTTCTACTAACCAGACCTATCCCCCACAGGCGAGCCTTCGGACCTGCCAGCTAGAGGAGAGCCTGCGCAGGGGGTCTAACTGGGGCCGAGCCGAGCTCGGGGTGCCGATGAAGTTTCCTCAAACCAAACATATCCCCCACAGGCGAGCCTTCGGAACTGCCAGCTAGATGAGAGCCTGCGCAGCGGGTCTACCTGGGGTCAAGCCGAGCTCGGGGTGCCTATCAAGTTTTTACTAACCAGACCTATCCCCCACAGGCGAGCCTTCGGACCTGCCAGCTAGATGAGAGCCTGCGCAATGGGTCTACCTGGTGCCGAGCTGAGCTCGGGGTACCGATGAAGTTTCTACTAACCAGACCTATCCCCAACAGGCGAGCCTTCGGACCTGCTAGCTAGACGAGAGCCTGCGCAGCGGGTCTACCTGGGGCCGAGCCGAGCTCAGGGTGCCGATGAAATTTCTACTAACCAGACCTATCCCCCACAGGCGATCCTTCGAACCTGCCAGCTAGATGAGAGCCTGCGCAGCGAGTCTACCTGGGGCCGAGCCGAGTTCGGGGTGCCGATGAAGTTCCGTAAAACCAAACCTATCCCCCACCGGTGAGCCTTCAGACCTGCCAGCTAGATGAGAGCCTGCGCAGCGGGTCTACCTGGGGCCGAGCCGAGATCGGGGTACCGATGAAGTTTCTACTAAACAGACCTATCCCCCACAGGCGAGCCTTCGGACCTACCAGCTATATGAGAGCATGCGCAGTGGGTCTACCTGGGGCCGAGCCGAGCTCGGGGTGCCGATGAAGTTTCCTCAAACCAAACCTATCCCTCACAAGCGAGCCTTCGGACCTGCCAGCTAGATGAGAGCCTGCGTAGTGGGTCTACCTGGGGCCGATCCGAGATCGGGGTGCCGATGAAGTTTCTACTTACCAGACCTATCCCCCACAGGCGAGCCTTCGGACCTGCCAGCTAGATGAGAGCCTGCGCAGCGGGTCTACCTGGGGCCGAGCTGAGCTCGGGGTGCCGATGATGTTTCTACTCACCAGACCTATCCCCCACGGGCGAGCCTTCGAACCGTCCAGATAGATGAGAGCCTTCTCAACGGGTCTACCTGGGGCCGAGCCGAGCTCGGGGTGCCGATGATGTTTCCTCAAACCAAACCTATCCCCCACAGGCGAGCCTTCAGACCTGCCATCTAGATGAGAGCCTACGCAGCGGGTCTACCTGGGGCAGAGCCGAGCTCGAGGTGCCGATGAAGTTTCTACTAACCAGACCTATCCCCCACAGGCGAGCCTTCGGACCTGCCAGCTAGATGATAGCCTGCGCAGCGGGTCTACCTAGGGCAGAGCCAAGCTTAGGGTGCTACAAAACTCATAAGTACATCCTATCATAATAATTTTGCAATAGGCAGGAGAAAAAACAAGTCAATTGATATATTATAACAAGCTTGATTTTGAATACATAATTACATCTTCCCCATTTCATGGGTAGAAGCGTTTCAGGTCACCACCGCTCCAGGTGTGGCTTAAGGTCCTCCCTTCCATGTCCTGGAGGTAGTAACCTCCTGTTCCAAGGATCTCCTTCACTATGTAAGGTCCTTCCCAGTTCGGGTTGAGCTTGCCTACGGGAGCCGACCTTCCTGCCGCGTCAACCTTTCTCAGCACCAGATCTCCTTCGGCAAACTGCTTGACCCTGACATGCTTATCAAAATACTTGGCCATCCGCCGCTTGATCTCTTCTTGCCTGATGGCTGCCACGTCCCGCAGCTCCTCCACCATGTCTAGCAAGAGGCATAACTCCTCCTCATTCTCCAACCTCCAAGTCTCCTCTCCTTCGCTCGCGGTTGTGACTCACAGGGACCAAACCTCGAACTCCACTGGTAGTACCGCCTCACACCCGTGAGAAAGCTTGAAGGGGGTCTCACCGGTGGCCATGTTCGGGGTCGTTCGCAAGGCCCACAGGACCGAGGGGAGCTGCTCCACCCAATTTCCTCTCAAGTTCTTCACTTTTTTCTTGAGTAGGTTCACAATAATCTTGTTTACCGCCTCCACCTGGCCATTGCTCCGGGGGTGGTGGATGGAGGCAAATCTAAGGTCTATCCCTAGTTGGGCGCAGAAGTTGATGAACTCTTCACTGGCAAACTGGGGGCCATTATCTGTCACTATCACTTGAGGCAGCCCGTACTTGCATATGATCTCCCCCAGACGAAGTTCCTTATGACTTGCGAGGTGACTTTGGCCAAGGCCTTAACCTCCAGCCACTTTGAGAAGTAATCGACCATGTCCAGGAGGAACCTCCTCAGCCCACTAGCTGGAGGAAAAGGTCTGACCAAGTCCATTCCCCAGATGGCGAAAGGCCATGGAGAAGTTATGCGCCTAAGTCTTTGAGCAGGTAAGAGTTTGTGGGGGGCGTACACCTGGCACTTTTGGCACCTCTTTGCGAACTCTGCTGCATCCTTCCTCAGGGTCTGCCAGAAGTACCCCTGCCTTTTTACAATAGCTTCCAACGTCCTTCCTCCTGAGTGACTGTCACACTCTCCTGAATGAACCTCCTCCAGGATCTTCGGGACCTCCTGCTCGGTCACACACCTTGCCAGGAGCCCTAAGATCATCTTCCGATGCAACCCCCCTTCCAGCATCAGGTAGTGAGCTGCCTTGTGCCTGAAGCTTTTTCCATCCTTGGACCCCTCAGGAAGTTCACCGGTGGTTAGGAAGGTCACCAATATATCCACCCACAAGGGTCGCCGATCCACCACCATCAACTCTCCTTCCTCGATAGTCGGTCGAAATAGCTCCGTCAAGGTCCCCCCTCCCCGAGGTCCAAACTTAGCTAATCGATCGGATACTCTCTTCCCTTGGAACATGTTGGATTGAGAACGACTAGAACCAACCGATGATCGCCCTTACCTTAGATAGGTATTTTATGAGGGTAGGCTCCCGAGATTCAAACTCTCCTCGGATCTGCGACGCTACCACCATGGAGTCAGTGAAGGCCTCCACATCCTGGATCTCAAGCTCCTTTGCCAAGCGAAGGCCGACGATCACGGCCTCGTACTCTGCTTGGTTATTGGTCACTGGAAAGTAAAAGGCCACCGCCTGCTCTATCGTGACTCCTTGGGGGCTTATTAACACCACTCCTCCCCCGAGGGAATGTTTTCCTGTGGCCCCATCAACCATCATCTTCCACGCTTCCTGTGGCTGCTGCTCTCCCTCCTCTACCTAAACAACATAATCTACCAAAAAATCCACCACCGCTTGCGCCTTGATGGAGAGTCTCGGAACAAAGGAGATGTCACTTAGTTCATTGGACCACTTGGCAAGTCTTCCCGAGTGCTCTACCCCTTCAAAGATCTTGCGAAGAGGATGGTCGGTCACCACCCTAATTGAGTGTGCTTGAAAATACGGCCGGAGTTTCCTTGCAGAGATGACTAAAGCGTAAGCCAGCTTTTCAAGGATGGGGTAGCGGAGCTCTGCCTTCTTCAAGATCCGACTGACGTAGTAGATTGGCAGTTGCTTCTTTCCTTCTTTCCTTACTAGGACGGAGCTCACCGCCTCCGCTCCTACTCCAAGGTATAAGGTCAGGTCCTCCCCTTCTTTTGGGCTCTGAAGCAGAGGAGCCTGAGATCTGTCTCTTCAGACCTTGGAAGGCTTCTTCGCACTCGGCGGTCCACTCAAACCTTTGGTTCCCTCACAGCACCTTAAAAAATGAAGAACACTTGTCTCCTGACATGGAGAGGAACCTGCTTAGCCCAGCCAGTTTTCCTGTCAAGCGCTGGACTTCCTTGGCATCGCGAGGTGATTCCAAATCCAAGATGGCCTTCACCTTATCCGGGTTAGGCTCCACCCCTGTCGGAGTCAAGAGGTGCCCAAGGAACTTCCCGCGACTGGCCCCGAAGGCACACTTCAAGGGTTCAGCCTTATCTTGAACCTCCTCAAGGTGGCGAATGTCTCTTCTAGATCATTCAAGTGTGAATCCACGCACTTGCTCTTGATCATTAGCTCGTCGACATAGACCTCCAAGTTTCTCCCCCTTTGATCTCAGAAGACCCGATCCATCATGTGTTGGTATGTAGCCCCTGCGTTCTTCAACCCGAAGGGCATCATTTTATAACTGAAGCACCCCTCCCTCGTGATTAAGGAAACATCCTTGACGTCGGGAGGGTGCATCCGAATCTGGTGATAACCTGAAAAAGCATCCAAAAAGCTCAAAATAGAAAAACCGACGGCTGAATCAACCAGCACGTCGATCCGAGGCAGGGGGTAGCAATCCTTAGGGCATGATTTATTTAACAAAGAGAAATCGATAGACATTCTTCATTTACCACCACCTTTTTTAACCATTACCACATTGGAGATCCAGCAGGGATACTGGACCTCTGAGATGAAGCCGGCCTCCATGAGCTTCCTGACCTCTTCGTGGATGGGTTCCTCCAGCTTGGTGGCGATGGCTCTAATCTTTTGGCGTATGGGGTGAGTGCGGGGGTCAAGGTTCAGGCGGTGGGAGGCCATGTCTGCGTCGATTCCCGGCATGTCTGCCACACTCCAAGCGAAGATGTCGATGTTGCTTTGAATGCAGGCCCACACTCACTCCCGGGCCACGGGACTCAAGCCCCCGCTGACTCGCACCCTCTGCACCTGCCCTGCGCTGGTGAAGACCTCCAGCTCCACTACTTCCTCGGCCGGCTCCAGCCGCGACTGCTCCCAGCCGACCCTTACTTCTTCCTCCAGCTCCAACTCCTCCCTTCCTACCTCCTCCTTAATCTCCATCACCTCCTCCAGCCCCTCCTGCCATTGTTCGACTTCCACGCCCCTCTGGGCCTCTCTATCCACTCCTCCTACTACTTGCTTTTCTACCTCCATCGCCCCCTCCGGGCTCTCCTGCTCTTCGTCCCTCTGGACCTCCTGCACATTTCCTCCCTGCTGCTCCTCCTCAATCTCCTCCCCTCTGACTTCCTCTTCAGCTACCTCTCTCGCATCCTCTAGGCTCACTTCCTCTTCTCCGACAACCTCTTCATGCACTGTCATCTCCTTCTCCAACTCTCCCACCTCTGTCATCCAAGATATGGTGTTGACCGCCGTAACGTAGCACTGCCTTGCCACCTTCGGGTCCCCTCTGACCCTGACCTGCACCCCTCCATTGTTGAACTTGAGGCACTGATGAAACGAGGAGGGGATGCAGCGAAAGGCGCTGATGAGGGGGCGCCCAAAGATGGCGTTATAGCTGCTTGGGGCGTCCACGATCACGAACCTGCAGTTCCCTGACATGCCCCCCAACTTCACGTGCAGCCCTACTCCCCCTTCCACTTCCTTCCTCTCTCTAGAGAATTCGTACAACGGTCCATCCGAAGCCAAGATCCTTTTCCCCTCAACCCTCATCTCATCGAAGGCCTTCTTGAAGATAACATTTACCGAGCTCCCGTTCTCCACCAGTATCCTCGAGACCGTGAAATTCTCCACCGTCGTCTGGATCACTAGGGCGTCACAGAACGGATCTTCATAGTCTGGCATGTCTGCTAACGAGAAGGTGATCTTTTCTTCTGGTGGGGGACCCTGGGAGGTAGAGGCAACCCCCCTTCGGTACATAGTTTGAAGGCTCCCCTTGCGAGTTGCCTCGATCCACACTCCTCCGTGGATCACACCGATTCCTCCTCGGGTTCCCACGTCTACCCAATCTTCACACCTATCCTCCATCTCTCCCTGTTGTACTTCGACGATCCTAACCGACGGATCTTGCCTCCCTGCTCCTCTTGCTTCTCTCATCTCCAAGAACTCAGGGCAGGTGGCCGTTGCGTGACCCTCCTCCTGGTGGAAGTCACAAAAGAGCAACGCCACCATACCCCTTCTTCCTTCTTCTCCTCCTCTTCTCCCTGCTCCTCGAACTCCTCTCCTCGCTCCTCTTCCTCTGCCCATCTCCATGGCCTCTTGCGGTGGCGGGACACGAACCCTTGGCTCCTGCCTCCACGCCGGTTGGTCGAACCTCTTGGGTTCCAGTAGGTTATCTCTTCCCTGATAGCCTCCTCCTTGGCCTTGGGGGCGACCCTCCTGGGGCCTCCAACCCAAATGGTTGTTCGGCTCCAGGGCCCCCCATCCCTGCTGCTGCCCCTGCCTTCGGGGCTTTTCCCTCCTCCTTTCTTCTCTCTGCTCCCTCTGCTCCCTCGGCTCCTTCTACCTTCCTGCTGCAGGTTCCTTCACATCATCCTCCGGCAGCCTGGCCAACTTCCTGGCGAACGATGGGTTTGCTCTCTCGAAGTATATCTCTATTGCCGCCCTCTCCATGAGATCCTCAAAGGAGAGGGGGCACTCTCTTCAAATCCATACTGAAAAATTCTGGCCTCAGCCCCAGGGTAAAGGCGAGCATCAACGCGTACCCTGCGACCTCCTAGACCAGGAGGATCTCTTCCTGAAACCGGTCGACATAGTGACCCAGTGTCTCATCCGGCTTCTGCCTCACCGCAAACAGGCACTCTGCCTCCTTTTTCCGCTTCTTCGATGTTGAGAACCTCAACAGGAAACTTCTTCACAGATCTTCAAAATAGTAGCTCGACCTTACTGGCAACTGGTGGAACCAGTCCCAAGCCTTCTTCTTAAACGTGATGGCAAATAGCCGTCACTTGAAGGCATCTGTCATCTGCATTATCGAAACGACATCTTCAAACCACTGCACGTGTTGTACAGGGTCATCCTTTCCTGAGTAGTAGGACATGTCAGGCTCCCGGAACCCCTCCGGTACCGGAGCTGAGATGATGAGCTCGCTGAAAGGACTCTCGCCACCTGCCAGGCGATAAGGCACGTCCCGCGGCATCAGCTGGCTGGCCCGATCCGCGAGACCGTGCCCAGGGAAGAGTTCTCGCACTGCTGCCTTCCTCTGGCCCAAATCGGTCAAAGCCTCCTTGCCCGGGCACTGGCCTGGGAAGAGCTCCCGTGCGGCCACGTCCCTCTCGCCAGCCTCTGTCGGGACCTCCTTCCCCGGGCGCTGTCCAGGGGCGTTCTCGCCCAAGAGCGGGACCTCCTCTATCGGAACCTGAGGTGTGGCCCACTCGCTTCGAGCCGAGAAGGCCAAGCTAATGGTTTGTAGGTCTTCTCGCCTGAAGTCATCCAGCATCTTCCTCGTCGCTTCCTCTCCCCGAGTGGGGGAGCCTACAGAACCAGACCCTTCACCTTCACCTCCAGCCATGGGACAAAACTCAAGGCTTTCTTGTATCCGCTGTTTTCCACGCTCACCGCACCAGAACTGTTGAAACCAAAAATGACCTCAACGGGAGTTCAAAACAGGGGTGCAGCCACACCTACTTCTCTCAAGACTCAACCCTCGACTAGATTCAAAGGACCTAAGACTGACCTAAAGCCTCAGCAGGGAGGTCCCACCTCACACCCGGAAGATCTCTGAGAGCTTCCCCTCCAAAGCCAAAAGTTGTGCTAGGAGCTCATCAGAAAGCACGGGAAATTGGAAGATTATGAAAAACCCGCTTTCTAAGGAGCCCTTATGGGTCTATTTATAGTTTCTGAGTTGGATCTGCAAATAAACATACTGGGCTGACCTGAAATTACGAAAGTACCCTTGGTTGGGTCTGCCAATAGCCAAACTCCGCTGTTCTGAGGAGCTATATGCAGACCATCAAGGGAAAAAGGGGAAAACTACCAGTGGTAGAAGGGTAAAAACCCCCTTGGGTATAAAAATGATAAAAAGGCCTTTTACCATAATGCGAGTGGGAGAGCACCTGGTGGCGAGACGGGCCTTCCCGCTCATCTCGTAGGTATCCTTTGCTAGGGGACCCTCTCGCTTATAAAGGCCTACTCGCCCCCTAGAGGGGGCGTCTCGCCTACTGCAGAGACCTCCCGACTCGCAAACCGCGAGTGGACCACATGATCCCACTTGCCCATCACTTCCACTTGCCCCGCCCCTTCTATCTCGCACTTTTGAGGCCCTCTCGCGAGCCCGAGGTTGTACAACTAGTCATCCTCTCACTCTACTAATACTGTCTTCCAATGATGAACTCCTTTATTACCCAAACCAGCAACCTACTGAGGATTCAACTCTTTGAAATTCATACCCACTCTAGTTCAGTTTCCGCAGTTACTATATGCAGACCACCATATACTATATGAGATGTATAAAGAAGGTACTCCGGATTTTCTTCCAAATCTCCTATAAAATTTACTAGAGGTCTATCATAACAAATTTAGTCTAAAATCAGAGATCCATAATTTTTCTAATTAATTTGATATTTATTGAATTTTCCCAAATGTTTGGCCATGGGCAAGTTTGAACATGAACTATATGATCTACTTAGGTAATGGCAACCCAAAAGTTTTGATCACTAAATTAACATAGATATATGACTAGATACAAATTTTCATGATTTTTTAGAAACTATTTGACCTCTAATTAATTTATCCAAAATATTTCCCTTAATCATATGTAAAGAAGGAAGTACCAAAATTATTCATAAGAAAATTATATAAAAATTACAGAATCTTAATATGGTTCAGAAAAAATCATTGTAGAAAAATCATAATTTTACAGGCTTGCTAGACTCTAAAATAAATTAAATTAAGTTTTCATAAGAAACCATACTAAATGAAGCAACCCCTGAGAATAGTCATCCAAAAATTCAGTAAACATTTACAGAGCTTTAAAACATAATAAAAAGTCCTATGGCTGAATTTCATCAATTCCCAGCAAGTAGTTTCTTCCTAATAAATTTCTAAGTAAACAATACAAATTACCAATTTGTTAATGAAGTATCCAAAATAATAATCCTAAATTCATAATAAAATCTCCAGAGCTTGTACTAACCTAAAACACTACTCAACCCAAATATCATCACTTTTCAAAGAGTTTTTGTGACATTTTCTATCCCTAAAAGGTTTGTGCCCTAAACTAGGGTTAGAGTTTTGAGGGGGTTTAAGGCTTCCACATTCCCTAAAATTTTAACCAAAGAACTATACTGATCCTATGGTCCTCTTCACAAAGTTTCAAGTCAATCCAAGGTCATTTGGCCCTATGATCTTCAAACCCTAAAAATCCCCATTAAGGAACCTACCCTAGGGTTCTAGGGCTACCCTACACTCAACCACCCTAAATTGTATTGGAGGGTGAGTCATACTATAAAACATCAGTGGCCAAAATATCAACCTCTGTTGAGGTGATTTGACCACTCAAAACCCAAAGGGGATGCTTGACCTATTTAACCCTAAAAGGGGTCAACCTAGGGTTGGATCAATACCTAGCCAAAACATCTCCAAATGAGATGACAATTTTACCAGAGACCTAACATGCACTCTAAGACCTCCCACCCAAATTTGGGTGATGTTGAGGTTATTAGGACACCTAATTAATTTATTTATGGATTATTAGATTTTCCTAAAAACTATAGAAAACTCTTCTCCAAAAATTTTGAATTTTGGACATGCCCTAGGTATATCTAGGGTAGACTCCCTGCCCAAATCTCAGGTCATTTGGACAAGGGATGAATGGTGGGCATCCATTTGAATCTCAGGATAGCCCTAGGTATAGGGCCCACCAAAATGGGTGTTGTGGTCTAACCAGGACTCTAAATTGAGTGAAATCACTTTTAAATTACCCTAGACATCAAGGGATTCATTTGCTATGTTGACCACATTCTCTGTTCTAGCCTCTACGTATTTTTAAAAATTAAAACCAATAAATACAAAATTTGTGACATAATTAAATAATTAGAAATATATATACTATAGTTTAAAATCTAATATGGCATGAATCTTGGAGCAAAGTGGACGGGATCCGTTCATCTTCTACCTTGAGCCGACGGCCAGGATTTATTTTTCCTGGGCCAGTTTCAAGCGGCTGCCGCCGGCCATCCAGCCGCCTCCCCGGCCGGCCACCGCCACCATCACCTTCGTTGAGGTGGTGGCTGTCGCCAGGCGGCGTCACCACCGTCAGAGAGAACTATTTCGGCGATCCCGATGGTTGCATTTTTGCGGAAAAACCAGGAAAATTTCCCTTTGGATCGGGCTCAATTGAGCCCGAACCTTGGCCCTAGAGATTCCTAAGAACTACCCATGAAAGAAAGAGTGGAGGAGGACCTTGCCGTCGGCCAGAAGTCGAGAAGATCGCCGGAAATCCATCTTTGAAGGCAGCGCCGCTCGATTTCTGCAACTACAGAGTGGGGAGGCTCGGTTTCTTCAGGTAAGGACTGGGAAATTCTCCTCTCGGCCCACTGAAGGTGTTTAAAGCCTCAGATGGGGAGGGGAGAGGCTGGATCATCAATGTCCATTAAGGCCATTAATGGTTACATTCAGCCATGGTAGAGGGGGCTGAACCAGGCCCTTGGTGGCCAAGGAAGCGGCTGGAAACTTCTCCCCTTCCCTAGGGGAGTTGAATTCAGCCATTAAAGGTGGCTTTTGGCCTCCCCTTGGCCGAGCCCCTCCCTTCCCCCTTCGTTCATTTTTCTCTCTCCTCCATAACCATGGAAATGAAGCTCACTCTCTCTCCTAGTGACCAAGTTGACTTGGTTAATCTCGAGGTCTATTGGCAGCCCATCCTTACACATCATCTCCTAAAGAAGCCACATGAGGAGGCTTGAACTTGGGCTAGCCTATTTGGGCTAGGTTGACCCAAGATAGGCTTGGGTTGACCTTAGTCTTTTTGACCTTTTTGGTTGCCCCTAAAGAGTCCCTAGTGACCCATTGATCTCCCCTAAGGTCTAGGTAGGGTTGGATAGGTCTGACTTGGCATCTTGGAGGTCACTTGTCCCTTGGTAAGGGCACTTTGACTACTTTAGGGCTAGAGTTGACTTGGGTCAACATGACCATTTGGGTTGACCCCAAGGGGTCCTTGGTGACCCCATGGCTTCCCTTGAGGTCTAGGAATGGTTATGTAGGGCTACCTTGAACTTTTGAGGTCACCTAGCCTTAGTAAGGGTACTTTGACCAGATTAGGTGCTTGAGTTGACTTGGGTCAACTTGGCCTCTAGGACTGAACCCAATGTGTCCTTAGTTACCCATTGACCTCACTTTAGGTATAGGAAGACCTGGGGAAGGTTGGTTTGGCACATTAGAGGTCAACTTCCCTTTGTTAGGGCACTTTGCCCAATTTAGGCCTATGGTGGTCCTAGGTCAAATTGGCCACTTTGGGTTGACTACAATGGACCCTTAAGGCTCTAGTGGACCCTCTGATAGGTTAGTGATGTTGTGGTGTGCTCACGGGGTCATGGTGAAGCCCTAAGGTCAAACCCTAGGTTTTGTGATGAGGTTGCGCCACAGGTAGACCAAGGTGATTCTCACCTTGGCCTTCTATCACTTGGCCCTTTTTAGCTTCCTTGGGTTCTGTCATGACCTAGTCATGGCCAAAACCACTCTTAGGGGTCTAGTTGGAAATGGGATGTTACATGGAAAGTGTGGTTCTCGCTTATCCAAGGAAAAGACTGGTGGATTTGCCAGCATTAGTATGTGGTGTCTCTGGTGTGTCCTTCAGAGGCGTACGTAAGGGCTAGGCCTAGTAGTGCGGATACCCACCTAGGAGTGGGATGGCCCAACTCACTATCTCTGTTGGCCACTACAGAGGCTCCTGGGAGTTAAGCTAGCTTCCAAAATCGGGGAACTAAAGTTATGTGATCACAGAGTCGTGTGTGTGAGTTGCACCTACATGAATCATAACCTGCATACATAGCATACATACATATTTAGGTCATACGTACCATAGATCCTTCTCATATAAATTAGTATGAGCTATTTTATATGATAAGTTACATTTGGAAACATTAACTTATAAGTTTATATGGGCATTCATATAAGTTAAGGTACTTCAGTGATGATAGTTTAGTAGTAGATAGTTTACTTTCTGCTCCATTCTTTGCTTGTTACAGTTCTTTCTTACTTTGCTTGTACTATATAGAACTGCTAGAATAGAGATATACTTGCTACTACATAATCTTGATAGATTAGTTCCACTGTCACCTGTTTTCTATTTTATACCCCTTGTTGTCCTCCGCTTCACCCTCTCGCACGGTACCTAGGAGCCGCAAGGGCCAGGTGTGGAGTAAATGGATTACTCTTTATGACTAACGGTCGGCTGTGACCGTATAATTTTAGGAGCTCGAGGAGATAGAGCACCAGCTCGACCAGCAAGACGAGGTTGCAGGACTTGAAGAGCTAATATCACCTACTACTACTGCAGCCTGGCGTCAGGTGATGACGCGTGTACCATTGATAGATTAGCTTCCGCTTGTTTCTATTTCTGAGAGAGAGAGATTTGACATCCGTGTGCAGGGCATAAGCCCTTTTCTCTTTTTGTTGTACTCATTGTGGACTATGTCATTTTCATTATATATATATGATGTTAATTCTATGACGGTGGACTTGTTGTAATCTTTTACACATTGCTTATATTCTCAAATTGGCCTACAGGTTTAATGATCATACTAGCCGACAGTATCGACGTCTTGCGGAGTTGACTAGCCCATGTGTTAGTGTCACTGCAAGGCGGCGGTTCTGGGCATAAGACCGGGTAAACTCCTGGTAAGGGGATGGGTCTTACAAACTGGTATCACTTGAATAAATGATCATATGTGATAGACATCCACAACACTGGAACACCCCGCTCGAGAATTAGTATGCGGGCAAACTATGCAGCGGAAGCCATGGTGTGCCCATGCGTAAAAAGTCATAGAAAATGGTCCATTTAAACAATAAGTTAGGTCAATCCAATTAAGACACCACTTTAATTTGACTTACCAAAAGGATTTCATGAAGTATCTTAGTCTAAAAGCAACCTCGGATATTGATTGGTTAAGGTATGAGGATACCCAAATTGACTAAGGGAAGAATTTATCGCAAGAGTCACTACTTAAGGCTTAAAATTCAATGTCACTACTCCGCCTATCGTCTGATATAATCAATTCTTACCCAAGCTGATAGGACCGCCTCAAGGAGAATTGGTTCCTATAATATATTGGTGAAATAGTATGGTACTCGTAAACTTATCCCACGTATCGATGAGTTGATTACGTTGAGATAACCACTGTGACAAATACCAAAGGTCGAATAAAAAAATCTAGTTTCAAAAGTGACCCATTTTTGTTTGGGTCACATGTTGATCTTGAGAAGATTATTGTAAATAGTAATCTTAAGGGCTTAAGATATGTAACATATCAATAAGTCTCAAAGTGGAACTCCAAGTCTAAGATTGTTCGCCCTAAGGATTGAGTGCATGTCTAGGATGAATGTATCATCGGTATTAATGGAATTTAGCCCAAAATGTATGGGGGCTTATCCTTTTGTTTATTGGGCTAAATTGATAACGACTTGGATTTCCTTAGATCTTATTTAGAAAATGTTAAGTCACAAACATAGTGATCTTGAAGCATTGGTATTTGAACATACTCGGATGACAATCGAGACTCATGTATGGATAATTGGTAAGATGATCAACTCTCCCTAGAGGTTTGGGATATACATAGAGGGCTGCCCGCTTAGATATATTACAAACCTAAAACATGGAAAGTTACCATGACACGTTAGAAACTTTCACGGGTTTGTCAATCAGATTACTTGGCACAACTTAAAGAGAGATCGTAATTCAATCAATGCATAATGACATGCTATATCCCAAGGAACAAAACAAGATGTGTACAATCCACAAGAATTCGAACATCGAGCTTTTCGATAAACTAAAATCAAGCTGTAACGACGACACAAAGGTTTTATGTATAATTAAAGGAGCGTGTTACCTCAACAAAGCACGTTCCTAGATGCCCTAACTCCTTAACCCAATTGATGTGACACACGATTAATGATTATATCATTGATTAAGGATTTGATTAATGAACTCAGATATATTACAAGAGAAAGCAAGGTGAATTGAGAATTCAGTACAAGTCAGAAGGATAACTGAAATTTTTGCATAACTATGGCTCATGATTATCACACATTAAATGGGTAGAATTGGGAAAAGTGAAAATTATGATTGATTTCTGCTATCCGCGCTTACCTGACATACTCAGGTCATTATGTTAGAAACATATAGAACGGGAAAGAGTGATGTCATAGTAATATGAAGGAGTGATTACGGGTCTTAACTGTTATGTGATCGGAGCCCATAAAGTAAGAATTCGAAATATTTGAGTAATAACATCTAGAACACTAGGGGTATAACAATCCTAGAAAACTTAAAGTCAAATGAAAAATCATACTAAATTGGAAGAAGTATATTATAGGTATGGTCCTTTGGATGTGACTCTGGTGATTACAAGAATCAAAACAAAAGTGTTTGATGATATAATAATCTCAGAATAATCCATGATTAGACGGGTGAAGAAAATGAGTATGCTGGAAAACTCAGAATTCATTGAGCTCAGCTCGTCATTCGTCGAGATAGATGATGAAAAAGAATATGCTGGAAGATTCAGAATTCGTCGAACTCAGCTCACAATTCGTCGAGCTCAGCTCGCCATTCATCGAGCTAAATTCAGAAGTGTGGGTGTCAGAATTCATCGTGCTCGGCCCACAGATTGTTGATCTCAGCTCAACATTCGTCGAACTAAAGCAAGAAAAATTGACTAAGGCAAAACTACTGAGACAGCTGAGAAGTATGTCTCAACATAACTACTGAGACAAAGCAAGCTGGAATTTTCTAAGTCCAGAAGTATTGAGTGAAGTAGGTTTACTCAATGCTTCAAATGAAGAAGGAAGCGCTGAGACAATTGAGAGAAAAATCGCTAAGACAGAAGATAGTCTCAGCTGTGAAGTAGAAACTGCTGAGACTGCTGAGATAGAAGATTGCCTCAGCTGTGAAGCAAAAATCGCTGAGACCGCTGAGAAGAAACCGCTGAGACAGGAGATAGTCTCAGCTGTGAAGAAGAAACTACTGAGATAGGTGAGAAGGAAGCGCTGAGATAAAGCTAATAGTATTTCTCTAAGTTTAGAAGCGTTGAGAGGGGAAGGAATCACTCAATGCTTCTAATGAAGAGCCAAAACAGATGTCGTTGAGTGACTTAACATCACTCAACGCTTATTGAGGATCTGGAATTTTTATAAGTCCAAAAGGTTATGATGGCTGCTGACGTCATCAAAAGTCAACAAGTCAAAATACTTCATGTCGTTGCGGGAAAGCTATAGCAGCACAAGATGACCACTGCTGACATCACCTGTAGTCAACAAAGTCAAAATTGTATAACAGGATGACCACTTCTCCTGCCTTCTTTTCCAATTTGCCGCTCCAACAGTCTCGAGCCATATGTCCCACTTTGCCACATGTATAACAGGTGAGTGGACCATTTCCTATTGTCACTTTGGCTTGGCTCGAAGAAGCCAGTCCTGAAGACCTAGGCTTTGATTTCCACTTCTTTCGGTACTCTAGTTTTGAGGAACGCGACACTTTGATATCTGACTTCCGTACTGCCAAATCATTTTTACACTGCACGCACTTCATATCTACTTCTAGGGAACGGGCCGTATTGACCAAGTTAAGAAACCCTTCTGCCATTGGCCCGGAGAGAAGTATTCGCAGGTCATCTCTCAGCCCTTCGTAGAACTGGTTGGTTTTGCTCTCCTCGTCTATAAAAGTGGATCAAGAATAGCATCCCAATCTTGTGAACTTATGTAGGTAATCATCCACACTACTCTCACTCTGAGTCAACCTATGGAACTGATTCTTCATTGCTATTTTCTGCGCTGTCAGGATGAACCATGCCAAAAATAATCACGTGAACTCCTCCAACGAGACGTCATTGAGTTGTCTCCCAACCAAATGATTCAGTTCTAACTCATCCCACCACAGTCTTGCTTCGCCATCTAGAAGGAAAGTTGCTATTGTAACCTTCTTCCATCTCTGTAGCCGTCAAGACCCTCTTAAATCTTGATATCCAGTCCTCGGCTTGACTTGGGGTTCCAGTACCCGTAAACATTGGTGGATTAATGCTCATCACATGCTTTAAATGCTTCTCTATCGCTCTCCTCTGGACTGCGGGCTCTGCTGCTCCCTGATCCACTACTATAGGCTCCACTACAACAGGCGCTGTATGACCTAAACCAGGGGTAGGAGGTTGCACTTGCCATCCTGGTTGTGCATTGACCATTGCGAACACTGCTTCTGCTACCATCCGTATGGTTTCTGCAGAAGGAGAGGTCGCAGGAACATTGTTAGGTGCACTAAACTCCGCGGGGTGCTGTTGTTGTGACTGCCCCGTATCGCTCCTAGTCACCTATAAATGTACAAACACTCAATGAGGTGACAAACATATTCCCAAAATGCAATCATTTGAACACTCACATTTCTCAAACATATGTATTTTCATTCCTAAGTGGACATTCATGGTTTCTTTTATATTATAACGGTAATACACATATAAATGCTCACCACCCCTTAAAAGAATTCACCCACAAATTTGAATAAGAAAGACCGATACTAGAGTCTGATACCAACTTGTAACACCCTTATCTATCGTATAATATATAGAAGTAGGTCTTGCCGGGGCCCGGCGCCATATACTACAGGCAGATCAAGGAGTTACTAATTGTAACCATCTTCCAACACATCATTTCCTAACACAGAGTACATTCTAGCGGAAGAAATTTAAAGGTTATAAATAGAACCCACGGTAATCATGAATCTCCACAAAACATAGAAATAGGAATGAGTACAAAAAATACACAAAAGTAGTCATGGCCTTGAGGCCTTATAATGTTTACCAAAATGTTCTCCAAACATCGGCATGCGGGTCGACCACACATGATTTCTCAGGTAAACACTAGCTATTCGCTTTGGCCTTCGAGGGCCGGCATATCTATCTTGAGCTCCAGCCTGCTATTCACCACTTGGCTCCACTGCACCTGCAAGTAACATTCCACCACAATGGTGGCAAACAAAAGCAACAGTCAGCATTAGCTGACTAAATTATAATGACCCCACCCCTCACTCTGGGTGGCGGTGCTCCTTCCCTGCAAGCATTAGTATATTCAATATATCAGCAACCAAAATCTGCAAACTTAGCACCATGCCACAGACGTTGGCACTACTGGCCAGAAGCCTCGTACACTCAGGGCACATTCTCAGTGTACCAGACTCCCCAAGTACCACCATCGTTCAAAGGTTAGTGACTTAACGGTTACTTTTAGCACTCTAGTCTTTCCGTCCATGTGGCTTAAGACTACCATTATGCCATCGACGAAAGCCAATTACTTTGGGCAATTTAGTCAACATCGACATAATGCAGGCACAGTTCGGCCATTTCCCATTGCTCAAATTGTTATGCCATTTTCGAAAGCCGAAGCATCAAGGACAATCGACAAGATGCGGGTCGGCATACACTTTCCTATTCGGCTCACCGGCCTTATCGAACTGGGCACTACAGGCGCATAGTTACTCATACAATGGCCCTAGGTCTCCCAGAGATAGGCCTCAGAAAATACATAGCTCATTAGGAGCTATCGCTGGCAGTGACACTACTGCCGCGCGGTAGGGGACAGACTATCATTTCTTCCCCTACAAGTGCTTTCCTGGAGACTTCCTCCAGTACTCTCACTGCAGCCAATTGCACACCCTATGACTCCGAAATCTACGAAATAACCATGGAGTCTTCCCTAGCATACAAACATATAAACATCACCAATCCAGACAAATCCTTCTGGATGGTCTTCATACAGCATGCTTATTATGTACTATGCTTCCGAATAAAAATGCAATACTACAGGGATACAGGGATGTACCTGTCGGAAGAACCACTGCCACGTGTCGTGGAGCGTCTACCCAAAATGCCAAAAATAAGGATTTCAAATGTCCAAGGGGATCATTACCCTTAATGTACGCTTTGGTGCCATGGGAGAAATCTAGACTGTTGAAATTGTCTGCTCCGACTTTGCCTCCGTAAATTCGAACTCGCCTTGCAAATCTGAGATCCGAAACTAGAATGGCAGCGAAATCTCATTTCTTCCAGCGCTACTACTCCTCCAGTAATCCAGGCCAAATTCTCCAAAATAATGAAGAGGAAACAGCCGAACCAGGCATATAAATCGAGCTACCAATGCATGGTACCAACTCATTTTGCGTGTAACTGCCCAGGCCCTCCAATCACGGGCTAGCACGTGGCCACGCCGTTACAGTTTCTCTATTGCCGCACGATAGGATGATAGCGTCTTGTGATAGCTGATGTCGGTGACGACACGACCTCTGATGCTATCACCGTACGATACCTGCTACCGCCGCGCGGTAGGATCCCGAGAGCCTCATCAATTAAATTGACCCTGATACAGTCATCGATATCACTATCTTCTGGCGATAGCTTCCCGAGAGCTCAGCCAGTTTAATCCCTCATCTACCACCACACAGTAACAGCTTTCTGCCACACGGTAAAACTAGCGTAGTATTGACTCGATGCTCTCAACGCTGTCGACGCTAAAACTTGAGCTATCGTCACACGGTATTGAGCTAATGACGGGCGATAACCTCCAGAAGCCATTTCTTGCCTTAAGAAAATTGGGGTGTTACACTAGGTTAAGTAAGTTGTTGCTTTACTTCTATATTATTGATGGTTGGGAAATGAACTTATGCTAAACTCCTACTATTTGTGTTTTAAAGCATGTATCTCTCTTTGTTCATTTATTTGGAGTAGCCTAGGTGGCCTAGTGCCTTATATTTGTGATTTATTCCATGGTCATGTGATTGTTGTGTTGTGAATGAGTTGTTTGGCTTTGTTGTCTTGATTGACACGTGCGTTGTGCAAGGAGGAGGTCGGCAACCCGCAGAAAAGCGAAATGGAGGTTAGCAGCACGTGGTGGTGCGAAGCGGTGTCAGTGACCCGCAAAGTTAATTATTTTTCTTTAAGCTACAAATAGTTGCTAGTCTAAATCACCTCCCCCCCCCCCCACCAAAAAAACACCAACTTAAGATACTCGATCTCAAGTGTCTCTTAGAAGTATAAACCGTATTTTCATGCTCTCTGTGAGATTGATACTCGGGGATCACTTCTTATTTTATTATTACTTAATGAAAATAATAGGTAGACTTTGCCCTACCGTTATTTTGACGAACACACATCACCTACTGGTGCCTGCAGATGCTTTAGTGGGATCCCATATATTTCCACTTGTTAACTTAACAAGGAGGGCTTCATTCAAGCTTGCCATATTTTCATAAAGAAGTCGCATAGACTGATCATCAGCCTAATTGAGATGTCTGAGCAGGGGATGGCCCATGTTATTTATAAATTTTAGGTGGCACAAAAAATCAAGTTGTCATCTTTGCGATTATTAGTGTACTTTATTGGATCTCAATAAGATTCGAAAAGTGCAGGGATCACGTTAACCCAAATCTCATGACCAAAGCAAGTATTCTTCGGTGCCAGTCATAAAATCTTCAGACTGTTAAAAATTGTGTAGAAAAGTGGGGGTTGATTAGGCAGACCGCGCGGCCTGACCGGACAGTCCTGCAGACTGATGGTGCGGCCTGGGCAGTCTAATGTTGCGGCCTGGTGATGGTGACCAACCAGTTCGACTTGTTGGTTCTGCACTTGGCTATTCCCTGAAGTAGCCATGCGGATAGGTGGTGTATCCGCGGGGAGGTGGCAGACTCTTTCTGAGTTCGCGGAGTCCGCTTGATGCGGACTATTCTTGGAGCTTGCGAGATCGACATTGGCTTGTGCCCTTGATCTCAGTTGGTGCGGTTAGGAGGTAACCGCGGAGTTCGTGGTTAGGAAAACTGGCATGGATCTGGCGGTCTAAGAGCACTCAGCGGATCGATAGTTCATATTCATGTAGCTTACGTCAGAGGTTCACTGATTGCTGGACCTGGTCACGATCTGTGACAAGTCTAGGTTGATCGCAGAGTCTGCAATGCCCGTTGGTTGATCGGGTGGTTTGTTTCTGTTGGTCGGGTACTTGTTGCCAATTGGTGCGGTGTCCGCGGGGTCTGCGGGCTGTTATTATGTCCGCTGCAGCGTGCCGACTGGTGCGGTGTCCGTCGGGTTGCGGACTGGCTTCTTTCCTTCCTTGGTGCCTAGACGATAGGTTGGTGTCCTACCTTGTCTATGTTGATCGGGCAGACTGCTTGGTGCTAGCTGCGAGTTAGGGTGGTGTTTCTATACACTAGGGCGGTGTCCACACTCATCTCTACACCTATAAATAGGACCCCCTATAACATCAATAGTAACTGAATGAATAGTAAGTTGAGTGTTGGTTAATTGCTGCGCCCTCGAAATTTTTGCCCGTGCGGTTTGAGAAGGTTAACTAGTTTGTTGTTTGCAGGTTGTGCCACTAGCAATGAGAAGCCAGGAGTCTGGTTTTGACTGCAGTCAGGAATCAGTGGAGCTTGCGGTTAACAATGGGCGATTTTGCAGTAGGTTGCATTCACAGCTAGCCAGTCTTCTCTCCTTCAGGAATTCCTATTCAATAACCTGTCTGCCAGTCTGGGCGGTATATTCTTCAGTTTGGCAGCAACTCTTGTTCCCGTACTCTGGTAGCTAGGCAACCTCTGTGGTTAGGCGGCCTGTAGAGAGTGGACAAGGTGTTCGGCAGAATAACAGGTTGTCTGTGGTCCTCGCGGACTCCGTAGATCAGTTCGGTGCAGCAGCGGCATGGCAACCTCAACGGTCTCGGCGGACTCGGCGGTCTCAGCTTCTATCCGCACGGTTTCTTGTTTGTTGTTTTTTGGTTCTCTGCTTTACTTGGCAAAATCATGTCTCGCCATGTATGTCGTGCCCTGTAATGAAGAATATTGTTAATGCAAGACTTTGTTGTTTCCTTCTATTGCATCTAGTTTATTGAGCTCAGTTTATGGTTGGAGTGTTCCTTCACCTGGTTCCCGCTTTACGCTTGATCAAGGTGTCAGCTTGATAGCTTTGAAAGTTTTACTTGGTATCAGAGCTATCTATTGACCATCTTGAGAAATTTTAACATGGTATCAGAGGGAATAGAGGCTTGAGCAGTGATCATCCTAAGTTATGCTCGTCGCTTCTGGAAGCTAATAGATCAGTGATTGTTGCAATGGACGGTGGTTACGCAATCGGACTTGGTATTGAGATTCTTAGAGAGACTAACTTTAAAAAGTGGAAGTCGTGTATGAAAAGCTATCTTCTAGGTGTGGAGTTGTGGGAAGTCGCAGGTAGTGATGACAAGCAAGAATTTACTGTTGCAACCGGTACTGCTGAACACGTGAGAGCTTGGAGGAAGACCAATGCAAAAGCAAAGTTTGCTCTCAAGCGGGCTATCTCACCTGAACTCTTTGATCACATCTTAGGATGTGGGTCTTCTACTGAGATTTGGACGTCCATTGATGGATTGTTCAATAGGAAGAATGTAGCACGACTACAGTTCTTAGAGAATGAGTTGGCAAGAGCAACTCAAGGAGATCTGCCAGTCACAAAGTTTTTTCTTAAGATGAAGAACTTATGAGCTGAGATCTCAGCGCTGGATCCTAATGACCCCATTTCTGAAGCTAAGTTGAAGAGGCACATAATCCGCAGTTTGCGGAAGGAATATGTGGCCTTTGTGACTTCTGTTCAAGGCTGGGTGACTCTGTCATCCTTGCTAGAGCTGGAGAACCTACTGGCATCGCAGGAGAACCTGACTAGGCAGATGGCCGGTGTCACTATCTCTGAAGGAGGTATTGAGGCTCTATTCACTGGTAAAAAGAAGAAGAGATGGGAGAAGAAGAAGAAGACTACTGCTGAGGATGGGCCTTCAACTTCCTATCAGCAAGAGAGGAGAAATTCTCCTAAGAAGAACTGGAAGAAGGAGTTGAAGTGCTACATGTGTAATAGGTCAGGTCACTTCAAACATGACTGCAAGGTAACGCTGCAGCCTAGGCATGTTGCAGATAAGGAGGGAGCTGGTTCCAGTGCTGAGGAGGTCGGATGGTGAGGAGCTTTTCTGACGTGCACGTGTGTCCGTGTTCTTTCCACCGTCGACTACCAAGATGACTGGATAGTTGACTCGGGGTGTGGTCATCACCTCACTGGAGATGAGTCGAAGTTCTCTTCGCTGAAAACGTTCTCAGGTAATGAAGCTATTATAACCACTGATGATTATGTTCATAATGTAGAGAAGGAGGGTGTAGTGTCTTTTCAGGGTCCACCCAAGTTAAGGAGTGTGTATCTCGTATCTGCCATGAAGAAGAACCTCTTCTCTGTGACCAATGCGGTTGACGCAGGCTATCACATTCTGTTCAGTCCAACATAAGTGAAATTTCTCCGCAACGTATCAGCGGTAAAGGCTGATGTTGCTCATGTAGGGAGAAGAGTTAGAGACTTGTTTGTTTTATTAACACGCTCTTATGTTGATCGGATGAGGGCCAACGATAGCGCTGCTATATGGCATGAAAGACTAGGGCACGTCGGGATGGACAAGTTGAAAGCTTTGGCAGATAAAAGTCTTGTGAGTGGCTTGCCTCAGTTGTCATCTGTAGGAGATGGCCATGTTTGCGCGGGGTGTCAGTATGGAAAGGTTCATCGCCTTCCATTTGACAAGTCACAAACAAGGAGTAAGGCACCCTTGTAGTGTATTCATGGTGATCTGATGGGGCCAACTGTCACCGCTAGTCTTAGAGGCAGCATGTAACACCTCCCCTGTAATGACCGTATAATATGGGTCCGGCCGAGGCCCCACAACATACAGACGCTACAGCTTTAGTATTATAAGATGATATAACTACCCAATCTCAAAACTCAAACTCAAAACACAGCGGAAACATCAACCAAGACTAGAAGTTATCCACATACACAAGAGTATCGAAAACGGCCTTATAGCCTTACAACAAAAGAGATTCCAAGACTCCATTATACACAACACTTCAATGTGCATAGGCACTCCTAAGCTACCTCGGCATGCAAGCCAGAAGATAATAACATCAAACATACAACATCACAAAAGTAAAGTCAATGCAAAAATGCTAACACTTCATGAGGCTTAGGCCTTTATGGCCGGCGAGCTAGCTCCTGCTTGCGATCCTTGCCCTAAAAAAAATTTGGTCGTAACGTGGGTCAGCAAAGGCTGACCTCAAACTGTGTAACAAACACATCTCCTCACGGCCGCCCCTAACGGACCCTGGGGTACCCCTCCAACCTGCAAGTCAGCACTTCATATACAATATACATAAACAAGTAAAGCACTAATGAACAGGCTTGGATGTCTCAAACAACATGCACGTTCTATATTGTTGAGCATATAAAGAAAAGGAGCCTACTATGCAACATGTATGCAAAACTCGGGCTTCACTCAAGGCACCCTATCGCGTATGCATCTAGCACATCATCAAATCATCTGGGTACTCATCATTTCCCCATTGGCATTAAGCCGCAAATAAAGGGGTATTGCAATTTCCCCCAAACGGCATACAAGTCGCCACACAGAACTCTTGCCAAGGCCCCACCCGCACATGGTCTTATACCCGGGCTTGCCTGCAAGCTCTGACTTCTCATGTCAGGATTCCTTCTAACACACTCACTGATTCTAAGAAGCCTTGCTGGACCCCACCCGCTCATGGCCTCATTGCCCGGGCTTGCCCCATGCTTAGCGTTCTCGTCAGTCTCACAAAAGGGGACTAGTCTCGCCGGGACACTCTCCACACATGACTTGCACGTTATGGGATAGCCAGCCTACCATGGAGACAAAGCCACGCCTTAGCACATTACAATCCAAAACATTTTCACCCTAATCCCTCATTTGTACTGCAACGTCCCCGCGTATCAAGGAAACCATCTACCGCCAATGCGGAGCTAACCTTGTCCACCAAGGAAACCATCTACCATCATTGCGGAGCTAACCTTGTCCGGTTCCGGCTACACATACTCACTCGAGAAAAGGGGCAAAACATCACAAACATCACAAACGGCATCTTGCCGCAACGGATTTCTACAAAATCCCCAAAGCTCGTATGCAACATCACCGAGTCGGACTAACGGTCGCGACCATGGCTTCACCCACCATGCCTAATCCACTAACGGAGCGGATCTCTAATGCAAAATTATGCCGGTGACGAACTCAATCGACCGGAGGTTTCTCTTGAACCTTGGCAACCCAAACCCCTCTCATTTGAGAGTTTGGTTCCTAAAAGCTTGAAAATAAAGATGCTAAGCACGCATCCTAACCAAGAGGAGAAGTGTCGTTACCTTCCGACCCCTCTTTCTAGCCATGGAAACTTAGCCGGATGAAAACCTTCGCAGCGGTCTTGCCTCCACAGATCTGGACTCGGCTCGCGATTTGGAGCACCGAAGCTTCTCCGGCTGCCGGATCTCTCCTTCACCTCCTTCCTTGCTCTCCCTTCTCTCAAAAACTTAGAAAGAGAGTGTTTGAAGAAGAATAAGGGTTTCTAAACCCTATTCCTGGACTTAACTTAGCAGGGACAGCCCTGGACCATCAGATCCCAAAAGGAGGAAATGAATGGCCATGATCCGAACTGAAAATCAAAACACCCGGGCCGAACATGGCTTGAGACACGCCCGTGTCCAAGGCCATGGGCCTTAATTGACGCCAAACACGTCGCACTCAGAACAGAACACGGGCTCTGAACACGCCCATGTCAACGCTGACATGCCCGTGTCGCACAGTACAATCCCGTGTCGCAGGCCATGTTCGAAGTATCGACGATCGTCGACTGCCTTTTTGTCGACCTCGCGGGAAATTCGTCGAACACGCGCACGACACGGCCATGGACATGCCCGTTTCCTAGGCCGTGTTCACTGCCTTGATACTTCGTCGAGCGCAAATCGTCGACCTTCAGGGCTCTCGTCGAACCCGAGCACGACACGGCCATAGACACGCCCGTGTCCTAGGCCGTGTTCAACCTCTCGACACTTCGTTGAGACCAATACGTTGACCCCATGAGTTCTTTGTCGAACCCGAGCACGACATGGCAAGGGACACTCCCGCATCCTAGGCCGTGTGACCCTCACCAAGACCCGATCTTGGCTCTGAAAGCTGTCCGTTCCTTTTTAGAAATTTTAGGGCGTTACAACTCTCTCCCCCTTAAAAGAATTTCGTCCCGAAATTACAGAAAACAAAAGGGGTACACAAAACTTAAATGGTACCTGAATGAAAAAACTCTGGATAATCCTCCAGCATGGTTTGCTCTCGCTCCCAAGAGAGCTAATCACGACCGCAGTGGTCCAATCAAACTTTTACGAGTTTGACCTCTTTGTGCCGCAACTGCCGAATTTCTGAATCCTCTATTGCAACTGGACGAACTCGCATCCTCAAGTCTTCCTCTATCGGCACCGATGCCGATTCGATCTCCACGCTAGCTTCTACCAAGGCCTTCCTCAAGACAGAGACATGGAAGACGTCGTGTAATCCACTCAGCTCCACGGACAACGCCAACTGGTACGCTGCTTCTCGCACCCGTTCTATAACTTCGAAAGGTCCCAAAAACCTTGGACTCAACTTCTTGAGTCGGCGAATTCATGAAACGACTTTGAACAGCTTGATCTTTAAATAGACCCAATCGCCTACCGCGAACTCCAGCTTCCTGTGGCAAGCATTTAAATATTTTGCTTGCCGATCTTGAGCCACCTTCATGCGCTCTTGAATGGTCCGCACGAACTCACAAGCATCAGCTACCACTTCTTTTCCCAATAGCTTGGTGTCTCCCACCTCTGTCCAAGACATCGGTGTTCGACACCACCTCCCATACAAAGCTTCGTATGGCGCCATTTTTATACTTGCTTGGTAACTATTGTTGTACGCGAACTCCACCATGAAGAGGTGATCCTCCCATTTCTTGTCGAAGTCAAGAATACACATTCTTAGCATATCTTTCATAGTACTATTTATTCTTTCGGTTTTCCCGTCAGTTTGAGGATGGAAATCCGTACTGAACTTGAGCTTCGTGCCCAAACTCTTATGAACAAATCTCCAGTCCTTGGACGCGAAACGTCCGTCACGATCGCTTACTATACTTTTAGGAATCCCATGCAGTCGCATAATGTTGCGAACATACAACTCCACCAGCTTCTCCACGCTGTCCTCCTTTCGATTTGGGATGAAGTGAGCCACTTTGGTTAAGCGATCCACAATCACCCAAATCGCGTCGTTACCCTGCTGCCATCTAGGTAACCCATGCACAAAATCCCTAGAGATGTCATCAAATTTCCACTCGAGGATAGGAAGAGTCTTCAGGAACCCGCCCGGCTTCTGACACTCGGACTTCACCAAGGCACAAGTTTGGCATCGATTCACGTACAAAGCTACGTCCCGCTTCAGTCCAGGCCACCAAAAGGATTTCTTCATATCCAAGTACATCCTTGTACTGCCCGGGTGAATGGAGTACTTTGTAAAGTGATCCTCAAACATCAACTCCTCACCGAGCTTGCCGAACTGCGGTACACAAATCCTTCCATCCTTCCTCAGAATCCCATCAATTATCTCCCAGGCGCTGCTCTCGCCCTTTTGAGCTTCCACCACGAATGGCTGAAACACCACAACCAAATGAGTCGCTTCCCAAATACGATCAGACAAGTCGTTCTGCATTTCAATCCAGTTCAACTGAGCCACACTAGACTCGCATCTCGCAACACATTCCATGTTGAGGGACTCCCAGTCCTGCACCAACCGCTCATCATAAGCTTCGATCGAATTCCTCTGCCTCGAATATTTTCTACTCAAGGCATCGGCCACCACATTGGCTTTGTCTGGCGTATACTGAAGCGCCACCTCATAGTCTCCAAGGATACTTCAGGCTTTTATGATCCGTGAAGATCTCCACCTTCGCACCTTAAGCATAGTGTCGTCATATTTTCAACGCAAAAATTACCGCCGCCAATTCCAAGTCATGGACGGGGTAATTTCTCTCATGAGGCTTCAGCTGCCTAGACCCAAAAGCTATTACACTACCATATTGCATCGAAACGCAACCCAAACCGTGTCCTGATGTGTCACTGAAGATTTGAAATCCTTCGGTCCCTTTCGGTAGACTTATGATTGGAGCCGTCATCAGTCTTTCCTTCAGTGTCTCAAAAGCCTGGTTGCACTCCTAAGTCCACACAAACTTCTGATCCTTATGAGTTAGTGAAGTGAGGTGTAGAGCTATCCGCGAAAAGTTTTCTACGAATCTTCTATAGTATCCAGCTAGTCCAAGGAAACTTCGGACTTCCGCCACGGTCCTCAAAATCGGTCAATCTCTGATGGCTTCCACTTTTGTTGGATCTACCTCCACCCCATCCCCACTAATCACATGGCCCAAAAATGCCACCTTGTCTAGCCAGAACTCGCACTTTGACAACTTTGCATAAAGCTGGTTCTCTCTCAACACTTGCAACACTACTCTCAAGTGAGTCTCATGCTCCACCTCCGATTTGGAGTACACCAGAATGTCATCAATAAAGACAACTACAAAAGAGTCCAGGTATTTTCGAATTACTCGATTCATCAAATCCATGAATACGGATGGTGCATTCGTCAGCCCGAACAGCATCACTGAGAACTCAAAATGACCATACCTCGTAGAAAATGCTGCCTTGGGTATGTCCTCGTCTCGAATTCAGAACTGATAGTATCCCGACTTCAAGTCAAACTTAGAATACACCACCGACCCCACCAACTGGTCGAACAGGTCGTCTATCCGAGGAATCAGGTACTTATTCTTGACAGTCAATTTATTCAACTCTCGGTAGTCTATGCACAGTCGCATACTACCATCTTTCTTCTTCATGAACAACACAGGCGTGCTCTACGGTGAAGAACTGGGTCTAATATACCCCTGCTCCAACAGTTCCTGCAACTGCACCTTGAGCACAACCAACTCTTTCGGTTCCATCCTAAATGGAGGACGTGACACCGGTTGTGCCTCTGGCAATAACTCAATTGAGAAATCGATCTCCCGTCGAGGAGGCGCTCCAGGAAGATCATCAGGAAACACATTCTCGAACTCTGCCACCACTGGCACTTCCCCAAGTGATAACTTGGAGAGGCGAACCTCCAATAACGCTACAAGCGCTACTCCACCCTGGTTAACTGTCCGCATCAACTACATGGCCGAAATTAGGGAACAGGTCACTCCATTAAGGCCCTCAACCATGACTTCCGTCTGCCCTTCACTTCTTAGGTTCACTACCTTGGATAGGCAACGCGTCTGCCAAAAATGACTCAACTCCAATCCTCTGGATGAAGCTTTCGGCAAGAAAGCAGTGCGACGCTCCCGTATCAAACAATACCCTAGCGGGTTATTCAGAAACTAACACAAAGCCTAAAAAATAGACATAAAAATGACGGTCTAAAGTATGAAGCACAAGGTTAAACTTAAACTTCCTCATACCTGTCTCCACATCGGGTTGGAGGATCGCTTCCTGATGTCCAAGGTTATAAGCCCTTGGTTGCACCGGTTAGAATCGAGAAGCGCTAGACTCTGCCATCTTCCCTTTCTCTACGGCACTGGGGCCGGAGCGCACAGTCTGCTCCTGCCTTGCCTCCTGCTCCGCACCATCTTGGTTATAAAAACGAGCAATGTGCCCCACCTTACCACAGTTGAAGCATGTCGGTGGCCCCTTAGAGTGAGACCCTCCGGACGTCCACTTGCTTTTCTCACCGGACTTGTGAGGGTGAGGCTTCCTCCTCCATCTATTCCCTTCAGACTTTCCTTGGGATTGAGAAGGCTTCCATTCTCCTTGCTTGGGCGCAAAACCCTTACGACGTTGGCTCCGCTCCAGATCACTCTCCAATGTCCTGGCCGCCTCGACCAACTCATTGAAACCAGCTCTCTTCATGGTGATGAGGGGTTGCCTTAAATTCTCCCTCATCCCCTGGTAGAAGAGGTTATCCCTCTCTTCATCATCGGCCATTGTCGTTCCTGTATAACGACCGAACCTAGTGAACTCCTGAACAAACTCGTCCACCGTCTTATCTCGCTGCACCAAGTGCAGAAACTGCCTTTGGAGGGCCAACCTCGACGAAACAGGAATGTACTTCTTTAGGAAAGCATCCCCTAATTCTTCCATGGACGGGGTGCGTCAAGGAAACTGGCGGCCGCTATGGCTCACCCAACACAACTTTGCGTCTCCCTCCAACATGAAAGCCGCAAACTCAGATTTCTTCTCCTCTGGTGTCTCTGCCGCCCTCAGAATCTCTTGAATCCGTGCCCCACCAATCCTCCGCATCAGTCGAAGTACCGACTCCTTTGATCGATGGGGGATGAAAGCTCAGAAAATACTTCATCTGTCGGTCTCCATGCCCGACAACAACCCTTTCAGCCAACGGCTCTGCTCTTGTGGCTTCTTCGCCCGGCACGGTCGCCGCCATATCCGGTGTAGCAGGGGTTGCTACCTGAGCTGTCGCTGCAGCTTGAGCTGCCACCATTGCTTCTGCAAGCATGCGACAGAAGTCGACCGGGTTTACACCCATGCCCAAAGGACCCTTAGTGTACAACCCCGTGTCCGACGAGTAGGGTCATCAGGAGCGAGGTTGGCCGGTGCAAATTGCCCAGGCAGTAGGCGAGCTTGGCAGGAAAACCTGGAGGCAACGGGCGAGCTCGGCATGCATCGACCGAAGATCGGCAATCGTCGACCAAAGATCGGCAATCGTCGACCGAAGATCGACAATCGTCGAACGCAAGCTCAGCAGTGTCCGACCACGAGCTCGACACTCGCCGACTAAGCCAGGATTCGTCGACCTGAGTTCGACTATTGGAGTCCTATCGACTGGCGAGCTCACCGTCCCAGCTCACGCTCATGCAAAGGAGCTCGGCAATATCAGGCGAGCTGATCCGCCGAGGTGGCCGAGCTCTCCGACTCGCCCAGGTCTATGCAGTACATTTTACTGTTTTGCCCCCACCGGTTTGCCTATAGCCCTTCAAAACAGCGGAGTTTGGCTGTTGGCAGACCCAGCTGAGGGTATTTTGGTAATTTTAGGTCAGTTTAGTTTGGTTATTGACATTTCAAATTCTGAAATCTATAAATAGGACCCAAGGGGTACCCCAGCAGGCACGTTTTCTGTGCTTCCTTGCTCCAGCTGTCTAGTGCTTTCTGAGGATACCTTAGCTCGGCCTTTGGCTAAGGAGGGGAAGCGCTTTAAGATCTTCCGGGTGTGCGGTGGGACCTCCCGCCGAGCCCTTGGGTCAGTTCTTTCCTGTTTTCCTTGTTGTTTTGCTTGCAGGAGCAAAGTAGGTGCACGATCACACCTTCCCCGCGGGTGAACTCCACAGGAGACCGAGAAATCAGTTCCAACATTTTGGTGCGGTGTGCGTGGAGCGTGATCAGCACAGAAAAGTCTTCAGCAAGTTCGATGACAGGAGGGCAGGGATCTGACAGGGCGGACTCGCCACCCCCCACCCGCCTCTCGCTACGGTGGGGATGTTCGAAGATTTCAGGAGTGATATGCTAAGACTCGTCAAGTTCGCGCTCGGCATGCGGGCCGAGTGCTCGACTCCGGCTGTCCCGATCACCGCCGCCCCATCTCTGGGCGAGGACGACCCCGGCAAACGAGCTGGGAAGTAGGTCACCGAGGAGGGCCGTGGGTGCGAGCTCCCAGGTCGCGTGCTGTTCCCCGTTTCGGCAGGAGCTGGCCGGCTCGGCAAGCTGAGCCCGCGAGATGTGCCAGCTCGCCTGGTAGGGGGAGGAAGCCCCTTCAGCGAGTTGGTCTATTCAGCTTCAGTTCCAGAGGGGTTCAGGGAACCCGAGATGTCCTACTATACCGGGAATGGAGACCCGGTCCAACACGTTCAATTGTTCGAGGATGTAGTCTCAATCCGTCAGATGTCGGACGGGTTCAAATGCCAACTCGTCGCCATCACCCTCAAGGAGAAGGTGAGGGAGTGGTTCCATCAGCTGCCGGCCAGCTCCATCTACTGCTTTGAGGACCTATGCCGGGGGTTCATGCTGAGGTTCACTACTTCAAAGAGGAGGAAGAAAGAGTCAGAGTCCCTGTTTCACATCAAGCTGGGAGTGAATGAGACGTTGGGGAGCTACGTGGACCGGTTTAAGGAGGAGGTCACCCAGTTCCAGGAGATGCCGGGTCATAGTCTAATGATGGCCTTCACCTTGGGCCTGCAGCAAGGTTTCTTCAGGATGGAGCTGAAGAGAATCCCCCCTCCCTCTCCTATGAGGAGCTGATGGAGAGGGCGGCGAAAGAAGTCGACGGGGAGGCGTCAAACCCGGACTTCGCCCGGAAGTTGGCCAGGTGGGACACGGAAGAGGAGAAGGAGCCGAGAGGAGGAAGAGGACAGGAGGAGAGGAGAGGAGAGCCCCGACAGAGGGAGCAGAGGCAGCTCCAGGGGCAGCAGCAGCCCAGGTGGGGGTGTCAGGAGCCTGACCGTCGGCTAGGCTGGAGGCCCGAGTGGCTAGGGCAGGGACCACAAAGAGGGTATCAAGGAAGGGATCGCCATCAAGGGGGGCAAGATCAACTCCACCCCCCGGGCTGGAGGCAGGCCCAGAGGCCCTGACTCCCCGATCAAGAAGAGGCTATGGCCATAGCCTTGGGGGAGAGGAGGAGAGTAGCAAGGCAGAGGAGGAGAGAAGTTAGGGTGGAGTTGCCCTATTGCGACTTCCATCAGGAGGAGAGGCACGCCACAGCCACGTGCCCAGAGTTCCTTGAAATGAGAGGGAACAGGGAGCAGTAGCAGCAGCAGAAGGGGCGCCGGGATGTAAGGATCGAGGAGGTCCAGCCTCGGGCAGAGGAGGACCGTTGTGATGATCGGGTGGATGTTAGTACCCGAGGAGGGATCAGAGTGATCCACGGGGGGGGGGGGGGGGGGGGGGGGGGGGTCGAGGCTTCCTGCAAGGCGAGCCTCCACACCATGTACCGTCGGAACGTTGCCTCCACATCCCAAACCCCCACCCCAGAAGAAAGGATCACCTTCTCCAGAAGCGACATGCCAGATCATGAGGATCCATTCTGTGATGCGCGGTCATCAAGGCAGCCATCGAGAATTTTACCGTCTCTCGGATCCTCGTTTATAACGGAAGCTCCGTCGACATCATCTTCAAGAAGGCATTTGACGCGATGAAGGTGGAGGCAAAGAGAGTGCTGGCCTCAGACAGACCCTTATTCGGGTTCTCAAGGGAGAGGAAGGAAGTGGAAGAAGGAGTCGGCCTCCATGTCACCCTAGGGGGCAGTCCAGAAACTGCAGGTTCGTCATTATGTATGCCCCCAGCAGCTACAGTGCCTTCTTTGGGAGGCTGCTTCTCAGCACCTTCCGTTGCGTCCCCTCATCATTGCATCAGTGCTTGAAGTTCATTGTTGAGGGGATTCAAGTCAGGGTCAGGGGGGACCCCAAGGTGGCGCGGGAATGCTATGTCACCGCCGTGAACTCCATCTCTTGGCAGGAGGGAACCGAGGAGATGGGGCGAAGAATGGAGGAGGCTGAGCAGGAAGCTGGCAGGGATAAGCTGGAGGTGGAGAGCTGCGTAGAGGAGGAGACAGCAGGAAGAGATCAGGAGGAGATGGCCGAAGTGGTGGCCGTGGAGGAAGAGGTGGAGGTGGAGGTCCCCGTTTCGGAGGAAAGGGATGCTGAAGGATGGGGGGAGCATTCCAGGTTGGAGGCTGTAGAGGAAGTGGTGGAGTTGGAGGTCCTCACCCGTGGAGGCATGGTGGAGAAGGTCCTCGTCAGCGGAGGGCTGACCCCGGAAGACCAAGGCAGGATGTTGGAATGCATCCAAAAGAATGTGGACATCTTCACATGGAATGCCGCGGAGATGCCGGGGGTTGACGCGGATGTGGCCTGCCACCGCCTCAACCTGGACCCGGGAACACACCCCGTCCAATAGAAGAAGAGGTCCACTGCGGACAAGCTGGTAGAGCCCATCAGAGAGGATGTGGCAAAGCTCCTCGAGGCCGGCTTCGTGTCCGAGATCCAATACCCCAGCTGGGTCTCCAATGTGGTCATGGTCAAAAAGGGAGATGGCCGGTGGCGAATGTGTATCGATTTCTCTTTACTTAATAAAGCTTGTCCTAAGGACTGTTATCCTTTGCCTCGGATCGACGCACTGGTTGACTCAGCCGTTGGTTTTTCTGTAATGAGTTTTCTAGATGCTTTTTCAGGTTATCATCAAATCAGGATGCACCCCCCGGACATCAAGGATGTCTCGTTCATCACGGGGGACAGATGCTATTATTATAAGATGATGCCCTTCGGGCTAAAGAATGCAGGGGCAACCTACCAGAAGATGATGGATATGGTCTTCAAAGAGCAAAAGGGGAGGAACCTGGAGCTGTATGTGGATGACCTTATGATCAAGAGCCAAGATGTGGACTCCCATCTCCGAGACCTAGAGGAGACCTTTGCTACCCTGAGCAAGTACAAAATGTGGTTGAACCCCTTAAAATGCGTCTTCGGGGCTAGCAGGGGAAAGTTCTTGGGGCACCTGCTTACCCCTGTGGGGGTCGAGCCTAATCCTAACAAGGTCAAGGCTATCATGGAGTTAGGGTCGCCATGGAACACCAAGGAGGTACAGCGCCTGACAGGGAAACTGGCAGGGCTGAGTAGGTTCCTCTCCCGGGTTGGGAAAAGTGCTCCCCCTTCTTCAAAACACTAAGGGGCAGACAAAGGTTCGAATGGACCAAGGAGTGCGAGGAGGCATTCCAGGCCCTCAAGATGCAGTTGACTCAGGCTCCGCTGCTCCAAGGGCCGAAGGAAGGGGAAGACCTATTTTTGTATCTCAGGGTCGGGGTAGAGGCCCTGAGCTCCGTCCTAGTTCGGGAAGAGGGGAAAAAGCAGCTCCCTATTTACTACGTGAGTCAGGTACTGAGGAAGGCCGAGCTCCGGTACCCAATTTTTGAGAAACTAGCCTTTGCCCTGATCGTCTCGGCCTGAAGGTTGCGACCCTATTTTTAGGCACACTCAATCCGGGTGGTGACTGACCATCCTCTCCACAACATCTTTGAGGGAGTGGAGCACTCTAGTAGGCTGGCCAAGTGGTCAGTGGAGTTGAGTGAGTTTGACATTTCCTTCATCCCCCGTCTCTCGATCAAAGCTCAAGCGATGGCCGATTTCTTGGCCGATTATGTGGTCGAGGTGGCGGAGGAAGAGCTCACTCGTCCGACCCCTTGGAAGGTGAAGGTGGATTGCACCTCGGGGAGGCATTCCCTAGGAGTGGGGTTGATCTTGGAGAGCCCTCAAGGAACTAGAATTGAGCAGACGGTGGTGGTGCACTTTCCCATCACCAACAATTAAGCCGAGTATGAGGCCGTGATAGTAGGGCTGCGCCTAGCCAGGGAGCTGGGGGTGCTGGACGTGGAGGTCCTTACTGACTCCATGGTGGTAGCTTCCCAGATCAATGAGGAGTTTGAAGCAAGAGAGCCTACCCTGCGGATGTACTTAGTCAAGGTAAAGGGGGTCATCGGCATGTTCCAAACTTTCTCCATCCAGCACGTGCCCCGGGAGAAAAATGAGCAGGTCGATCAGCTCGCAAAGCACGGTCCTCGGGTGGGGGGTACCATCACTGACCTGTTCTGCCCTTCCATCGAAGAAGGAGAGCTTATGGAGATAGATCAGCGGCCTTCATGGATGGACCCAGTTATAACTTTCCTTTCCACGGGAGAGTATCCGGAGGGGGTAGACAGGAAGAAACTCAGGTACAAAACAGCGTACTACCTCCTCCAGGACGGGCAGTTGTACAAGAAGACCCTCTCAGGGATGTTGGCTCGTTGCGTGGCCATGGGCGAAGTACAAAGGATCTTGGAAGAGGTCCACTCCGAAGAATGTGGGAGTCACTCCGGGAGTCGGACCTTGGAGGGGAGGATCATCAGGCAAGGGTATTTCTGGCCTACCCTGGGCCGCGATACAACTGAGTTCGTAAGGAGATGCTACAAGTGCCAGCTTTTCGCCCCTCTCCAGTTACAAGCAGCTCAACGGCTCAGAAGTATCACTGCCCCCTGGCCCTTTGCCATTTGGGGGATGGATTTGGCCGGACCATTCCCCCAGGCTAGTGGGCAGAGAAGGTTCCTGCTAGTTATGATTGATTACTTCTCCAAGTGGATGGAGGTGAAGGCGCTGGCCAAGGTGACTTCCCAAGTCATCAGGAATTTTGTCTGGGGGGAGATCATCTGCCGCCATGGGCTGCCCTAGGCCATCGTCACGGACAATGGGCCTCAGTTCGCCAGTGCAGAGTTTACCAGTTTCTGCGGGCAGCTCGGGATCGACCTCAGGTTCACCTCGATCCATCACCCAAGGAGCAACGGGCAGGTGGAGGCCGCGAACAAGATCATCGTCAACCTCCTCAAGAAGAAAGTGGATAATTTGAAGGGGAGCTGGGTGGAGCAGCTTCCAGCGGTTCTCTGGGCTCTAAGAACCACCCCTAACACAGCTACAGGAGAGACCCACTTTAAGCTCTCTCATGGGTGCAAGGCAGTGCTCCCCGTGGAATTTGAAATTCAAACGCCTCGGGTTGTCGTAGCAGGGGAAGGCAGGGAAGAATGGCAAGCCGAGAACGAGGAAGAGCTGAGGCTCTCCCTTGACATGGTGGAAGAGCTGAGGGACCTTTCCGCCATCCGACGGGAAGAGGTGAAAAGGAGAATGGCCATGTACTTTGACAAGCATATCAGAGTCAAACAGTTTCTGGAAGGGGACTTGGTACTAAAGAAGGTGGATACAGCAGGGAGGTCGGCATCCGTAGGGAAGCTCAACCCCTAGTGGGAAGGACCGTTTATTGTAAAGGAGACTTTAAAATCAGGAGGTTGTCGACTCCAAAATGCGGAGGTCGAGACCCAGAGTCTCACCTGGATTGGTGACGACTTAAAACGTTTTTTCCCTGAAACATGTAAGTGACACCTTGATTCTAATAAAATTCTTTAACGCTTCAATACTGTCACACCTAGCTTGCATAAAGAAATGGAATATGTTTGGACCCCGAGCAGATCTCGTTGTCAGGCTCTCACCTAACTGGCAGGGCAGGAAGTCACTCGGTGTCATCCTTCGACCTCGAGCAGATCCCACTTTCAGGCTCTCACCTAGCTGGAAGGGCTGGAAGTCACTCGATGGTGGTAGCAGTGGACCCCGAGCAGATCCCGCTGTCAGGCTCTCACCTAGCTGGAAGGGCTGGAAGTCACTCTGTGTCATCCTTGGGCCTCGAGCAGATCCCGCTGTTAGGCTCTCACCAAGTTGGCAGGGGTGGAAGTCACTCCATGGTGGTTGTAGTGGACCCCGAGCAGATCCTGCTGTCAGGCTCTCACCTAGCTGGCAGGGCTGGAAGTCACTCGTTGTCATCCTTGGGCCTCGAGCAGATCCTGCTGTCAGGCTATCACCTAGCTGGCAGGGCTGGAAGTCACTCGATGGTGGTAGTAGTGGACCCCGAGCAGATCCCGCTGTCAGGCTCTCACCTAGCTGGCAGGGCTGGAAGTCACTCAGTGTCATCCTTGGGCCTCGAGCAGATCCCGATGTCAGGCACTCACCTAGCTGACAGGGCTGGAAGTCACTCGATGGTGGTAGTAGTGGACCCCGAGCATATCCCGCTGTCAGGCTCTCACCTAGCTGGCAGGGCTGGAAGTCACTCGGTGTCATCCTTGGGCCACGAGCAGATCCCGTTGTCAGGCTCTCACCTAGCTGTCAGGGCTGGAAGTCACTCGATGGTGGTAGTAGTAGACCCCGAGCAGATCCCATTGCCAGGCTCTCACCTAGCTGGCAGGGCTGGAAGTCACTCGGTGTCATCCTTAGGCCTCGAGCAGATCCCGTTGTCAGGCTCTCACCTAGCAGGCAGGGCTGGAAGTCACTCGATGGTGGTAGTAGTGGACCCCGAGAAGATCCCGCTGTTAGGCTCTCACCTAGCTGGCAGGGCTGGAAGTCACTCGGTGTCATCCTTGGGCCTCGAGCAGATTCCGCTGTCAGGCTCTCACCTAGCTGGCAGGGCTGGAAGTCACTCGATGGTCGTAGTAGTGGACCCCGAGCAGATCCCGCTATCAGGCTCTCACTTAGCTGGCAGGGCTAGAAGTCACTCGGTGTCATTCTTGGGCCTCAAGAAGATCCCGCTGTCAGGCTCTCACCTAGCTGGCAGGGCTGGAAGTCACTCGATGGTGGTAGTAGTGGACCCCGAGCAGATCCCGCTGTCAGGCTCTCAGCGAGCTGGCAGGGCTGGAAGTCACTCGGTGTCATCCTTGGGCCTCGAGTTGATCCAGCTGTCAGGCTCTCACCAAGCTGGCAGGGCTTGAAGTCACTCGATAGTGGTAGTAGTGGACCCCGAGTAGATCCCGCTGTCAGGCTCTTACCTACCTGGTAGGGCTGGAAGTCACTCGTTGTCATCCTTGTGCCTCGAGTAGATCTAGCTGACAGGCTTTCACCTAGATGGCAAGGCTGGAAGTCACTCGATGGTATTGGTAGTGGACCCCGAGCAGATCCCGCTGTCAGGCTCTCACCTAGCTGGCAGGGCAGGAAGTCACTCGGTGTCATCCTTAGACCACGAGCAGATCCCGCTGCCAGACTCTCACCTAGCTGGCAGGGCAGGAAGTCACTCGATGGTATCGGCCTTGAACTCGCCAGGTAAAGACCAAGAAGTTTCGAATGCCAAGGAATAAGGGGGAGAGGTTCTGCACAGGCGAGTTTGGACTCGCCAAACCCAGCTCGGCATCGGCAAAGGGGTGGCGAGCCAGGTCTCAAGACCTTGCTGAAGGAAGGCGAGCTAGGCCAGGCCACTTCACCCCTTTGTCTGTTTTACTTAGAGAATTTTTTCTGAGTTCAACCTGGATGGCTCGCGGGCGAGCTAAGGTGGCGTGACAAGGGCGGAGAGCAGCCTGCTCCCGAATCGTCTGAAGCTCGGCAAGCACTCAAAACATACTCTCTCAAGGGCGAGTCCTAACAACAGTCCTACTCGCAGCATCTATCTACACGAGGTCACTGGGGAAAGAGCGAGCAAGAAAACAGGGCACGATAGAGAAATCCAGAGAGAAAATATATGTAAAATGACATTGCTATGATGAGCGCAAAAGGTATCAAAAATATACTTTCATTAAGTAACAATATTTACATGCTGAGCTCGCCTCGGCGAGACTACAGGTTATATACATTTAGGCCTCGCCCCCCCCCCCCCACCCCCCCCCCCCCCCCCCCCCCCCCCCCCCCCCCCCCCCCCCGTCAGATTGGCTGTCCTCCCCTCCTCGCCTGACAGATCCTGGAAGCCTTTCCCGAACATCACGTCCAAGCTATCTTCCTTCTCGCTGGGCGGCGTCGCCGGGAACAGGCTAGACATCAGGTCCCGGGCCGAGATCTCCTCGCACCCCTCCACCAGCACTCCAGAATCCTTCATCATCTGGAGGGTGCATTGTGCGGCCTGGATGGAGTTAATTCGCAGCCTCTCGGCGAGATCGGCCTCGCCAAAGATCCGCGACCTCTTGTAGGGGAGGGAAGGATCGGAGCCGCTGGCCGGGAAGAAGATCTCCGCCTGGCGGCGGACCTCGCGGTTGAGGTGCTGATTCTCCTCTTTCAGCTTCACGTTCCCCCCTCCAGCTCGGCAAGGCGGGCGCGCAGCTGGCCAATCTCCTCCTCTTGCTCGGCATTGCGAGCCCGCAGCTCCCCTGCAGCCTTAGCATCCCGGTGAAGAGAAAATCCGGCTAGCAGCAGCACAAAATATTCTAAGTAAAAGAGAAGAGGAGAGCTTGACACATACCAACCTGCCGGCGGCCTGGGCGAGGAGACCCTCGGCGATGCCGAGCTGCCTCGCCTAGTCGGCGACCTTGTCCTTGGCGACATCGCGAGCCTGCTCAGCTTTTAGGAGTTGATTGCTGAGGGAAAAGCTGCGGCGAGTCAGCATGTGGTGGAGCTCCATGGTCCTCAGGTGGGCCTGTAGACCCTCATGGCCGAGCTGCCGCAGGGTCATGTTCTTGTAGGCCTCGACATCCTCGCGGCCATAGAGGCTGAAGCCGAGGGCATAAGCATGGCCAGTGGCGGGCTCGCGGTCATGCCAGGACGGATGCAGAGTGGAGATGGAGCCCCGAAGGGCCAGCTCATCCCAGTACACCATGGGCTCCCCCGCCGAGTCCTTCCACTGCCCCACGAATTTGAATACGGGATGTTGTTTCAGCGCCCCGCGCTCGCGAGCCACCCTCTTCGCCGAAGGAGGTGGGGAGATCGCCGCCTCATAAGAAGGAGCCTCGCTGCCCTTCCGGCCTTAGCTGGTGGTCTCCTTTAGCGGGCTCTCCGGTGACGCGTTGGGGGGGTCTCAGTTGAGCTTATGTACTTGGGGATGGATTGATGTTGTTGATGTTGTTTTCCCCGCGAGGTGAGCACGACCTTCTTCATCTTTTTTGCTAATGGCTGGCGGTGTGGCGGGTTCGACCCCGCATCCTCAGGCTGCCTCTTGCTGGAAGAGGTTTGGGAGAGGTCCACCTCATCTCGGCAGGTTGCCGCCGCGACCTTTTCGTGAGCAAGGGGTCCGGGTGCGACCCCAGGTCCGCAAACGGCGGGTTCGCGGGAATCAACCGCTCCCCTGCAAGGAAAAACTTGGAAAAAAGTTAGAAGAATTTCAGTAGCAATATGGTGAGCTCGGCAAACGGGTGAGCTCGGCAAGGTGGGGAGAATAATACCTTCGCCGGGTAGGACGGGGAGAAGCGCGTCGAGGCCCCTTCGCCGGAAGGCGACCTCGAAATCCTTGTGGAGGAAGTATTTATGGAGCTCGGCATCATTACCGGATACAACCGGCGGGCGGTAGACCTCCTCGCCTTTCTGCTGCGGCGAGTACGGGATGTTGCTGAGGTCACTCTTGATAAAGGCGATCCTGGTCATCCAGTTGTGGTGTTTGTTTGCGATCTCGCGAACTTTTATCAGCGAGCCGCCGAAGTAAGCGACCCCATCCGGCGTCTCCTTATAAGAGAAGAGCTTCCTGAACACTGTCAGGTTAAACTCTATCCTCTCTCGTCGGAGATAGCTCGCGAACGCCACCATCAAGGCGATGGCATTGGAGTTCAGCTGCACGGGCACCGCGCCGTGGTACTTCAGAATTTGCCAGACCTCCGGCCAGAGGGGGAGGCGCAACCCCACCTCAAAGTGAGAAATGGGGAAGGCGAGCTCGTCGTCGTAAAAGGTGTTGATGGCCTCCCCCTATCTCGGTCGGCGTGCCTTGAAGTCCGGTGGCACGTATTCTGTCTCGAACTCCGCGAACTCCTCCTCGCTGGTATGCCCCTCAAAGAAGCAGTAGTTGGTGAAGTGCTGGGCGCACTTGCTGCAGACATCAGCGTAGGGATTTGTGTTGCCCATGCTCGCGAGAGAAGGGGTGGCGCGAGTAGAAAACAAACAGCACAGGAAGACAGAGAAAGAGTAAGCAATAAAAGCAGCAGTACGGGGGTTGGTGGGGGGCTATTTATAGAAAAAGTAATCGGAAGGTCAAACTGTCCAATCAGCCCAGCTCGCCAACCCAAGCTCGCCAACCCCAGCTCACCAACCCCCAGCTCACCGACTTCCAGCGCGTCCCAACCAAGGCTAAGTCAAATGAGAAGCAACATTTTATTTGAAAACCGCATATCTAAAAATGTCTTGAGATAAATTATTACAACCAAATGGCGCAGGAATAAATAAGCGAGGAACGCGGGCAGGGAGGAAACAAGGGGGCGAGTATCGGTCGGCTCGGGAAGGGTGCCGCCCTTCATCTACCCCGGCCTCGCATCCCCCGTCCTCCAGATTGCTGGGCGCTGAGCAGCTCGCGGATCCTCCCCGAATTCTCTTGCGCCACAGAGAGACCCTCATCGATCTCGTACAGTAGCCGGGAAGGAGATAGCAACTCGCGTGTCTAGCCACCCCGCACTTCGTCGGCAAGCCAGGCGTAGTCCTGCTGCACCGCCTCGTTGACTTCCCGCACCTCGCACAGCTCGAACACCAATTTCTTAAAAAGCTTGACTTCCCTCCGGGTCAGCTCGCCTTGCTATACTTCTGGGCCCATATAAGAGTCCAGCGAGTTCGGGGAAGGGAGGGGCGAGTAGTGGACTTCCCGTGAAGTTTCCTCGGCACCGGATCGGCTGGGAGGAGCTGTGGAGACAAGCGTCAGCAAAGTGAGGTATGCCGAGAGGGAACTTGACATGGATCCAAGGGAAACTTTACCTGACGAACTCGATAACTCTAAGGAGATGCGGGGAGGGACAAACCGTAGGTCCTTCCCACGCCCCGGGCCGCGCGTTCCTGGGGAGAGAAGCTCAAATCCCAGGACGGGGACGGTCTCCACACCCGCCCCCGTGGTTACAGCATCTCGCTGGGGAGAAGGGGCGGGCACCGGCGAGCTCGGCCTCTGCGAGCTCACTGCCAGGATCCCAAAGAGAAGAGGCAGGTCCTGGGGATGGTTATCCGGTGTCATGAACCGTGAGTCTGCGAGAGTGGTCTCGCCTCGCGGTGTGGGATCTCGCGGCGTGGCACCCCCCATGTTATCAGGTTGACCATCCGGGTCGTCGGCGACTGCGACAATCTCTCTATCCTTCTCAAGAACTGTCCGAGTGGAAGAGCCGGTCCCCATCTCCAGGGTGGTCCTCAGGTCTTCATAAATTGGCTCGGCCGCTTCAGGAAATGACTTCGCCCTCTTAGAGCTGGGCTCGGCAGAATCAATTTGAGGAACATTAGGTGGGACCGCTGTTAGAGCGGCCACGCGAGCAGCCGAGGTCTAGCGAGCTCGGTTGGGGCGCTCTTGGATTTCCTTGGGGATCGGCATCTTGGCAGTGTTAGAGCAAAGGGAATGGCAAGAGTTAGGAAGGTAGGCAGGTGCATATATATAGTCGCAGGTGGACCCCACCGAAAGATTCTCTCCGGTCCACCCCGCACTCACCGAACACTTGGGGTTGGATGTTTCCTTCCAAGCTTTGCCAAGCTCAGAAATAGCGGGGATTATGTACAACCCCGTGTCCGGCGAGTAGGTTCATCAGGAGCGAGGTCGGCCGACGCAGATCGCGCAAGCAGCAGGCGAGCTTGGCAGGAAAACCTACAGGCAGCGGGCGAGCTCGATATTCGTCGACCGAAGATCGGCATTCGTCAACCAAAAATCGGCAATCGTCGACCGAAGATCGACAATCGTCGAATGCAAGCTCGGCAGTCACCGACCACAAGCTCAACACTCGCCGACTAATCCTGGATTCGTCGACCTGAGTTCGACTATTGGAGGCCTATCGACTGGCGAGGTCACCGTCCTAGCTCGCGCTCACGCAAAGGAGCTCGGCAATATCAGGCGAGCTTATCCGCCGAGGTGGTCGAGCTCTCTGACTCGCCCAGGTCTATGAGGTACTTTTTACTGTTTTGCCCCCGCCGGTCTGCCCATAGCCCTTTAAAACAGCGGAGTTTGGCTGTTGGCAGACCCAGTTGAGGGTATTTTTTGTAATTTCAGGTCTGTTTAGTTTGGTTATTGGCAGTTCAAATTCTGAAATCTATAAATAGGACCCAAGGGGTACCCCAGCAGGCACGTTTTCTGTGCTTCCTTGCTCCAACTATCTAGTGCTTTCTGAGGGTACCTTAGCTCGGCCTTTGGCTAAGGAGGGGAAGCGCTTTAAGATCTTTCGGGTGTGTGGTGGGACCTCCCGCCGAGCTCTTGGGTCAGTTCTTTCCTGTTTTCCTTGTTGTTTTGCTTGCAGGAGCGAAGTAGGTGCACCATCACCCCTTACCCGAGGGTGAACTCCACAGGAGACCGAGAAATCGGTTCCAACACTGAGCAGTGGCGCTGCTCGCCGAAAGCTCTTCTCTTGGTCTCGACATACCCGCCTCATTGCTTGCACTCTTAGGAAAAGCAAGAAAATAAGGCATTAGTCTCTAGTCGCAAGACTTAAACATAAGGACAATCATGCTCCCGCACTACTCTTTTGTGGATAACCTCTATTCGCACTGACCTTGAATCAAACCTGGCTCTGATACCAAATTGTAACACCTCCCCTGTAATGACCGTATAATATGGATCCGGTCGGGGCCCCACAACATACAGACGCCACAGCTTTAGTATTATAAGATGATATAACTAACCAATCTCAAAACTCAAACTCAAAACACAGCGGAAACATCAACCAAGACTAGAAGTTATCCACATACACTAGAGTATCGAAAACGGCCTTATGCCCTTACAATAAAAGAGAGTCCAATACTCCATTATACACAACACTTCAATGTGTATAGGCACTCCTAAGCTACCTCGGCATGCAAGCCGGAAGACAATAACATAAAATATACAACATCACAAAAGTAAAGCCAATGCAAAGATGGTAACACTTCATGAGGCTTAGGCCTTTCTGGCCTGCGAGCTAGCTCCTACTTGCGATCATTGCCCTATAAAAAATTTGGTTGTAACGTGGGTCAGCAAAGGCTAACCTCAAACTGTGTAACAAACACATCTCCTCTCAGCCGCCCCTAACGGACCCCGGGGTACCCCTCCAACCTGCAAGTCAGCACTTAGTATACAATATACATAAACAAGTAAAGCACTAATGAACAGGCTTGGATGTCTCAAACAACATGCACGTTCTCTATTGTTGATCATATAAAGAAAAGGGGCCTACTATGCAACATGTATGCAAAACCCAAGCTTCACCGAAGGCACCCTATCGCGTATGCATCTAGCACATCATCACATCATCTGGGTACTCATCATTTCCCCATTGGCATTAAGCCGCAAACAAAGGGGTATTGCAATTTCCCCCAAATGGCATACAAGCTGCCACACAGAACTCTTGTCAAGGCCCCACCCGCTCATGGTCTTAGACCCGGGATTGCCTGCAAGCTCTGACTTCTCATGTTAGGATTCCGTCTAACACGCTGGCCGATTCTAAGAAACCTTACTGGACCCCACTCGCTCATGGCCTCATTGCCCAGGCTTGCCCCATGCTTGGCATTCTCGTCAGTCTCATAGAAGGGGACTATTCTCGCCGGGACACTCTCAACACATAACTTGCATGTCACGGGATAGCCAGCCGACCACAGAGACAAAGCCATGCCTTAGCATATTACAATCCAAAACTTTTCCACCCTAATCCCTCATTTGTACAGCAACGTCCCCGCGCACTAAGGAAACCATCTACCCCCAATGTGGCGCTAACCTTGTCCACCAAGGAAACCTTCTACCACCATTGTGGAGCTAACCTTGTCCGGTTCCGACTACACATACTCACTCGAGAAAAGGAGGAAAACATCACAAACATGACAAACGGCATCTTGTCGCAACGGATTTTTATAAAATCCCCAAAGCTCGTATGCAACATCACCGAGTCCGACTAACGGTCTCGACCACGGCTTCACCTACCATGCCTAATCCACTAACAGATCGGATCTCTAATGCAAAATTATCCCGGTGACGGAATCAATCGACCCGGAGGTTCCTCTTGAAACATGGCAACCCAAATCCCTCTCATTTGAGAGTTTGGTGCCTAAAAGCTTGAAAATAAAGATGCTAAACACGCATCCTAAAAACGAAGAGGAGAAGTGTCATTACCTTCTGACTCCTCTTTCCAGCCATGGAAACTTAGCCGGATGAAAACCTTTGCAATGGACTTGCCTCCACAGATCTGGACTCGGCTCGTGATTTGGAGCACCGAAGCTTCTCCGGCAGCCGGATCTCTCCTTCACCTCCTTCCTTGCTCTCCCTTCTCTCTAGAACTTAGAAAGATAGTGTTTGAAGAAGAATGAGGGTTTCTAAACCCTATTCCCGGACTTAACATAGTAGGGACAGCCCTGGACCATCAGGTCCCAAAAGGAGGAAATGAACTACCATGATCCAAACTGAAAATCAAAACACCTGGGTCGAACACGGCTTAAGACACGCATGTGTACAAGGCCGTGTTCCTCAATCGATGCTAAAACAGACGCACCCAGAACTGAACACGGGCTCTGAACATGCCCGTGTGAAAGCCGACACGCCCGTGTTGCCCAGTACACGCCCGTGTGCCTGGACGTGTTCCTCTATCGACACAGGACCAAAAACCACCCGAGAAGAACACGGGTAGGCGACACGCCCGTGTCACATTTGACACGCCCGTGTTACACACGAACACGCCTGGGCTCCAGGCTGTGTCTATCCCCTCACACAGCCCGACCAACAACCCGAGCAGGACACGGCCTGGGACATGCCCATGTATCAGGCCGTGTTCGAAGTCTCGACAATCGTCGACTGCCTTTTTGTCGACCTCATGGGAAATTCGTCGAACACACGCACGACGGGGTGCCAATCGACCTACGTACGTGTTACTAGGCCGTGTTCCACATCTCGACCACTTCAATCGAGCGCAAATCGTCGACCTCCAGGGCTCTCGTCAAACACGAGCACGATACGGCCATGGACACGCCCGTGTCTTAGGCCGTGTTCAACCTCTCGACACTTCGTCGAGACCAAAATGTCGACCTCACGAGTTCTTCGTCGAACCCGAGCACGACTCAGCCAGGGACACGCCCGTGTCCTAGGCCGCGTGACCCTCACCATGACCCAATCTTGGCTCTGAATGTTGTCCGTTACTCTTTCGAAATTTTTGGGTGTTACACAGCAGATACATGCTGGTGCTGATTGATGATTATTCAAGTTACACTTGGGCATATTTTATGAAGTAGAAGTCATATGCTTTCCGATTGTTTGTGGAGTTCAAGGAGCTGGTGGAGGGCCGGCTTGGCCTGCGGATCAAAAATTTAGATCGGACAATAGAGGTGAGTTTGTTTCATCAGAGTTCTCTAACTTCTGCAGGAAGCATGGGATCCAGAGAAAGCTTACTTGTGCTCATACTCCACGACAAAATGGAGTAGCGAAGAGGAAGATCCATCATTTTACGTAAACCTACAAGTGTTGGCTTCATGCAAAGGGCATTCCCATGTCCTTTTGGGTGGAAGGAATGGTCTGCGCAACCTATGTCATCAATCAGATGCCTCTGAGTCCGATCAACATGAATTATCCTGTTGAGATGATGTTCAAGGAGAAACCTAGCGTGGAACACCTTCGTGTGTTTGTATCAACCTACTATGTACACGTCCTGGATGCTCTGAGGACCAAGCTTGATGCAAAGGAGAGGAAGCTTGCCTTTGTGGGCTATGATGAGTTGAAAAAGGAAGTTTATTGTATCAAGATACATTGTCTTTGATGAGCTAATGTTGTATGGAGGTGGCTCTATTGAGCTACAGGAGAGTAGGTCTAATGAAGAGTACAAGGAGGCTGCTGAAGATCTTCAGGTGGAGCTGTTGTGTCACCAGGAGCTCCAGGTATTTCGTGCGCTGGGCAGAGGCTTCTGGTTCAAGAAGTAGGGGGAACGATGCTCCAAGTTTTCCCGGGAATGGAGCTGATTCTGAAGAAGCAGCGGAGGTGGTGAGCAAGGAGCAGACTCTTTGGAAATCAAAGAGGACCACCCAGCCACTAGCTCGCTATAGCAAAGGAAACAAGGTGAGTTTTGTCTCCTATTTCTTCGCAGGCCCCTTGGATGAGCGGGAGCCTTCTAGTTTTAATGAAGCCACTGGAGTTAAGGAGTGGAAAGATGTCATGGATGAGGATATGGCTGCCCTCAAGAAGAATGAGACCTGGGACCTTGTGCCCAAGGTTGATGGCATTACTCCTGTGTCTTGCAATTGGGTATATAAGCTGATGAATAAGGCAGATGGAAGAATCGAGTGATACAAGGCTCGACTTGTAGCTCGAGGTTTTTCACAATAGTGTGGCAAAGACAATGAAGAGACGTTCAGTCCCGTGGCGAAAATGACTTCAGTTCGGGTGGTGATGGCCATGGAGGCTTACCAGGGATGGAAGATGTGGCAGCTAGAGATAAAGAATGCCTTTCTTTACGAAAAAATTGACAAACACATCTTCATGGATTAGCCACTGGGATACATATCTTAATAACATCTGGATACGTCTGCAAGCTCCGGAAAGCCATCTATGGTTTGAAGCAGGATCCTCGAGCCTAGTATGGGAAGATTGTAGAATACCTCCAATTCTGCGGTTATCTGGCTCCTATTTCAGACTCGAGCTTGTTCATCAAGAATACGGGGTAGCTTCTGGTCTTAGTGCTGTTGTACGTGGATGACATGATCATCACGTGTAACTTCAAGGAGGAGGTAGCTAGGCTCAGGGCAGAGCTAGCTATAAGATTCGAGATGAAGGACTTGGGTGAGCTCCACCACTTCCTTGGACTCGAGGTGGAGAGGAAAGAGAGCGGCAAACTCATATCACAAAAGGTCTATGTAGAACAGATCGTCTAGCGATTCGTCATGCAAGAAGGGAAGAGTTGTTATACTCCTTTTGATTCTGGCATCAAACTTCGGCGGAATGAGGGAAGGATTCTTCATGATCCTTTGGTGTTTCGGGCTCTGATTGGGAGTCTTATCTAATTGATGATTACAAGGCCAGACATTTATTATGCGGTTGGATAAGTAAGTTTGTATATGGCGGAACCCAGGAAGCCTCATATGATGGTGGCAAGGAACATTCTGAAATATGTGAAGTGCACTTCAAATATGGGTCTCCTTTATGGGAGAGACACTGGTTTACTCTTCATGGATACTCGGATCTTGATTATATGGGAGATTCAGACGACCGGAAGTCAACATCTGGTTATGTCTTCACATGTGGATTGGCCAGTATCTCTTGGTGTAGCAAGAAACAAGACTCGGTGTCTGAAAGTTATTTAACTTTAGATTACTTAATCACCTAGAGGGGGGTGAAAAGGTCTTTGAGCTTTTAATATATCTTTTGTTGGTTTTAAATTATGCTAACTAGAGTCTGTCCTTAAGTTCTGCAATCAAAGAGAAAAACAAGCAAACACAACAAACAACAGAATTTATAGTGGTTCCTTAATTGGGTTCATCCACTTTCCCTCTCCACCTATCGAAGCATATTTATTGTACTAGGGAAAACTTCTCCAAACTTCTCCTAAGAGCTTACACCTTAGATCCCTCATGATCTTCAAGTCTCCTCCAAGACTCACTTCTCAGCCACAAGGACCTACACTCAGAGGTCAATAGACCACCTACCTCAGGAGCCCTACACTCAGGCTGGGAGGACAGCCCTACCTCAGATCCCAAAGGATCCTACCTCAGAGCTCTGCAGTGCTCCTACACTCAGTGACCCGCAAGCCACCTACCTCAGCCTTATCTCTAACGCCTACAGTTCAGGCTTTTCAACCCTACAACTTCAGGCACAAGGACCTACTCTCAGAGTGATGCGGTACTCCTACAACTTAATAACCCGCCAGGTACCTACCTCAGTGCCCCTCCAAGCACCTACAGCTCAGCTATAAGCTTGTCACCTACCTCAGGCACAAAGGCCCTACACTCAGAGAGCACCACTCTCCTACCATAGGCACTTAAGCCATACAGCTCAGATCCTCACTTGTATCCTACCTCAGTGCCCCTCCAGGCAGCTACCTCAGTGAAAAATCTATCACCTACAGCTCAGGCATCAAGTGCCCTACACTCAGATTTAGGAAACCTGAATCCTATAAAAAAAAATACAGAGTTGAAGAAAATAAATTTACTGGCTCAGAGAAATAACTCTGAGTCAACTTTGCTAGACTAATCAGATTTCAGTCCAGCTCACCTGCTGTAGAAGGAATCAGCCTTCGTCTACATCTATCACTTATTACTGCTGCACTGATGCGCAGATTCCACTTTGCTGAGAGATGAATCAGCTAAACTGTTCTGTATAGAACACCCTTATTGAGCTTGAAGAGCTTCAACTATCCTTTCATGCCTTTCGGGCTATCTTACCTAGACTTCAGCTTTCAATCTTGATCGAAAGTAAATGTCCAGCCACCTCTATCAGTTTCTCTTTCTATTTCTTGGATTTATTAACCCTAGTCCTTTACTGTTTCCCCTTTTATATGCGTTGATTTGAATCAACGACACCATAGTATATGGGCCCACCAAGGATTGGTGAGCGCCAACTCCATCAAAAAGGGACAAAACATCTTTCGATGCTGTAGCAGCTTTCCCACAACGGCTTCCTATAGTTTTGACTTCGATGACATCAGCAGATCATCAAATATGGACAAATAAATTTCCTGAATCCATCAAGCGTTGAG
>CM077162.1:69604860-69685731 GCA_039583875.1 Platanthera guangdongensis | reverse complement strand
AATGAGGCAGAGCTGATATCTGGAGAGGGTGTCATGAGCAGAAGGTTTGGCCAGGAGAACCTTGCCTACTACATCAGCCAGGAAACCTGATATTCCACAGAAAGGGTCCTCTTAAACAGCTTGCTAGGGTTCCCCTCAGGATGACCCATCCTGGCAAGAATATCAGAGAACTCTTCTCCAGAGAGTTCAGCAGAATCTTCACCATCCTTAAACCAAAACCTCTGTCAATACTGTTGGGGTCAGAGGTACCTGGGTGCCACCAATAGAACCAACTATGGTGTTGTTGTCAAGGTGGGCAGTGTAAACCCATTCTTTAATTCATCAGATGCAAGTTTGATTCTGGTTGTCATCAGGGCAGATTAGTTGCTGATCTTTGAATAAATTGAGAATATCCTGGAAGATTTGATCGGTTGTGTTGAAGGAGTCGAGATCGATGTCAAAGCCTGCATCAAATTTCATTGCAGCGAGTACAGCAACTGAAACGGCCATGGTACCTGCAAAAAAATCAACAAACAAAACGACCAAGTGTAGAACTGTTGGAGGGAAGAAAAGTTTGCAGAGAAATTGAAAGCGCAAGAGAGAACGACGGCGAAAAAAGTTTATATTAGGGTTCGACGCAGAAAAGGAAAGATCGTTGAACTCAGTTCGACGATCGAGGCTTCTAAAGGAATCTGAAGAGACTCCAAAATCGTCGATCTCCGTTCGACGATCTGGAAAGGCGTCGAGCTCCGTTCGACGATCGTTCAGTGAACAAAATCGTCGAGCGCCGTTCGACGATCGTTGACCGGAAGAGATAGTCATACTATCAGAGGAGCGCTGAACTCAGTTCGACGATTCTGGAAATCGTCGTCGAACTCCGTTCGACGATCTTTGGGGAAATCGTCGAGCGCAGTTCAGAGATCAGAAAATTCTAGACACTAAGGAAAATCAGAATTTTGCCTAGTCTTGGTCAATTTTTAGCTTTCAAAATCTTGAGTATTATTTAAGACTTCCTCCATCTAACATTCCTAACTGATTTAGGAAGAAGGTATGTTTCTTTTCATCCAAAGGCTTGGTGAAAATATCTCCCCTTTGTAAATCAGTTGGGATATATTGCAGTTCAATTTTATTCTTTCAACATTATCCCTTAAGAAGTGATGCCTAATCTCTATATGTTTTGTCCTACTATGGAGGACTGGATTTTGAGCTATGGAGATAGCACTTGTATTGTCACAAAAGATTTTGACTTCTCTAAGTTGTAACCATAGTCTAGGAGTTGATTTTGAATCCACAGTATTTGTGAACAACAACTGCCTGCAGCCATATATTCAGCTTCAGCAGTTGAAGTTGACACAGATGTTTGTTTCTTGCAAAACCAAGAGACAAGTCTATCACCAAGGAACTGACAAGTTCCACTGGTGCTTTTCCTGTCAATTCTGCATCCAGCATAATCAGCATCAGAGAATCCAGTTAACTCAAATGCTGAATCTTTTGGATACCAGAGACCTAGATTTGGACAACTTTTAACATACCTAAGAATCCTCTTTACTAATGTGAGGTGTGACTCTCTAGGGCTAACTTGGAATCTAGCACATATACATGTAGCAAACATTATATCTGGTCTACTAGCTGTAAGATACAGTAAAGAGCCAATCATTGCTCTATATGTTGTCTGATCAACAGGTTTCCCATGTTCATCAGCATCCAATACAGCATTGGTAGGCATGGGTGTTTTCATACAAGATGCCTCAGACATGCCAAATTTCTTAACCAGCTCATTAGCATATTTGGTTTGAGAAATAAAGATGCCTTCAGCATGTTGTTTGACTTGCAATCCTAGGAAGAAGGATAGCTCACCCATGCTACTCATCTCAAATTTAGAATGCATTAGGTTAGAAAACCTTCTGCACAATTTGAGTCAGTAGAACAAAAATGATATCGTCTACATAGATTTGTACTAGTAGGGTATGGGACTTATGGGTTCTAATGAAAAGAGTTTGGTCTACTCTACCCCTTATAAAACCATTTTCCAAAGAAAGCATGCTAGGGTCTCATACCATGCTCTAGGAGCTTGCTTGAGACCATATAATGCTTTATTTAATCTAAAAACAAAATCAGGATGAGTTGGAGAGATAAAACCTGGAGGTTGTCTGACATAGACTTCCTCTTTGATGTCTCCATTTAAGAAGGCACTCTTGACATCCATCTGATAAACCTTGAAGCCTTTGTGAGCTGCATAAGCTAGAAAAATCCTGATGGCTTCTAATCTTGCAACAGGTGCAAAGGTCTGGTCGTAGTCAATTCCTTCTTCTTGAGAATATCCTTGGGCAACTAGCCTTGCCTTGTTCCTTATTATTACTCCTTGATCATCCAGTTTGTTTCTGAATACCCATTTTGTTCCAACAATGGAATGATCCTTAGGCTTTGGCACTAGTTCCCATACTTTGTTCCTCTCAAATTGATGCAACTCCTCTTGCATGGCAATGATCCAGTGTGGATCTTGCTCTGCATCTTGAATGGACTGAGGTTCAATTTGAGAAAGGAAGCAGGTGTGCAACAGGTTTTGGTTGACCTGATTTCTGGTTTGCACACCAGCTGAGATTTCTCCAATTATTTGGGTAATTGGATGGTCTCTTGATGTTACTAAATCAACAGGGGTGTTGATTGTTCACCAACCTGTGTTGTTGTTTCCTCTTGTGGTACAACAACTGGCTCTTCAGGTTGAGCTTCAAATGTTGAGCATTGCTTTCATCTTCACTGCTTTCATCCTCTTGAGCAACCTGTAGCTTGTTCATATCTTCAACTAGAGAGTGTTCCTGCAAAGGTTCTATGGTAGAAGAAATCTTCTCCTTGAAAGACATGTTAGTTTCATCAAAAGAAACATGAACAGATTCCTCAATTTTCAATGATGATTTATTATATACCCTATAGGCCTTGCTGATCATGGAGTATCCCAGAAACACTCCTTCATCAGCTTTGGCTTGAAATTTTGCTAGATATTTCTTATCATTATTGTGAATATAGCAAATGCAACCAAAAATTTTGAAATAGTCAACTTTAGGTTTCTTCCCTTTGAGTAATTCATAGGGAGTCTTTCCCTTCAGTTTATGTATCAGATCTGTTCAGCACATAGTTGGAGGTGTTCACTGCCTCTGCCCAAAAGGATAGAGGTAGATGAGCATCTGACAACAATGTAGTGGCAGATTCAATAAGGGTTCTATTTTTCCTTTCAGCTACCCCATTTTGTTGAGGAGTTCTAGGAGCTGAGAAAGTATGCCTGATCCCTTCACTCTGACAGAACTCTTGCATAAGAAGAGAATCAAACTCTGTCCCATGATCACTTCTGATCAGGGCAATGTGAGTATTGAACTCAATCTTTATACATTTGAGAAACTCTGTCAGACACTTAAAGTTATCAGACTTCTTCCTTAGAAAGAACACCCAAGTGAATCTAGAGAAGTCATCTACAATCACTAAAGTGTAGGATTTCCCTCCTAGGCTTTGTACTGTGATGGGTCCAAATAGATCCATGTGTAACAGATACAATATCCTAGGTGAATCACTCTTATTAAGTGACTTAAAACTGTTTTAGTTTGCTTGCCTAATTGACAAGCCTTGCAGAGTCCTTCCTTCTTGTAGGGGCCAGAAGGTAGTCCTCTAACAAGGTTGTCCTTGGATAGCCTAGCAATAGTTCTAAGGTTTAGGTGTCCTAGTCTCTTATGCCATAAAACATTTGGTCTACAAACTGAATTGAATAAACAGATATCTATAGAAGTTGAAAGAAAATCTACTAGGTAGATGTTACCTTTCCTTTTACCTGTCAACACAGTTGTGTTGTCCTCTGACTTGATTTTGCATAAGGTTTTGCTGAAGGTCACCTGGTAGCCTTCATCACATAGCTGACTGATGCTGATTAGGTTGTGCTTCAGTCCTTCCACATATGCTACCTTCTTGAAGGTTACAGAACCAATCTGGACTGCTCCATATCCTTTAGTTTGTCCAAAGTTGGAGTCACCAAAGATAACTTTGGTCCAAGCTTGGCTCTAAAGGAATTGAGGTTGTCCTTGTTCCCTGTCATGTGCTTAGAGCACCCACTATCCAAATACCATTGCTGGTTAGATGTTGGATAGGTCTTCACCTGCACATTAAGCAATTCACTTGTTTTGACCCAGTTTACCTTGGGCCTAGGTTGATAACCTTTAAATTCAGAAATGAAAGACATCCCTGGCTGACTCTTATATCCTTCAGGATGATATCTCCTTGGAGGTAAAATCCATTCAGTATAAGGGTTAAATGTTTGGGATGAAAAACCCTCAGGATTCAATTTTGACTTGCCTTTGAAAAATTTCCAGAGCTCTGACCTCTGTTCGACGATCTTGGAGCTGAGTTCGACGATCTTGGGTCAGATCGTCGAGCTCCGTTCGACGGTCGACTATGGCTGAGGTCAGGTATATGGGATCGTCGACCGCGTTCGACGATTTGTCCTGAGATCGTCGAAGCTGCGTTCGGCGATCGTCGATCTTCATTCGGCGATCGTCGATCTCCGTTCGACGATTTGTACTGGACTTTAGTTTTCTGAGGCAGATCAGAATTTTTCCTGGCAACCTCTACAACTCCCTTTCCCTTGTCAGAAATGAACTTGATAGGGGTTGTTAGAACAATAGGTTGGCTGGATGAGGCACCCAAGCCCAGTGTACTGTTGAATCTTGAGTTCACTGTGCTTGTGATGTCCATCAGCTTGATGCTTCTCCCATTGAGAGATTCTTCAAGCTTCTTGGCCTCAGAGAGTTCACTCTTCAGTGAAGCTATCTGTTCCCTATAGTTCTCCAACTCCTGAGAGAGTTTGAGGTTTTCTGATTTTAAACCACTTTGTTCAGATAATTGATTTCTGAGAGAGATGATCTCTTTCTCAGACTTTAGCAGGTCTAAACATAGTGCTTTAAATTCAAGTTTAAAATCTTCTGAAGTGAAATCAAAAGAGCTGATTACCTGATCTTCTTCAGGTTGAGTCTCTGAGTCTGACTCTGACTCCTCTTCCTCTGAGTTGTGTTGTGAGGCATTGATTGCCATCATGCAGAACTCTTTTTCCTCTGCATCATCCTCATCATCACTTGAGCTGGAAGAGGCTTCTGACTCTCTTCAGTCTCACTCCAGGATTCAGCAACAAATCCTTTCCTTGTGTGCTTATTTTTGCTGGAGGAAGGTTTGCTATTTCCATTCCTTTTGGAGTCCTTCTCCTTTCTTCTTTCTTTTCTGTCCCTTCTGTCCTTGTTCTTATTCTCTGGACAGTCAGGAACCATATGCCCTGGTTTCCTGCAACCAAAGCAAATAATGTCTTTGTTATTGCCAATGGACTTGTCATACCTTGGCTTATCCTGCTCCTTGTATGATCTTCTTCTGAAGTCCTTTCTGGCCATCTTATAGAATCTTTTGGCCAACAGCTGAGAAGTTCATCATTGCCTGTCCTTTTTCTTCAGGCAGATCCTCAGTTGCCTTGAATGCTATAGTCTTCTCCTTTCTTGTGGCTGGTGAAGCAGCCTTCTGTTCTTCCTTCTCTGTTCTTGATGAGTAGCTCATAAGATTTGAGCTTACCCAACAAGGCTTCAGTCGTGATCTCATTCAAGCTTCTGGCATCTTTAATTGGCCAGATTCTTGAATCCCAAGTGCTGGGGAAGCACATTAGGATCTTATCATTCAGTTCTGTCTGTGAGATCTCTTTGTCTAATGTCCTCAGTTCACTGACAATTAGACTCAGTCTGTTGTATATTTCTCCCACTAACTCTGTTTCTCCCTTCTTGAAGTTCTCATATTGGGAGATGAGATGAGATCTTCTGTCCTTTCTCTCATCAGCTGAGCCAGAGACAATTTCTGAGAGCTTGTCCCAAATCTCCTTGGCTGAGTTGCATTCAGCTACTTTTTGAAAAATGTCATCTGACATTGTTTGAGATAGAATGTTCATTGCCTTGGCATCAGCTACTTTCCACTTTTAATGTCAGCATCTGTTCCTGATGGAGGTGGAACAGCATTTGTGCTTGTGCTCTCTGGAGGTCTTGGACACACTGTCAAAACAGAATTAAAAATATCCTCGTCAATAGGAATTCATGTAGAGTTTAATCCTTGCTTTCCAAAGTGCAAACTTTGACATATTGCACACTGGAGGTCTGGTGCTAGCATAATCTTTGTTCTGGGCCATGATTTGTGCAAGCTAAATCTAATACTAGAAAACAAAAGAAGGATCTAGTTTGGGATCTTGGGGTTCAGGTGTTAGCCTGTACAACCAATCAGGTATGGTATGTTTAACCAACCTGGCTCTGATACCAATTGAAAGGGGAAACTAGATCTGATATACTCTAAAGGAGGGGGGGGGTGAATAGAGTATATGGTGCTTTTTAAAACACAAAGAAAACTTTTGTAAAGTTTTACAACAATTGTTGTAATGAGTGTAAGCAGGGAAGCAGAAATAAAACTAAGCTATGCAGAAATTAAGCATAAGAAAATCAAGGCCAGAAACCAAAAGAAAACATGCAAAACCAGATGACACAAGGAAATATAGTGGTTCCCCAACTTGGGTACATCCACTCTTCTACCACCCTATGTAGGAATCCACTGCAGGATGAGTTGATCAGGTGTCCTGGGCACCAATGAGCTTTTGATAAGGTGCTCAAAAACCAAATCAGATTTTTTGATCAGGTGTCTTGCCACCAATGAGCTTTTGACAAGGTGCTCAAAAACCAGATTCAAACTTTTGAAGGGAGTTTGAAAAACCCTTTACAGAATGGGGGTGAGAGAGTGATGGCAGTCTTCTCTTTCTCAAGCAACTGAGAAGACTATGTGGATTCAGTGATGTTGTCAAAGCTCCCCCCGAGTCCTTGAAATCTTCAGGAAGATGAGCTTTGCTGAGGGTGATAGGGCTTCAAAGATAGATCTCCAGCAATAGATGATTTCAGCAAGCTGAAATGTTGAGTGTCTGGAGTCTTGAGATGATGTTGGCCTTGAACACTTGAGAGCTGAAGAGATCTGAAGAATGCTTGAAAGCTTGATCTCTTCTTGATGAGTGTTCTTCAGGATTCTTGTTGACAGAAGATTGAGAGAGTCTCTGTGTATTGAGTTGTGTCCTCTACTTCTGTCAATCTCTATATTTCTTCTGTATTTCATTCAAAAACATTCTGTCTTTTATTCTCTGAGTCTGAATAGGATAATACTCTGTCAAAGATAGCCGTTGGTCTGAATTGATTACAACCTTAATTGCATAATATGTTCTGAAGGAAAGTCCACTGATTTGTTCCTTGAAAAATTCCTTGAAACTTGCTCCAGAAGTAAATGAAAATGGCTGGCAGATCTTCTGAATTAAATGCAGAATAACTTCTATCTGATTTGAATTTGAATTCTGAAAGATAACTGAAATCGTCGAACTGAGCTCTGCTATCGTCGAGCTGAGCTCAGCGAACTGGAAAAAGCAAGCAGCAAAGAAATCGTCGATCTGAGCTCAAAGATCGTCGAACTGAGCTCAGAGATAAGGATCCAGTGCAGAGCCAAAATCGTCGACCTGAGCTCAGCGATCATCGAATGGAGTTCGACGATATTGAGAAGTTGAGCTCAGCGATCGTCGAATGGAGCTCGACGATCTGCAGAAGTTGAGCTAGACGATCGTCGACCGGAGTTCGATGAAACGTCGTGCTGAGCTCGACGATTTGGACTTAGTCTCCAGAAAAATTTGGGTCTTCAGGGCAGCTTCCAAACCTAGACTCCTGATCCCTTAGACTCAATTCTAATTGACTTATAATCTATACAGAAGGTCAAAACATAAATTCCTAGAGACATAGTGATCCTGACCCAAATTAGTAATAGGGTGTTCCAACACAGTGTACTGTTAAATCTAGAGTTCACTGTGCTTGTGATGTCCATCAGCTTGATGCTTCTCCCATTAAGGGATTCTTCAAGCTTCTTGGCCTCAGAGAGCTCACTTTTAAGTGAAGCTATCTGTTCCCTACAACACTCCAACTCCTGAGAGAGTTTGAGGTTTTCTGACTTTAGAACATTGTGTTCAGATAATTGATTTCTGAGAGAGATAATCTCTTTCTCAGACTTTAGCAGGTCTAAACACAGTGCTTTAAATTCAGATTTAAAATCTTCTGAACTAAAATCAAAAGAACTAATTACCTGATCTTCTTCAGGTTGGGTCTCTGAGTCTGACTCTGACTCCTCTTCCTCTGAATTGTGTTGTGAGGCATTGATTGCCATCATGCAGAACTCCTTTTCTTCTGCATCATCCTCATCATCACTGGAGCTAGAAGAGGCTTCTGACTCCTCTTTTGTCTCACTCCAGGATTCAGCAACAAACCCTTTTCTTGTATGCTTATTTTTGCTTGAAGAAGGTTTGCCATTGCCATTCCTTTTGGAGTCTTTCTCCTTTCTTCTTTCTTTTCTGTCCCTTCTGTCCTTGTTCTTGTTCTCTGGACAGTCAGGAACTATGTGCCATGGTTTCCTGCAACCAAAGCAAATAATGTCTTTATTATTACTAATGGACTTGTCATACCTTGGCTTGTCCTGCTCCTTGTATGATCTTCTTCTGAAGTCCTTTCTGGCCATCTTGTAGAATCTTTTGGCCAGCAGACTGAGTAGTTCATCATTCCCTGTGGCTTTATCTTCAGGCAGATCCTCAGTAGCCTTGAATGCTATGGTCTTCTCTTTTCTTGTGGCTGGTGAGGCAGCCTTTTTTTCTTCCTCTCTATTCTTGATGAGTAGCTCATAAGATTTGAGCTTACCCAACAGGGCTTCAGTGGTGATCTCATTCAGACTTCTGGCATCCTTAATTGGCCAGATTCTTGAATCCCAAGTGCTGGGGAAGCACATTAGGATCTGTCATTAAGTTCTGTTAGAGAGATCTCCTTGTCCAATGTCCTTAGTTCACTGATAATTAGACTTAGTCTGTTGTACATATCTCCCACTAACTCAGTCTCTCCCTTCTTGAAGTTCTCATATTGAGAGATGAGATGGGATCTTCTGTCTTTTCTCTCATCAGCTGAGCCTGAGACTATTTCTGAGAGTTTGTCCCAAATTTCCTTGGTTGAATTACATTCAGCTACCTTTTGAAATATGTCATCTGACATTGTCTGGGCTAGGATGTTCATAGCCTTGGCATCAGCTACTTTCCATTTTTTGATATCAGCATCTGTTCCTGATGGAGGTGGAACAGCATTTGTACTTGTGTTCTCTGGGGGTCTTGGACACACTGTCAAAACAGAATTAAAAATATCTTCGTCAATAGAATTCATGTAAAGTCTAATCCTTGTCTTCCAAAGTGCAAACTTGGAAAGATTGCACACTGGAGGTCTGGTGCTAGCATAATCTTTGTTTTGGGCCATGATTTGTGCAAACAAAATCTAATAATACACTACAAAATAAGAACAGATCTAGTTTGGGATCTTTGGGTTCAGGTGTTAGCCTGTATAACCAATCAGGTATGGTATGTTTAACCAACCTGCCTCTGATACCAATTGAAAGTGCAACTAGATCTGATATACTCTAGAGGGGGATGAATAGAGTATATGGTGTTTTAAAAACTTTTACAAACTTTTACAATAATTGTTGTAATATGTGTGAGCAGGGAAGCAATAAAAAATCTAATCACAGTACTAAGTTAAACAAAAGCTAAGCACAGAAAAGTCAAGGCCAGAAACAAAAATTAAAACAAGCAAAACCAGAAGACACAAGGAAATATAGTGGTTCCCCAAACTTAGGTACATCCACTCTTCTACCACCCTAGGTAGGAATCTACTGCAGGATGAGTTGATCAGGTGTCCTGGGCACCAATGAGCTTTTGATAAGGTGCTCAAAAACCAAAGCAGATTTTTTGATCAGGTGTCTTGCCACCAATGATTTTTTGATCAGGTGCTCAAAAACCAAGTTCAAACTTTTGAAGGGAGTTTTAAAAACCCTTTACAGAGTGGGGGTGAGAGAGTGATGGCAGTCTTCTCTTTCTCAAACAACTGAGAAGACTATGTGGATTGGTGTCAAAGCTCCCCTGAATCCTTGAAATCTTCAGGAAGAAAAGCTTTGCTGAGGGTGATAGGCCTTCAAATATTGAACTCCAGCAATGGATGATTTCAGCAATAGCTGAAATGTTAAGTTTCTGGAGTCTTGAAATATGTTGGCCTTGAACACTTTGAAAACTAAAGAGATCTGAAGATTTGAAAACTTGATCTCCTTGGATGAGTGTTCTTCAGAATTCTTTGAGACATAAGATTTTTGAGAGTTCTCTGTAGTTAGTATCTCTCTCTCTCTGTATTGTGTGTGTTCTTCTATGTGAGAGATTCAAAAATCCTGTCTTTTATTCTCTAGTCAGAATAGAATATCATTCTCTGTCAAGTATAGCTGTTGGCCTACATTAATTGCATCCTTAATTGCATAATCTCTTCTGGAGGAAAGTCCACAGAAACATTTCTTGAAAAATCCCTTGAAACTTGGTCCAGAATTGAATGAAAACGGCTAGCAAATCTCTGAATTAATTGCAGAATAACTCCTAACTGATTTTGAATTTGAATTCTGGAAGTTATCTGAAATCGTCGAACTGAGCTCTGCTATCGTCGAGCTGAGCTCAGCGACCTGGAAACACACAGCAGCAAAATATCGTCGATCTGAGCTCAAAGATCGTCGAACTGAGCTCAGAGATAAAGATCCAATGCAGAGTCAAAATCGTCGACCTGAGCTCACCGATCGTCGAATGGAGTTCGACGATATTATGAAGTTGAGCTCAGCGATCGTCGAATGGAGTTCGACGATCTGTCGAAGTTGAGCTAGATGATCGTCGACCGGAGTTCGACGAATCGTCGTGCTGAGCTCGACGATATGACTTAGTCTCCAGACTGAGAATCCTGGTCTTCAGGGCAGCTTCCAAACCTAGACTTCTAACCCTTAGACTCAATTCTAATTGACCTATTAAGCTATACAGAAGGTCAAGCAAAGGTTCCTAGAGACATAGTGATCCTGACCCAAATTAGTAATAGGGTGTTCCAACACAATGGCTCTCAAGTGTGTCTTGTAGCTGATGAGACAGTCTCTCATTATGTCAAATGGCACAAGAGGCTTGCCCATCTTAACTACAAGACAATTGACAAACTCTTTAGTAAAGAGTTAGTGAGGAATGGTCCTCAAGTTAAGTGTGTTAAAGATGGTATTTGCTCAGCTTGTCAAAAGGGCAAGCAGACTAGATCCACCTTTAGAAGCATAGAAAACAAAGATGCTGTGAGGTGTTTATACCTCTTGAATATGGATCTCTTTGGTCCAATGCCAGTTCGCAGCCTAGGTAGGAAGGTCTATACCTTTGTAGTTGTAGATGACTACTCAAGGTTTTCCTGGGTGTTCTTCTTAAGACAGAAATCTGAAACACCTAATGTATTCTATAGCTTTGTCAAGCAAATTCAGAATGAACTAAATAGTACAGTGGTCAAAATAAGAAGTGACCATGGTACTGAGTTTCAGTCTGATAGCATGACAAAACTATGCGAAGACTTTGAGATATTTCAAGAGTTTTCTTCACCTAGAACACCTCAGCAAAATGGCATTGCTGAAAGGAAGAATAGGACCTTGATTGAGGTAGGTAGAACCCTATTAAGTGATACATCACTACCAGAATATTTCTGGGCTGAAGCAGTTAATACTGCATGCCATGTTATTAATAGGGCTACCATAACTAAAGGCCTCAACAAGACCCCCTATGAGGTTGTGAAAGGCAGGAAACCAAACCTATCCTACTTCAGGATCTTTGGTTGCAAATGCTCCATACTTAACAATGGAAAGTCTTACTTGACTAAGTTTGCTGCCAAGTCACAAGAGGGAATTTTTGTTGGGTACAGCAACAATAGTAAGGCTTATAGTGTCTACAACTTGACAACACAAGTTGTAGAAGAATCTGTGCATGTAGTTTTTGATGAGACTAAACTTATTAACAATGAGTTGTCTAGTAGTGTATGCAGCCCCACAGTTTTAACAAAGAAGATGGACAAGCTTACTATAGAAGAAGTACCTACTGCAAGACAGCAAGTAGAAGACAGTGGCTGTTGTCCAGGGGGAGAACTACATGTACCAATTGCTGATGAAGTTCAAGGAGTACAGCATGATGGAGATGCTGAAGAGGTTCAACCAGAAGTTAGGATGCTTCCAGCCAATAGGCATCTTAGAGATCATCCAGTAGAGCAGATTATTGGAGATCCAAGACAAGGGGTACAAACAAGGAGCAGAAACCTGAATGCAGCAATCTACTCCAGTTTTCTATCTCAAGTTGAACCAAAAAAGTTTGAAGAAGCCATTCTAGATCCACAATGGACTGAAGCAATACAAGAAGAGCTTAATCAGTTCAAGAGGTGCAAGGTCTGGGAACTTGTTCCTAAACCTAAAGACCACAATATAATAGGAACCAAGTGGATCTACAGGAATAAGATGGATGAACAAGGGGTCATCATTAAGAATAAAGCAAGATTGGTTGCTAAAGTATATAGGCAAGAAGAAGGTATTGACTTTGATCAAACCTTTGCTCCAGTAGCCAGACTGGAAGCCATAAGGATGTTCTTGGCCTATGCAACCTATCAAGGATTCAAGGTTTACCAAATGGATGTCAAGTCAGCATTCCTGAATGGTAAGCTTAAAGAGGAAGTCTATGTGGAACAGCCTTCAGGTTTTGTTGATTCAACTCTACCTCATCATGTATATAGACTTAGGAAAGCTTTATATGGGTTAAAGCAAGCCACTAGGGCTTGGTATGAAACCCTATCTAGTTTCCTCATTGAGAACAAGATCTCAAGGGGGAAAATAGATAAGACTATATTCCTTAGGGAATCTAGAGGCAAAGTTATACTAGTCCAAATATATGTAGATGACATTATATTTGGGTCTACTGAAAGTAGCCTTTGCAAAAAGTTTGCAAAGCTAATGCAAAGTCAATTTGAGATGAGTAGTATGGGAGAGCTAAAGTTCTTCTTGGGTCTCCAAGTAAGACAGACTGAGAGTGGTTTATCCATATGCCAGTCCAAGTTCACCCTAGAACTCATAAGGAAGTATGGTATGGATTCATCCAGCACCATAAAAACTCCTATGAGGTCAAGTATGTCTCTTAGCAAGGATGATGCAGGGAAACCTGTAGATGAAACCTTGTATAGAGGGATAGTTGGCTCCCTATTATACTTGACTGCAAGTAGACCAGATATCATGTATGCTACATGTGTCTGTGCAAGGTATCAAGTCTGCCCTAAAGAGTCTCATTTGACTGCAGTCAAAAAGATATTGAGATATCTTAAGGGCACTCCCTATCTAGGCCTCTGGTACCCTAGGAATGGGGATTTTGAACTAACAGGTTATTCAGATGCAGACTTTGCAGGATGCAAAGAAGATAGAAAAAGCACTACTGGAACCTGTCAATTCCTAGGTGGGAGACTAATTTCATGGAGTAGCAAAAAGCAAACAAGTGTGGCTATCTCCACTGCAGAGTCAGAGTATGTGGCTGCTGGAAGTTGTTGTGCTCAACTTTTGTGGATACAACATCAGCTTGAGGACTATGGATTTCAGGTAAGTAGAACTCCACTCTTTTGTGATTCTACTAGTGCTATTTCAATAGCTACTAATCATGTATCTCATAGTAGAACAAAACATATTGAAATTAAATATCATTTTCTTAGGGAGCATGTAGAAAGAGAAGATATTTTACTTGAATATGTTAAAACTGATAATCAAATAGCTGATATGTATACTAAGCCCCTAGAAGAAGCTAAGTTCAATAGATTTAAAATTGAACTAGGAATGATAAACTTAGAGTAAGTTTACAGAATTGAAATTGGCTAAGTAAAAAGGTGTCGACACAGAGATTTTTGTGTCGACACAGAAAAGTGGTGTCGACACTTCAGGAAAAAGGTGTCGACACATCTAGGAAGTTGGTGTCGACACTTCTGAATATTAGTGTCGACACATGTCAAGTAGGTGTCGACACATCCAAAGTGGTGTCGACACTTAAGTTTTACTCAGAATTTTCTAAGTAAAGTCTCGACTATGTGTCGAGTTTTGTGGTGTCGACACATAAACAAGTGTCGACACATAAAAACTGTTGACTAAACTTGTGTCGACACATATGTGTCGAGACATTATAAGTCAGTGTCGACACTTATTGCCAGTGTCGACACAATTTAAGTTAGCTTTCCCGCCTGTTCATCTTCAAAATTAGAAAGGTATAAATAGGGTTTTGTCTTAATTTGTCGACACGCTTTCAAAGTTTCGAGACCAAACTTCTGTGTCGACACCTCTCTTCTCTCAAGACAAATTCTACAAACCCTAATGGCGCCAAAGCTTGAGGAGAATGTCAATGAAGGATACGAGCTGGTGTGCGGTGCTTTTGAGGATGCCGATCAAGAAATTCAGGCTATCGTAACCCTAGTTGCCGATTCAGGGCTAGATTATCTTGTTTCAGAACCGACAAAAATCTGGAAGAAAGAGGTACTAGAATTCCTCAATGGAGCTGAAGTGGATGAAACTGGATTCAAAATCAAATCCAGAGTTCATGGAACAAAGGTTAAGATTTCACCAAAGAGCTTGAGAAAGGTGCTTCAATTGCCAAGAACTAAAGAGGAAGATGAGGTTACAGCTTCAAAGACCATGGAAGCTCTAACCTGGTGTGGACTAGATTCTACAATGAAGATAGGATCTGTGTTTAACAGGAAGGGAATGAACAATCAAGGAAAGTTTCTTTCTGAAATTGTTGGAAAGGTCATCCTCAGCAAGACAGGAGGGCATGATAGAGTGTCTGCCTCTATGTTCAATATTATGACAAGGATTATTTTCTCTCTAAACACTGACTAGTCTATGGTAGTCTTTGAGAAGATTAAAGAAAGCTTGAAGAAGCCCAACCTGGGCAGAATTTTAAGTCTATACCTAGCTGGTACCATACCAGAGGTAATGCAACAAGCTGCTGGAAGCAAAATAAATCACATGAGAAAAATGTACATGAGGTTGTTCTCCAGATGGGACAGGGTGTTGACTAAAGAGATGCCAACCCCTGTGAAGATAGTTCTTAAGAAAGAAATTCCTCCAAAGAATAAAAGGAAGACTGTTCCAGTAGCACAAGAGTCCACTAGTAGCTCTGACAGTGAAGAACAGGTTGTCTTCACTCCAGATGAGAATGAGGAAGGGACTGTTGAGAAGACTCCTGCTCCTCAAGATGATGCTGAGATCCAGGGGGAGCTACCTCAAGCTAGCCCCATACATAAGGATCAAAGCCAGGGGGAGCTACCAGTTGTAGATAAACCCACTACACTGGAAAGTGAACAAGCAACCACCATTATCCTAGAGGTAATCACTGAACTCAATACTTTAGATTTTCCTATGGAAGATACTGATTTGTCTGATGTTCATCAGCAAATTCAGCTGGATACCAAAGTCCCAGATGCTGTCTTGGAAGACACATCTGCTACAGCTCAGTATGTATCTGATCCAGTGGTTGAAGAGCCCAGAGTTTCTCCAGCTCATTCTCCACTAGAGTTTACAATGGAAGATTTGTTTCTAAATCTGGATCAAGAGGATTTTGATAAAGAAACTGCTGTTGAAGGAGATAATGCTGCTGCTGAGGGGGAGCAAGTGCACATTCTGGAAGAGCCTGTGAGGCAAGAACCTGAGACAGCACAAGATGTGTAGACTGAGAGGCCTCCAAGCCCTAAGGAGAGGGTTGACATTGCCAGCTCCTCAGCTTCTAAAGATGAGGATGCAGCAAGGGCAAGGAAAAAGAAAATCTATGTCTTCAAAAGAAGGAGCCAGAGTTATAAGAATACTCTCCAAACTATTGCTCCACAGCCTATAGCACAGCCAGCTCCAACTGTGGATTATAGTGGTTTATTGGTTGCAATGCAAGTCAAGTTGGATGAGCAAAGGCAGGCCATTGAAAAGTATGTTGATGAAGGGCAGAAGTCACTACAATTTGATCTAGCCCAGGACATAAAATCAATAAGATTTGAAATGATTCTTAACAAGAAGGAGATTATAGACTGCTTCCACAAAGGGGGGAATGCAGTGGTGTACTTGGCTACACACCAAGAGAAGATAAAAGCACAAGTGGATGACATGGCATTGAAGAAAGGGTATGTTCTTGAAAATCAGCTAAGGATGAATGACAATCTTACTGCTTCCCATAATGCTATTGTCACAGAATTAAAGAACCAGGCTGCTGGACCTTCTACCTCTACTGCTACTGTTAAAGCTGAATTTGACAAGGTATTTCAAGAAGAAATCAATGCTGTTAAGACTGCCATTGAAGACTCCCAGAAGGCTATATCTGAACAACTTAAAAAGCTCAAACCTTTCTTTAAAGATGGAGTCAGATACTTGGATAATCAAATCAGATTCCAGAAGGATGATGTCAGAGATCATATGGCTAGAGAAGTCATAAAGGGGGAGAGAGTTTTAGTCAAAGCTAGCTCTGATCATGCCAAATGGATATCTAATTCCATCAGAGCTACACTGGGCTATCCTCCACTTTGTGATGATGACAATGTTGCTGAATCTGGCATTCAGCCTGCATATCTTGGAGGTGAGCAACCAGAAGTAGCTCAGGTGATCTATCCTCCACCAGATTTTGAAATGGTGCAAGCTGATATTCATCACATGTATAGCCCAACTGAAGGGAAGTCTAATGTCATTCTGGAGAAAGTGGTTCAGCCTATATCTGAAGCTATGCAAGCAACTCTTCAGAAAGAAGAAGAAGCTCTACAAGAAGAAGAAGAGACAAGATTGTCTAAGAAGAGGTTTAGGGAACAAGCTGAACAAAGGCCAGACTTTGAGCAGTGGAGCCCTACCTCAAGGAATATCATTTTAACTGCCTGGAAAGCTGCCAAAGATAATGTGCATGACAGGAACAAATGGTTTTCTGAAGCTGAATGGAGAAAACATGAGATCAGGCAGGAGGCAATAGTCCAGTATAGAAGGAAGGCCAAGATGGGAAAGCTACCTCCTACTGCTCTGGAGCCTAGCAAGTACTTTCCAAAGTCATACCATTACTTTGAAAGACAAAAGATCAAAGCAGAAGAGCTTAAGAAGAAAGACTTGAAAGGCAAGAAGCCTGCTGATGCTGAAGTTGCTGATGCTTCTGTTCAAGCTAAAGTTCAAGCTGGAAAAGGCATAGTGATTAAGGAGCCAGAACAGAAATAGCTTAGAACATTTCTTAAGTTTACCATGTATTCTTTTGATATAAATCATGCTGTAAACTTTTGACAAAGAATATGACAAAGTATTGGAACAATATTTTGTGTGATAAATTTGTTGTGTTAAATTTATTTCATAATTGTTCTGTGATGCAATCTATCTGTATATGCATGTTAGTTTTATACATGTGATGTACTTTCCTGTTTACATAATCCTGTCTTACATCATTTTGTATTGTTATTATGAATGGTGTATATCATTGACTAAGGGTTATGACTTCTCCAAATAGGGGGAGATTGTTGGGTACATTGGTTTAAATGTACCTGATTTGAAGAAGCCTCACCCAACTCAATGATATACATCAAAATGTATTTGATGTATTTTAAGTTACTTGTGCAGGTTAAGTATTTGCAGGACTGAAGCAAAAAGTTTCTAAGTCCATGTGTCGACACCCAGAGGGAAAGTGTCGACACTTAAGAAGACTTGTGTCGACACCCAGGCAAGCAGTGTCGACACTTGGAGTCATTGTGTCGACACCTGGGATGCAGAGTCGACACCAGACAGAAAGTGTCGACACAAGGAGCTGTGTCGACACTCAATGAAGAAAGTACAGTAAAGCTGTGTCGACACTTAACAGCAGTGTCGACACCCAGTGAAGCTGTATCTACACCAGAAAGTGTCGACACTTGGAGCTGTGTCGACACTCAGCAAAAGTCAGCAGAGACTAAGTACAAGTGTCGACACCCAGAACAATGTGTCGACACACAACAGAAGAGTCAGCACTTGAAGTACAAGTGTCGACACCCAGAACAATGTGTCGACACTCAACAGAAGAGTCAACACTGGAAGTAAGTGTCGACACCCAGAACAATGTGTCGACACTTAGTTGAAGACTCAACACTTGAAGAAAGTGTCGACACAAGGAGTTGTGTCGACACTTAGCAAAAAACAGCAAGATCAACAAAATATTCTAAGTACAAGTGTCGACACTAAGACTATGTGTCGACACTCAGCTGAAGTCTCAACAGAAGAATCAAGTGTCGACACAAGGAGCTGTGTCGACACTCAGCAAGTATCAACATTGAAGACTATGTGTCGACACCAAGAAGTAGTGTCGACACTTAACAGATTCAACACAAGAAGTTGTGTCGACACAAAGGAGATGTGTCGACACTTAGAAGAATTCAGCAAAAGATAGAAGATCAAGTACTTGTGTCGACACTCAATTTCAGTGTCGACACATGCGGAAGAAACTGTGTCGAGACATAGAATCTACAACACAAGGAGTTGTGTCGACACCTTGTAGGCTAGTGTCGACACTTACACAACTTGTGTCGACACTTGGTCTATAAGTGTCGACACTTAAAGACAGAAAGTCTCGACACTTTCAGACAGTTAGAGAACTTTCAAGAACTGACTGGATGACTTGACAGCTGCCGTTCCGGCCGGTCTACAGCACCTGTCAGAGATGTCAGAATTCAGTTATGGACCGGACCAGCCGGTTACCATGAAGAAGGCCTATAAATAAGCTCATACAGTCTACAGAAATCAGTTGTTGGACAGATTGAAAGTTGTTCAAAAAAAAGTGGTTCACAGAGTTGTTCAAGTTATTGATCAAGTATCAAAACAAGAAGATCTAGCTGTCCAAGTGCAGATCTAAGAAGTTGGAGAGAGAGGGCTCCATCCAAGAAATCAGTCGTTGGAACTAGGCTGAGAAGAAGGGTTCAGATATATTTTGGATCTTAAGAAGCAGAGGTCAAGGATCAACTGTAGAAGGAGTCAATCTTATTGAGTTCTACTTTCAAGAAGCTTTGAAGAAAGCTAAGTCAGATTGAATCCTGCTGAGTTCTTCCAAGAACTCATCAAGAAACTCACAACTCCCCTCTCTTGTTTCTGAGTTGCTGAGTTATCATTTGTATAATCATTTTTATCTTGTAGGATCCTTTGGATCTGAGTGTTTGTAAGCCTGTAATTATAAAGGCTGAGGGTAGGGCTTGAGAGCCTGAGTGTAGGAGATTGAAATCTCTGAGTGTAGGCCTTGGTGGCTGAGTGTAGTCCTTGTTGGCTGAGTGTAGGCCTTGTGGCTGAGTGTAGGCTTTGTGGAAAAGCTGAGTTGTAGGGCCTTGGGCCTGAGGTGTAGGAACCAGTTTGGGTTCTGAGACAGTGGTGAAGTTTTGCCGAATCTAGTACACTGCTAGATAGGCGAAGGGGGAAAGTGGATGTACCCAAAGCTTGGGGAACCACTATAAAACTCTGTGTCTGCTGTGATTGTGATTTGCTGTGAATGCTGTGTAATAGTTGATTAGATTCTGTGATAAAAACTGTTTGCTGCCATAAAAAGTCAAAAAGAAATTGGTCACCTATTCACCCCCCCCCCCCCCTCTAGCTGTTTAGGTACTATATCTTTCACCCCAGCACAGCCCACTCCACAAGGCGGAGCTCAGCAGACTCCGGACGTTGCACCACCTCCCCCAGTCCCCACTCCATTCCTACAGTCGGAGATGGGACAGACTCTGACAGCCATCTTGGAAGCTTTTAGGGCCTAACAGGTTCCGGCTCCGCAGCCAAACCCGGGGGCCAACTGGCTGAGCATTTTCCGAGGACTTGCTCCCCCATCATACTTGGGGACTGAGTTGGCCGTTCGGATAGAGGTGTTGCTGGATATTATGTACGAGATGCTGACCGGGATATGGTGCCCTTGGGAGGAGAGGGTGCCCTTGGTGATCTCCTGCCTGGTGTCGCATGCAAAGAGATGGTGGAAGACCTCGCTGGACACGACATTTGTGGACAGGGAAGTTGTAGAGATTTCTTGGGAGGATTTCAGGGGTGCGCTGTTGGAACACTTTGTTCCACAGTCGTCCAGGGACGAGCTGGAGGATAGATTTTTGCAGTTGAGACTGGGGAACAAGACGGTGGTGGAGTACCACCGAAAGTTCAACCATCTAGCCCGGTTTGCAGACTCTTACCAGTTAGATGAGGCAGGATATACCAAAAGGTTCTACAAGGGCCTGCGAGAGGAGTTGAGGGAGACTCTACTGTTTGTATCCGACGGGCCCATTTCCCGGATACTAGAGATGGCAAAAAGGATAGAGGCTGATTGGCAAGCTACTCGGGGCCGGAAACGGCCGACGAAGGATCAGGGTCGAGGAGTAAGGAACGATCAGAGACGAGCCCGTATCATGGAAGGGAGGAGGGTCGAGGACCAGCCTCGTTAGGAGGCAAGTCAGGAGACAAGGGAGCCAGTGGTGGTGGCTCCACCACCTCTTCAGACACGGGAGGGACAGAGACCCGGAGGAATGGCATATTCCCCACCAAAATGCTTCAATTGCCATCAGGTGGGGCACATCAGGAGGAACTGTCCCATGAGGGGGGCACCCCCACCAGCACCACCGGCTGCCCAGCCAGCAAAATATTTTTGAGCCCGAGGTCGTGGCCGAGGACGTGGATACCAGGGAGGGGTTCGTAGACAAGAAAGGGAGCAGGTGTATGCTTTGGACCTGGCGCAGCCTCGGAACCCAGAGCAGGTCATAGCAGGTATGCCATGATATTTAATTGTTTAAATAGAATCCCCTTTCTTTGCTGTCAAATTTGTAGAACTACACTAGGTAGAATAAATAGGAAAGAAAACTCGTTATAGAATACTAAGACATTTAATCGCCCAAGGTATAGTCTTCATCAGCGGCAAGCCCGCCTATACACTGTTCGACACGGGTGCTTCACACTCGTTCGTGTTGGAGGCCTTCATGGAAGGGCTGGAAGGAGTGGAGCGGTTCACAGGCCTGATGAAGAGGGTTCTTCTACCCGACGGATCAGAGCTATTCACCTCTGCCCACTGCAACATGGAAGCTCAGATTGACGGAAAGTCATTCGAAGTATCGGCAATGATCCTAGAGATGCCAGTCTTCGAGCTGATCCTGGGCATGACATGGTTGCACTAGAACCATGCCCAGATTGATTGCCAAGAAAAGAGGATCACCGTGAGGCACGGGGACTCTGTCATTATCATCAAAGGTATAAGACCTGCCTCTCGTATACTCTTATCTTCAGTACAGGCCGTTAAGGCCAATCTGCAGGGAGAGGAGGTTTATCAGATTCCATTTGAGATGGTGAAGGCCAAGGGTTCTGTGGAATACATCCCGGTGGTGTGAGATTTTGCTGACGTCTTTCCAGAGAAACTGCCAGGACTACCTCCGCACCGAGTGCAGGACTTCCAGATACAGCTTGTGCCGGGGGCCAAGCCGGCATCTAGGGCCCCTTACCGGATGGCCCCGAAAGAGTTGACAGAGTTCCGAAGTCAGTTGCAGGAACTAGTAGATGCAGGGTTTTTCCGGCCAAGCACTTCGTCGTGGGGAGCCCCGGTGCTATTTGTCAAGAAGAAGGACGGAAGTCTTCACTTGTGTATTGATTATCGAGCGCTGAAGAGACTGACGGTCCGGAATACATACCCGCTTCCACGGATTGACGAGTTATTCGACCAATTGGAAGGAGCGCATTTCTTCTCAAAACTTGACTTGATGTCAGGTTATTACCAGTTACGAATTCGAGATGAGTACATTCCGAAGACCGCCTTCAGTAGTAGGTACAGACTGTTTGAGTTTACAGTGATGCCATTCGGGCTCACAAATGCGCCGTCAACATTTACAAGCCTCATGAACAGGATATTCGAGGAGTATTTGGATGTATTCGTCATCGTATTTATTGAAGACATCCTCATCTACTCAAGGATGGAGGAGGAGCATACATGACACCTGACTTTGACTCTAGAGAGGCCACGGGAACACCAACTGTACGCGAAGTTCAGCAAATGCCAGTTTTGGAAAAAGGAGGTGGCCTTCTTAGGTCATATCATCAGCGGTGCAGGGTTGGCAGTAGACCCGGCCAAGATTCGGGCAGTCCAGGATTGGCCACCGTTGAAGACAGCCACAGATGTACAGAGCTTCCTGGGACTTGCCGGATATTACTGGAAGTTCGTCGAAGAATTCTCCTGGATTGCACTCCCTCTTACATCCCTGACGAAGAAGGAATCCCCGTTCATTTGGATGCCACAGTGTGAGGAGGCCTTTGTGGAGTTGAAAGGTCGGCTTACCTCGGCTCCCATTCTCGCTCTTCCGTCTGGAAGGGAGGGATACTAGGTGTACATAGACGCCTCCTACCAGGGGATGGCTGTCGTTCTGATGCAGAACGGGCACATAATAGCCTATGCCTCCCGACAGCTGTAGATACATGAGAAGAACTATCTGGTGCATGATCTGGAGATGGGTGCAGTGATCTTTGCTCTAAAGATTTGGCGACACTACCTCTATGGGGTTCACTGTGACATCTTCTCCGATCACAAGAATTTGAGATATGTGGACACACAGAAGGAACTCAACATCAGGCAGAGACGTTGGGTGGAGTTCATGTCAGATTACCAGTACACTATGTACTACCATCCCGGCAAGCTGAACGTGGTGGCAGATGCTCTGATCCGGAGATGAGATACCTCAGGGAAGAGACCACAATTGATGTCCATGGAGCTAGTCTAGTATTTTGGAGATATGCAGATATCCCTAGTGTCCGAGAATGATCTACAGCTGTACATGGAGTATCTAGCACCAATGGTTGCCATAGATGATATTCGAGACCGCATCCGGGACGGACAGAAGACATGCATGGGCAGAGCTGATAATCCAGGCCTTGAAGGAGGGTTCGACGGGAGATTATTCACTGAGAGATGGATTGCTATATTTCAGAGGTAGGGTATATATACATGTAGGAGGTCAGATTCGGGAGCACATCATGGCGGAAGCACATTGTAGCAGATATTCTATACACCCGGGGATCACCAAGATGATGGCAGACTTGAAGAAGACGATGTTCTGGCCGGGGATGAAGAAGGACATTACATACTTCGTGACTCATTGCGAGGCATGCCAGCTAGTGAAGGCGGAGTGAAGAAACCCCGCATGATTACTATAGCCACTTCCGGTGCCGGAGTGGAAATTTGAGGACATCGCGATGGATTTCATTCATGGCCTTCCCCAATCACGGACGAGAAACGATTCGATTTGGGTCATCGTCGATCGGCTGACGAAGGTGGCCAGATTCATTCCAATCAGAAAAGATGACTTAGTTGGGGTACTAGTGTGGAGATTCATAGAGCAGTTCATTCGTTACCACGGGGTGCCCAGGACGATCGTATCAGATCGGGATTGTCGGTTCACATCCAGGGAGTGGAGATCTGTGCGGGCTTACTTAGGCACGCGGCTGACCTTCAGCACAACATTTCATCCCCAGACGGATGGGTAGACGGAACGCACCAACCGGACATTGGAGGACCTCCTAAGGCTATGCATTCTGGATTGAAACAAACCTTGGGAGAAGCTTTTACCACTGGTCGAGTTCTCCTATAACAACAACTACCAGTCCAGCATAGGGATGGCTGATGCTTAAGATCACGGCAGTGAACCGGTCGCACATGTAATATAAAATGGGGGTTTTCCCAAGTATCGATCTCTCAAGGAACATAGTAAGGTGGAGTTAATTTCGAGGAGGACTTGAGATTGAAGTCCTTAGGTCAGCGGTAATGATGGGGGCGGTTTTGTATTTGCGGACAAAGAAAATAAAACACTATCAACTACTCCTATGCAACGCCGTTATGCGATGCTTCGCCAGGCGGGATGGAAGACTAGTCGGGTCGTTATGCACCGAATCGCTAGGCTGATGGACGAGTAGGCTTGCGAATGAGGTGGTTAGAATGACAGAATGAGGGTCGTGAGCACCTCTTCGCTACGCACGCTTCTAGCAATTGCTAGAATGGCAAGGGTGGATGGTGGTGGATGGAATATGGGCGCACCTCAAGTAAATATAACGAAAATATACAATCACATAGACATGATTACACATAGACATATATTACACTAAGCATAGCTTCATCAAATACAAAGAGTTCAACTACACTATCAACAATAAGAGAAGATAAGTGTGCGAAATCGACCGAATCTGAAGCCTTGCTGAGGATTCACGGTTGGAATCGTCGGGTTGTCAATCCACATCCAAGCTCGGTCCGCAACTGCGTCCGGGGTAGAGAAGGGTTGTCACCACCTTCCAATGACCCGTCTTCTTCGTGTCACAATCCGGTGGAGGATGGCATAACTTCCCTTAGCTTGATGGAGAAAGCTAGATCAAGCCCTTCTTGAAGCTCAAGGATGAAGGAGGAGGCCGAGAGGAAGCTTCGGCTTGGATTTGGTGGTGAAAGCTTGCCCGGAGCACCTCCCTAGGGTGGAAGATGAAGGGGAACGGCGGAGAAGGCGGAAAATAGCGGAGAAATGTCGAGCTCCGGATCTTCTTTTCTAATTAGGGCGATACCTGCACTATTTATACAAAGCAGAAATGAACAATGCGCACGATCATAGGCGCACGACCAGTAGTCGTGCGCACTATGTCCGGTGATCGTGCGCACTAGCATGGACGGTCGGGAAGAAGAACTGGGATAACTCGCACGAGCAGTGGCACACGACCAGTGGTCATGCGCACTAAGTCCAATGGTCGTTCGATTACCCAGACAGGACTCCAGAAATGAGGAATCAATGCACACGATCAGTGGCGCACGACCGGTGGTCATGCGCATTATGTCTAGTGGTCGTGCGCTTACCCCAGGCTGATTCTAGAAAACATAGAGTAGTGCGCACGATCAGGGGCGCATGACCAGTGGTCGTGCGCATTACATCCCATGATCTTGCGTAGTATTCCTGTTTCACAACCATCCCGGAACACGCACACGACCCCTGTACCGAAAGGAAAAACCAATCACTGATATGTGCAGACATTCCAGGTAATCACAAAAAAGAGTACAAATTATAAAAATAACAAAATACACAACCACGGGCATAAATGTGCACTTCTTATGGAAATAAAGATAAGATGAAATATGAACGATATAGAACTAAAAGTGAAGTGCAAACGTGTTAAAACTAACCCAGATGAGTCCGAAAATTGGTATATAAAGTGGACTCATCACACCCCAGACTTAACTGTTTGCGCATCCCGAGCAAACAAAATCTAAGCAGATAGGGAAAAATACTAGTTAACAAAGAAATTGCGATACGGAGTACCATGCAAAGTCGCATGCTCGCGTGCGTAAAAATACAATAGAGAAAATTTCTACGTATGCAGAATAGTTTATATTTTTCACAATGCGTATCAAAATTTTATTATTACTCAAAATGGAATCAAGGTGAATCATCCGGTCACGCGTAGGGAGAAAGTAGACTAATCTCTAGGCGAGCATTGCCAAAGATCGGGGCTCGGGATAACCTCCAAAGGAATCCACCAATGTCGGTGACCATATACTTTCCCTTTCACATTCTCTCCACGGCACTGGTTGGGTTCACACATGAATCAGTAGGACTTTAGGTGAATAGATGGGGCTTGGGTTTTGGTGAGGTAAACAAAGATAAACAGGAAGGCTATGCACCTAACCCAAATGAGCTATCAAAGAAAGAATCCATCAGCTAACCAAAATGTATACGGGTACAACACACCCCCAGACTTAACTTTTCAAATACTGGTGTGTGTACCGCCTACTCCAAATACAATTTCTTCTCAAAAAGAATTTTCAATCAAACTTTTTCTTCTTTTCACTTTTCTTTTTCACAATCAATTTTTTTTATGTATATATATATATTGTTTTCGAATCCTATTTTGCTTTAACAATTTCATCAAATAAAACTTTGGAGCACATCCACATATTCACATGTAATATCACCACATCAACACCCCAACATGAAAAATGTAAAACTCTAAAGCTCGACTTGGGTGTGCGACTAGGATTGGCTATGAGACTTTGGTGAAATCATGGTGGAGCTGAATCAAAAGGAGGGGTAGGCACAATGGGGCTAGCGAGGATAAAACGTTAGGAATGGTACAAAGCTCAACCGGGCCAAAATGATGGCCTACATCACACTCATGCGAGTGAACTAATCTATACCCATGCTTCAAGAATAGCTTGTGGCAAGTTCTTAGCAAACGAGAAAGACTATTCATCCTCCCGACTCGAGCAATACGAACCTAACGACCGTCTACACACATCCCTAAGCTACCGTCGGATTCACACCAGATTCACTAATTTTTGAGTAGAATAAAAAAGATCTTTACGCAAATAGAAAAGTATAAAACCATACGCATACAGAAAAATTAAATCTACTCGAATTTCTACACGAGACGAGAGCAGTTGACTAGGAGCACAGCAAGGTCAACATTTTACTCCGTCTCACAATCCTATGTCAGCACTATAATTTTCCCAAATCATACAAAAGAAACAAGTTTAACTCGCAGCACGCAAAAAGCTAAGCACGCGCTCATGTGGGTGCAGTGGTGTGTGATGCAATGAACTAATCATAATAAATCTATAAAAGTTTCTAGTATGCACAAGAAATGTGCGCGTGCAATAGGTAACAAATCTCTCCCCCAGACTTAAACTAAGCAACACAATATATGATAGAGAAATTAAAATCATAAAGAGCTAAGGGAAGAGGTTACCCAATGCTCAGCTAGTGAGCATACCAGAAGACGTGTGGAAACCTGAAGCAGGCCCGCCATACGAAGAATCACAACCCCGCCAATGCGATTTGACATGAATACCTGCAAGGGTGAGCTCCGCAAAAACAAAATAAAAATATACAAACTACAAAGAAATACTACAACTAAATAGACATGAAAAACAAATACAGAAAATGAAAGATATGTACTGGGGTTATTGTCATCCCAGCACGACTTATTCGGCTACAAAAAGGTTCTAGCTAATGGGCCTATGAAAAGAAAAATACACAGGTAACTGTCCCAATATTCGTTTCGGTAACGGGTACCGATACGGCGATAGAACAGTTACCCCTCTACCTAAATAGTAATACCTGTCCAACACAGGTAGAGGAAATAGGAAGTAAGAAGAGAAGGAGCGCTGGTCCTCACTCTTCTGACCATAAAACAAATCCTTGTCTAGCAAGGTTTCGTCCACCAAAAGTTCGCTGGGGGCGAAGGTGACAGCAGGGGCTTCCACTGTGAAGGAGGTAGGAACCTCCTCACAAAAGAGGATGCACTCGTCGACAGCCTGAGCGCAAGGCTCAACGTCAACCCAACTTACCCGTGGAGATTCAACCTGCACAGGCTCAGATAAGGAAGGGGGGTCAAGAAATAAAAGAGACGAAGAACATAAAGAAATAATCGGGGGAGTGATCCCGGTTTCACTCCCCAAAGGCTGATGTAGAAAAATATCGTCGGCAATGTCGACAATACTACAAGGCTCGGCCAGATCCATAGATTCCTCCACCAAGACTTGGAATTCCTCCTTTGGTATCGAGAGAGAATCCTCGACACCAGGAAGGTTGTCCTCCTCCATGGGAGTGGAAACAACCCATGTATCACAAGCCTCAACTTGTGTTTCATCGTCAAAAATGTTGTCAGAGACGACTGAAGTAGAATGCACAAAAGGCGGAAGGACTTTGCTTGGATAAAAGTCAAGAGCAGGTTCCTCACAAAGAATCGGCTCCATGCTTGGAGATGTATGCACAGGAGAGATGGGCTCAGCCATGTCGAAGCCTAGATCAACAACACATCTGGCGGTTGTGTCCACATCATTCCCTTCAACAAATGAAGGTGACAGGGATACATAACCAGATGATGAAGGTGTGCCACCAAGGGTAGAAGTCGGGATGATCCGGATGTCCGGCTCATCATCCTCTTCCATAACACGGAGGTACTCGGCATAATCCTTCAGGACATGATCTGTTCTAAGACAATACAAACACTTTCTCCCATTACGCTGCGGTCCTTGTGGGGCCAGAGAGGAATAGGAGAACGGTGTATGTGGCGAGGACGATTGACCATAAGCTCGGGGCACAGTGTTCGAAAGGTTGTACGAATACAACATCTCATGCATTGTGCGCTGAGGCTTATGCTCAATATCTCTCGTAGGGCATTCATGACTAGCATGGGAAGGCTTTCCACACCAACAACATTGGGCATAAGAATATCCCCACATGGTGTAGAAACAGCAGATTCAAAATAAACTGTGCAAATTACTAAATCCAACAATATATTACTACAATTGCCTAAAGAAACAAGAAAAAGGCAGGCAAAACAGAAATAGAACAAAACAAAAGCGATTTACAAAGGAAAAGGAAAGCAATCTCACGTCTCCCTCTCCAGAAACTCACACGACTGTGTTCCCCGGCAACGGCGCCAAAAACTTGATGCTTAGGATCACGGCAGTGAATCGGTCGCACAAGTAATATAAAATGGGGGTTTTCCCAAGTATCGATCTCTCAAGGAACACAGTAAGGTGGAGTTAATTTCGAGGAGGACTTGAGATTGAAGTCCTTAGGTTGGCGGTAGCGATGGGGGTTTTTGTATTTGCGAACAAAGAAAATAAAACACTATCAACTACTCCTATGCAACGCCGCTATGCGATGCTTCGCCAGGCGCGATGGAAGACTAGTCGGGCCGCTATGCACCGAATCGCTAGGCGGATCGACGAGTAGGCTTGCGGATGAGGTGGTTAGAACGGCGGAATGAGGGTCGTGAGCACCTCTTCGCTATGTACGCTTCTAGCAATTGCTAGAACGGCAAGGGTGGATGGTGTTGGATGGAATATGGGCGCACCTCAAGTAAATATAACGAAAATATACAATCATATAGACATGATTACACATAGACATATATTACACTAAGCATAGCTTCATCAAATACAGAGAGTTCAACTACACTATCAACAACAAGAGAAGATAAGTGTGCGAAATCGACCGAATCTGAAGCCTTGTTGAGGATTCACAGTTGGAATCGTCGGGTTGTCAATCCGCATCCAAGCTCGGTCCGCAACTGCGTCCGAGGTAGAGAAGGGCTGTCACCACCTTCCAATGGCCCGTATTCTTCGTGTCACAATCCGGTGGAGGATGGCACAACTTCCCTTAGCTTGATGGAGAAAGCTAGGTCAAGCCCTTCTTGAAGCTCAAGGATGAAGGAGGAGGCCAAGAGGAAGCTCCGGCTTAGATTTGGCGGTGAAAGCTTGCCCGGAGCACCTCCCTAGGGTGGAAGATGAAGGGGAATGGCGGAAAGGGCAGAGAAATGTCGAGCTCCGGATCTTCTTTTCTAATTAGGGCGAGACTTGCACTATTTATACAAAGCAGAAATGAACAATGCGCACGATCACAGGCGCACGACTAGTAGTCGTGCGCACTATGTCCGGTGATCGTGCGCACTGGCATGGACGATCAGGAAGAAGAACTGGGATAACTTGCACGAGTAGTGGCGCACGACCAGTGGTCGTGCGCACTAAGTCCAATGGTCGTGCGATTACCCCAGACAGGACTCCAGAAAAGAGGAATCAATGCACACTATCAGTGGCGCACGACCGGTGGTCGTGCGCATTATGTCCAGTGGTCGTGCGCTTACCCCAGGCTGATTCTAGAAAATGTAGAGTAGTGCGCACGATCAGGGGCGCACGACCAGTGGTCGTGCGCATTAGATCCCATGATCGTGCGCAGTATTCCTGTTTCACAACCATCCCGGAACACGCACACGACCCCTGTACCGAAAGGAAAAACCAATCACTGATATGTGCAGACATTCCAGGAAATCACAAAAAGGAGTACAAATTATAAAAATAACAAAATACACAACCACAGGCATAAATGTGCACTTCCTATGGAAATAAAGATAAGATGAAATATGAACGATATAGAACTAAAGGTGAAGTGCAAACGCGTTAAAACTAACCCAGATGTGTTTGAAAATAAGTATATAAAGTGGACTCATCAATGGCTCGTTATGAAGCCTTGTACGGAAGGAGATGTAGGACTCCACTTTCATGTATTCAGGATGAGGATCCGAAGGCCTTGGGATCGTATTTTGTCGAAGACACCGAAGCTCAGGTGAGACTGATACGTGGTAGAATGCTGAAAGCATAGAGCCGACAGGCTAAGTACTATGATGCCCGACACCATCAGGTAGAGTTTCAGGTGGGAGATCGGGTTTTCCTGAAGATCTGGCCCATGCACGGAGTTTCACGAGTGCGTGGTCGGAAGAAGAAGCTCAGCCCTAGGTATATGGGCCCTTATAGGATCCCGGTGCGGATCGGGCCCCTAGCTTACAGGCTGGAGTTGCCACCGGAACTGACAGGTTTACACGATGTGTTCCATATTTATTCACTTAGGAGGGCTCTACTACGCCAGGAGCAGCAGATTTCGACCACAGATGGGGCGGTAGCTTCAGACCGGTCTGTTCACTTGGAGCCGGTTAGGATTGATGACAGAGGAGTACGGATCTTCCGTCGCAAGAAGGTTCCGTTAGTCAAGGTTCTGTGGAAAACCACGGCCAGGAGGAGCATACCTGGGAACAGTAGGACCTGATGTGACAAAAGTATCCAGAGTTGTTCAGTCAGGTATACCTCACAACCTCTCAAGATGTTCAATTTACTTCACTGTTTTAAACTAGTAGGGCTGCTCTAGGAAGAGTAGAGGCTAATCTTTTGTTTATTGGGATCTTGGTTTTGCCAATTGGGCGAATTGGTTATAGATTTAGGTTTCCATTTAAACCCCACTTAGCAAACATGTCATCAAGATGTATTCTTTCACTTCTTATGGGATGTTGCAAGCTTCCTTTTTCTTCGATAGAAATTCCTGTAGCCTTAACCTTGATTTCGGGGACGAAATCTTTATTTTGTTTATTTGGATTTGTAACTTCCCATTTCCAACTAGACCCCTAAGAGTGGTTTTGGCCATGACTAGGTCATGACAGAACCCAAGGAAGCTAAAAAGGGCCAAGTGATAGAAGGCCAAGGTGAGAATCACCTTGGTCTACCTGTGGCAAAACCTTATCACAAAACCTAGGGTTTGACCTTAGGGCTTCACCATGACCCCATGACCCCACCACAACATCACTAACCTATCCGAGGGTCCACTAGAGCCTTAAGGGTCCATTGGAGTGAACCCAAAGTGACCAATTTGACCTAGGACCACCATAGGCCTATATTGGGCAAAGTGCCCTAACAATGGGCAGTTGACGTCTAATGTGCCCAACCAACCTTGCCCAGGTCTTCCTAGACCTAAAGTGAGGTCAATGGGTCACTAAGGACACATTGGGTTCAGTCTTAGAGGCCAAGTTGACCCAAGTCAACTCAAGCCCCTAATCTGGTCAAAGTACCCTTACTAAGGGTAGGTGACCTCCAAAGTGCAAGGTAAGCCTACATAACCCTTCCTAGACCTCAAGGGAAGCCATGGGGTCACCAAGGACCCCTTGGGGTCAACCCAAATGATCATGTTGACCCAAGTCAACTCTAGCCCTAAAGTGGTCAAAGTGCCCTTACCAAGGGACAAGTGACCTCCAAGATGCCAAGTTAGCCCTATCCAACCCTACCTAGACCTTAGGGGAGATTAATGGGTCACCAGGGACACTTTAGGGGCAACCAAAAAGGTCAAAAAGACCAAGGTCAATCCAAGCCTACCTTGGGTCAACCTAGCCCAAATAGGCTAGCCCAAGTTCAAGCCTCCTCATGTGGCTTCTTTAGGAGATGATGTGTATGGATAGGCTGCCAATAGACCTCCACATTTACCAAGTCAACTTGGTGACTAGGAGAGAGAGTGAGCTTATTTTCCATGGTTATGGAGGAGAGAGAAAAATGAAAGAAGGGGGAAGGAAGGGGCTCGGCCAAGGGGAGGACAAAGGCCACCTTAAATGGCTGAATTCAACTCCCCTAGGGAAGGGGAGAAGTTTCCAGCCGCTTCCTTGGCCACCAAGGGCCTGGTTCAGCCCCATCTACCATGGCCGAATGTAGCCATTAATGGCCTTAATGGCCACTGATGATCCAGCCTCTCCCCTCCCCATCTGAGGCTTTAAACACCTTCAGTGGGCCGAGAGGAGGATTTCCCAATCCTTACCTGAAGAAACTGAGCCTCCCCACTGTGTAGTTGCAGAAACCGAGCGGCGTTACCTTCAAAGATGGCTTTCCGGCGATCTTCTCGACTGCAGGCCGCCGGCAAGGTCTTCCTCCACTCTTTCTTTCATGGGTAGTTCTTAGGAATCTTTAGGGCCAAGGTTCGGTCTCAATTGAGCCCGATCCAAAGGGAACTTTTCCTGGTTTTTCCGTAAAAATGAAACCATCGGGATCGCTGGAATAGGGCTCTCCGGCGGCGGTGATGCCTCCTGGCTACAGCCACCACCTCAACGGAGGTGTTGGTGGCGGTGGCCGGCCGGGGAGGCGGCTGGATGGCCGGCGGCAGCCGCTTGAAACTGGCCCAGGAAAAATAAATCCTGGCCGTCGGCTCAAGGTAGAAGATGAACGGATCCCGTCCACTTTGCACTAAGATTCGTGCCATATTAGATTTTAAACTATTGTATATATATTTCTGTTTATTTAATTATGCCACAGATTTTGTATTTAATCGTTTTAATTTTTAAAAATACTTCAAGGCTAGAACAGAAAATGTGGTCAACATAGCAAATGAAGCCCTTGATGTATAGTGTAATTTAAAAATGATTTCACGCAATTTGGTATCATGGTTAGACCACAGCACCAATTTTGGTGGGCCCTATACCTAGGCCTATCCTGAGATTCAAATGGATGCCCACCCTTCATCCCTTGTCCAAATGACCTGAGATTTGAGCAAGGAGTCTGTTGGGTACATTGGAAAATGTGTACCAGATTTGAAGAAACCTCACCTTACTCAATGATATGCATCAAGGTGTATTTTATGTGTTTTGAGTTTATATGTGCAGGTTAAGTAAATGCAGGAATGCAGAACAATTTCTAAGTCCATATGTCGACACCAGGAGAAGCTGTGTCGACACTTATGAAGGACTGTGTCGATACTGGAGAAAAGCTGTGTCGACACTTGGAGTTGATTGTGTCGACACTTGGAAAGGCTGTGTCGACACCAGAGGAAACTGTGTCGACATGCAGAGGCAGTGTCAACACACAGTGAAGCATTGTCGACATCAACTATGTCGACACCAAGAGGCAGTGTCGACACACAGTGAAGCTTAGTCGACATCAATTGAGTCGACACCAAGAGGCTGTGTCGACACACTGAAGACTTTGTCGACATCAACTGTGTCGACACACAGGACTTGTGTCGACACACAATAATTTTTCAACAAAGTTAAAGAAAAGAAGTGATTGTGTCGACACACAGAATCAATGTCGACACATTTTAAAGAAGTTGTGTTGAGAAGCAGTTACAACAACAAAGGAGCTGTGTCGACACCACCAAGGCTTGTGTCGATACTTAATCCACTTGTGTCAACACTTAGTCTACTTGTGTCGACACATAATGAAGTTCAGTCTCGACATTTTGCTGACAGAGACAGAGTTCAAGAAGTGACTGGATGACTTGACAGCTGCCATTTCTAACTGGTCTACTGCAACTGTCAAAGCTATCAGAAGTTTGTTAGAAACCATATCAGCCGGTTACCATGGAGAAAGTCTATATAAAGGCATTCTCCTTCAACAGAAGAGTAGATAGTTGAGTGGTTAAAGACCAATCGATACAGAATACTAAAGAAAGAGAAACAGAAGAATTTGGAGAGAGAGAGCTCCAAAGAAGAAAGGGGCTTTCATCATCAAGTCCCTCAAGTGCAGATCCTGAACCAATCTGCTAAGAAGGATTCAGATTGAGATCTGAATTTCAAGATAGGAGCTGATTAAAGATCAACTTCACAAGAGTTCAACCCTACTGAGTTCAGATTCAAGAAAGTTTGAAGAAAGCTAAGAGTGGTTGTTCTCTGCCATCAGATTCTTCCAAGAACTGATCAAGAAGCCATCCATCATTTCTCTCTCTACCAGGGTGGTGGTAAAATACTTTGTTAAATCTATTTTCTGTAGGATCTGTATAAGATATGAGTTGTAAGCCTGTTTTATAAAGGCTGAGTTGTAGGAGATTTAGATCTCTGAGTGGTAGGCCTTGTTGAAGGCTGAGGTAGGGTTGTGTGCCTGAGCTGTAGGAGATTGTTATCTCTGAGTTGTAGCCCTTGTTGAAGGCTGAGGTAGGGCTGTGTGGCTGAGCTGTAGGAGTGTGGACTCACTCTGAGTTATAGGAACCTTAATTGGGTTCTGAGCTGTAATATCTGCGGATCTGAGGTGAAGAGAAGAAGTTAGGCCGAATCTAGCACACTGCTAGATAGGCGAAGGGGGAAAGTGGATGTACCCAATACTTAAGGAACCACTATAAATCCTGTGCACTCTGTGATTGGATATATTTATGTGATGTGTTTGCTGTGTTAGTAGAATAACCAACATACAATTAGAGTTTATTATCTGCCTTAGAATAAAAAGGATTTGAACCTATTCACCCCCCCCCCTCTAGGTGTATTAGGTTATCTTGAAACCACTTCTTTCAAGTGGTATCAGAGGCAGGTTACTCAAAGAAGGACTTAACAGTCTGAGTTAGATCCATAAGGCAGATTCAAGATCAAGAAAATGGGTTCAGGAGAAAATCATAAGGAACTAGGTTCTATGAAATTACCCATATACAGGAAGGAGATATTTGGAATATGGAAAGAAAGGTTCAGGCTTTTTGTGGAGGCTTCTGATCCAAGAATCTACATTACAGTAAAGGAAGGTCCTTATATTCCAATGAAGTTGTCAGTTCTAGATGCAAACCAAAGAATTTCCAAGGATTTTTCAGAGATGACTAAGGATGAGATCATCCTGACAACTATGGATAAATGATCCCAGAATATCATAGTAAGTGTCATAGATGATTCAACCTTTCAAAATTTGATTCACTGCAAGACCTCCAAGGAAATGTGGGATACTTTGATAGTCTACATGGACGGTTCTAAAGAAGTCAGACAAGATAGAAAGTTTATGCTGAACCAAGAATATGAGAGTTTCAGACAAGGAAAGTCTGACAGTATAACTGAGTGTTATAAAAAGTTCTATAGAATAGTAAATGAGTTGATGTCCTATGGAAGAATCTTCAGTACATATTAACTGAATGATAAATTCCTAAGATCCTTGACAAAGGATTGGGACACTAAGATTTGTGCCATTAGGGAAGTGGCCAAACTTGCAGATATCTCTCCTCCAACTTTGTTTGGAAAATTGCTATCATATGAGATGCAGCTGATGGCTAGGAAAGAGGAAGAGAAAAGTGCAAAAGGGGAGCATAGAGAAAAGTCTGTGGCCTTCAAGGTTGAAGCCACTAGGAAGAATAGGAGGATGTATCCATCACCTCCTAAGATAGTTGCTGAAATTGCTTCAGATAATGCAGACAACCAAAGTTCAGACAGTAGTGACTCAGATAAAGACTTTGCTGCCTTCACAAGGCAGTTTCAGAGATTCCTGAAGAAGAAGCAGTGTGAAAGTGGGGATAAGATCTACCTTAACTCTAGAGGGGGGGGGGGGTGAATAGAGTGTATTAAAATAATTTTTAAGTTAAAACTATTTTGCAGTGGAAGACTTAATTTAAGTATATGTGTAAGGTGCTTGCAGTAAATAAAAATTGTGAAAGCAAGAAATAAAAACACAGCACACAGCAAACAAAATATAGCAACCAGAAGACACAAGGAGCTATAGTGGTTCCCCAATCAATCTGGGTACATCCACTCTTCTACCACCCTAGGTAGGAATCCACTGCAGGATGAGTTGATTAGGTGTCATGGGCACCAATGAACTTTTGATAAGGTGCTCAAAAACCAAACCAGATTTTTTGATCAGGTGTCTTTCCACCACTCAGTTTTGACAAGGTCTCAGAAACCAGCACAAAACTTTTAAAGGGAGTTTTGAGAAACCCTTTTACAGCAGAAAAAGAAAGAGGTGAGATGTTCTTCTCTGTCAACAATAAGAGAGAAGACTAGTGGACGATATTGTCAAAGCTCCCCCTGAGATCTGGAAGTTGTTCAGGAAAGGAAGCTTTGCACTAGGGTGATAGGCCTTCAGTAGATGAGATCTCCAGCAAAGGATGATTCCAGCAGTTGCTGAAATATGTAGTGTCTGGAGTCTTGATGGATGAAGCCTTTGAACACTTGAGTCAAAAGAGATCTAGAGATTCTTCTTTTTTGTATGTTGATCTCCTTCAGTGGTGAGTGTTCTGAATGAATTCTGTTAGTGTGTCTGTCTGTGTGTCCAGCAAAGAATTCTTTTCTGTGTCTATTATTGAGTAGCAGAATGAATATCCTCTCTTTTATTCCTTAGATCTGAAAAGAATGAATTGATTCTTTGTTTCCAAGATAGCCGTTAGCCACTCATTAATGACTTCCTTAAATGAATGTTGTCTATAGAGGAAAGTCCTAGAAAATATTCCTTTAAATCTCCCTTGAAACTTGCTGCATATTAATTGAAACGGCTACAAGATCCTTGAAGTAAATGCTGGGAATAAATAAGATATAATTCCATAACTGTCTGAATTTGAATATTGAGAATCGTCGATCTCTCCAGAAAATCGTCGACCTGAGCTCAACTATCGTCGACCTGAGCTCAGAGACTGGAACTAGACTGGAAATAAAAATCGTCGATCTGAGCTCAACTATCGTCGACCTGAGCTCAAAGACTGGGAAAACAGCTAGAGATAGAAACGTCGATCTGAGCTCGAAGATCGTCGAACGGAGTTCGGCGACTCGTTGAACTGAGCTCAGAGATAGTCGAACTGAGTTCGACGATTCGTCGACCTGAGCTCGACGAAAATGACTTAGTCTCCTGACTTTGAATATCTGATCTGAGGGTCTTGGGGGCAGCTTTCAAGCCTAAATACTAACCCTTAGACTCAATCTAATTGACCTTAAAAACTATACAAGGAGGTCAAAACAATTTCCTAAGGACATAGAGATCCTTGCCCAAATCAGTAATAGGGTGGTCCAACACAGTGGAAGTCTAAGCCCTCCACAGCTCAGCCTAAGGATGACTATTATCAAAAGAGGAAGTCATCCAGGAAGGACAGGAGCAGGTCTAAGCCAAGCAAATCTACAACATCAAAGATAGTTTGCTACTACTATAATAGGCCTGGACATGTTGTGGCCGAGTGTCCAGACAAAAGAAAAGAGTCTGCTAATAAAAATAAGATTCAACACCAGAGCAAGAAGGAGAAATCCTTTGTTGCTAAGAAGGAGAAGAGCTTGACAGACCAATCATCTTCAGAGTCAAAATCTGAAGCTGAGGCATATATTGGTCTATATGCAGCTGATGAAGAAGATGAGTTTCTGCAAGTGCTAAACTCTATTTATGGACAAGAAGACCATCAGTGCAAGGGACTGATGGCTGTGTCAGAAGAAGACAAGTGTCAGGATCAGCCTGGTCCTAGTAAGGTACAATATTTTTCTAGAAATTTAGATTGGAGTACTGAGTCAGAGTCAGCAACATCTGCATCAAGTGATGTGGATGTGTATGAGTCTGAAGGTGATATTCATCAGCTGATAGATGAATATGGGGACGTGTTGCAGGCACTAAAGAAAAGCAAAAACCTGGCCAAAACTCAGGCTAAGGAAATTGTAGATCTTAAGTTGGTTGCATCTGATTCAGAGAAACTGCTGGATCAAAAGATGAATGAGATTGACAAATTAAAGAACATAACTGTTATTCAAATGGGTACAATCACATTCAAGAATGATCTGATTAAAAATCTGGAGAATAGACTTCAGAAAGAGAAAGAGATTGTGGCTAGTTTTTCTAAGCCAAAATCTGTATTACCCTTAATAAATGACTTTGTGTCAGAAAAGGGCAAGGCAGGAATATGCTTTAAGAGAACGGTATGGGTTGCTAAGTCCAATAAGAAAGGCAAATCCCCAACACAGAACAAGAAACCTGCTGCAAAAAATTCAGCTAAGGTTGTACCTAAACAAAGGTATAACAAGTTTGAGTGCTGGTGCTGTGGCAAGATAGAACACTTTGCCTTAGATTGTTGGCACACTTCCAGTGTCAAGGAGAATAGCAGTCTGCCTGTTAGAAAAGCTGCAGGCAGATTTGTTAAATTTCAGGCTAACATGAACTAGGGACCCAAAACTCATTTGGGTTCTAAGGTTAAGTAATTCTTTATTGCAGGTGAGTCCAAGTTGTCATGCCCCTATATGGTACTTGGACAGTGGATGTTCCAGGCACATGGCTGGAACAAGGGGGTTGCTGAAGGACTACTCACCTATCATGAATGGGCCTAAAGTAACCTTTGGTGGTTCTGAAAAAGGAATCATCAAAGGATTTGGTAACATTTCTAATAACCAGATTACTATCACTCAAGTGGCCTATGTGAAGGTTTTGAAACACAACCTTATAAGCATAAGTCAGCTGAGTGATTTAGGATATGACATTTCATTTATTAAGAATGGATTTCATATCAAAAGGTCAATTGATCAAAAGGTCATATTGACAGGATATAGAAAAAGAAATGTGTACTGTCTTAACTTTGAGTGTGAGAACAATGTTTTTCCTATTTGTCTTGTGGCTGATGAGAAAGTCTCTCATTGTGTCAAATGGCACAAGAGGATAGCTTATCTTAACTACAAGACCATTAGCCAACTCTTTAGCAAAGAGTTAGTGAGGAATGGTCCTCAAGTTAAGTGTATAAAGGATGGGATATGCTCAGCTTGTCAAAAAGGCAAGCAGACCAAATATTTCTTTCATAGCCTTGAAAATAAGGATTCAGTGAGTTGTCTATACCTCTTGTAAATGGATCTGTTTGGTCCTATGCCAGTTCATAGTCTAGGTAGGAAGGTCTACACTTTTGTGGTGGTAGATGACTATTCTAGATATTCATGGGTGTTCTTTCTGAGACAAAAATCTGAAACCCCAAGTGTTTTATATAGTTTTGTCAAACAAATACAGAATGAGCTGGACAGTACAGTGGTCAAAATCAGAGCACTGAATTTCAATCTGAGAGTATGACAAGACTGTGTGAAGAATTTGGAATTTTTTAAGAATTCTACTCACCTAGAACACCACAGCAAAATGGTATTACTGAAAGGAAGAATAGAACACTGATTGAGGCGGGTAGAACTCTATTGAGTGACACGTCTCTCCCAGAATATTTCTGGGCTGAGGCAGTAAACACTGCTTGTCATGTGATTAATAGGGCTTCTATCACCAAAAGCCACAAAAAGACTCTCTACGAGATTATGAAGGTCAGAAAACCAAACATATCATATTTTAGGATCTTTGGTTGCAAGGGTTATGTCCTTAACAATGACAAGTCTTATCTAACTAAGTTTGCTGCCAAATCCCAAGATGGGATATTTGTTGGGTACAACAACAATAGTAAGTCTTATAGGGTCTACAACTTGATTACTCAAGTTGTAGAAGAGTCTGTACATGTTGTCTTTGATGAAACAAGACTTATTAAAAGTGAGTTGCCAAGTAGTTCTTGTAGTTCTACAGGTATAAATGAGAGAATGGACAATCTTACCATTATAGAAGATTCAACTGCAAATCAGAAAGTGGAAAATGGTGGCTGCTGTCCAGGAGGAGTACAATACTCTCCAGATGCTGATGAAAACCAAGAGGTGCAGCATAATGAAGAGACTAGAGGCGTTCAACCTGAAGATAGATTACCTCCAGCTAATAGACACTTAAAGGATCGTCCAGCAAATCAAATAATTGGTGATCCAAGACAAGGAGTACAAACAAGGAGCAGGAATCTGAACACAGTTCTTTGCTCTAGCTTCTTATCTCAAGTGGAACCCAAGAAATTTGAAGAAGTTGTTCTAGACCCACATTGGATTGATGCCATGCAAGAGGAGCTGAATTAGTTCAGAAGGTGCAAAGTCTAGAAGTTATTTCTTAAACCAAAAGACCACAACATCATTGGAACAAAGTGGATCTTTAGGAACAAACTGGATGAGAGTGAGATCATTGTGAAGAACAAAGCAAGACTTGTTGCAAAAGGATACAAGCAGGAAGAGGGAATTGACTTTGATCAAACCTTTGCCCCAATAGCAAGACTGGAAGCAATTATGATGTTCCTTGCTTATGCAGCATATCAAGGCTTCAAGGTATTCCAAATGGATGTAAAATCAGCATTCCTAAATGGAAATCTAAAAGAAGAAGTCTATGTAGAGCAGCCTTCAGGTTTTGTTGATTCTCTCAAACCTGATTATGTTTATAGACTTAGGAAAGCTTTATATGGGTTAAAACAAGCCCCAAGGGCCTGGTATGAAACCCTGTCTACTTTCCTCATTGAGAACAAATTCTCAAGGGGGAAAATAGATAAGTCTCTATTCCTTAGGGAATCCAAAGGAAAGATAATCCTAGTCCAAATATATGTTGATGACATAATATGTGGTAATACTGAAAGTAACCTTTGTAGAAAGTTTGCAAAACTTATGCAAGGAAAATTTGAAATGAGCAGTATGGGAGAACTTAAGTTCTTTTTGGGTCTCCAAGTAAGACAGATTGAAGATGGATTATCCATATCTCAGTCTAAGTTCACCCAGGAGTTAATTAAGAAGTATGGTATGTAATCATCCACTACCATGAGAACTCCTATGGGGACAAGTGTGTCTCTAAGCAAAGATGATGCATGGAAACCTGTAGATGAAACTTTATATAGAGGGATAGTTCGCTCCCTCCTATATCTGACTGCTAGTAGACCAGATATCATGTATGCTACATGTGTCTGTGCTAGGTACCAATACTGCCCTAAAGTATCTCATCTTACTGCTGTCAAAAGGATTTTGAGATATCTTAAGGGCACACCTAATCTAGGCCTTTGGTAACCTAGGAATGGAGATTTTCTACTGACAGGCTATTCAGATGCAGATTTTGCAGTTTGCAAAGAAGATAGAAAAATCACTACAGGCACCTGTCAATTTCTAGGAGGAAGATTGGTGTCTTGGAGCAGTAAGAAGCAGACTAGTGTGGCAATTTCCACAGCTGAGTCTGAATATGTGACAGCAGGAAGTTGCTGTGCACAGCTGTTGTGGATTCAGCACCAGCTAGAAGACTATGGTATTCAGGTAAGTAAAACACCTTTGCTTTGTGATTCTACAAGTGCTATTTTTATTGCTAATAATCATGTTTCACATAGTAGGACTAAGCATATAAAAATTAGATACCATTTTCTTAGAGAACATGTAGAGAAAGAGGACATCTCACTAGAATTTGTCAAAACAGATTATCAAATTGCAGATATGTTTACTAAGCCTCTAGATGAAACTAAATTCAATAAGTTTAAAATTGAATTAGAAATGTTGAACATAGATTAGTTTAATAGAATTGGCTAAGTGATTGTGTCGACACAAGAAGTTGTCTGTGTCGACACATAGAAGTTGGTGTCGACATTCCAGAAAAATGGTGTCGACACATCCAGGAAAGTGGTGTCGACACATCCAGGAGTTGTGTCGACACTGGGAATAAGTGTCGACACATAAGTTCTGTCCACTATATTGGTGTCGACACATGCAGATGTCTGTGTCGACACTCAAACACTGAGTCGTCAGTTAAGGATATTTGTGTAGACACATCATAATTGGTGTCGACACATAGAAGTAAACACCGTTATCGAGACTTAAGTAGTCTGTGTCGACACTTTTCAACAGTGTCAACACATTGAGTGATTGTTGACGCGCCTTTTGACCTTCTTTGTTCAAACAGGTATAAATAGGTCAACAACAAACCCTGTCGACACGCTCTCCAGATTCTTGAGACTAGAATCTAGTGTCGATAAACTCTCTTCCCTCACACTAGATTTCTCTCAACAACCAGGCATCAAAGATCGAGGATAATGTCAATGAAGGACACGAACTGGTTCAGAACGCATTTGATGGAGCGGAATCAGAAATTACATGAGTAATAACCCTAATAGCTGAAAACGGTCTGGAATTCTTAGTTTCTAAACCAACTAAGATTTGGAAGAAGGAAACACTAGAATTATTTGGTGCTGCTACCCTAGATCAAACTGGACTCAAAATTAGATCCACAGTCCATGGAGTAAAGCTGAAAATCACACAGAAGAGTTTAAGGAAAGTTCTTCACCTGCCAAGAACACAAGAAGAAGAAGATGTACCCGCATCTAAGATAAGGGGAGCACTTCAATGGTGTGGACTGGATTCCACTATGAAGATTGGCTCAGCTTTGAACAGGAAAGACATGAATATGCAAGGGAAGTTCTTGTCTGAAGTTGTAGGAAAAGTGATTCCCTGTATGCCAGGGGGCACTATAGGATTTTTGCCTATATATTCAGACTTATAACCAGAATCATCTACAGACTAAACACTAATTGGTCAGTAGTAATTTTTGAAAAAATTAAGGAAAGTATGAAGAAGCCAAATCTGGGACGAATTGTGAGCTTGTATTTAGCTGAAACAATACCTGAAGTGATGGAACAATCAGCTGGGATTAAGATAAATCACATGAGAAGGATGGACATCATGATCATCTCCAGGTGGGAGAGGGTTTTAACTAAGGACATGCCTACTCCAAAGAAGGAAGCTCCTCCACAAAGGAAGCAGAAGAAAGCCACAATGGCTCCTGAATATTCCAGTAGTTCAGAGGAGCAAGCAGCTTTCAGTTCTAATGAGGAAGAGGCTGAAAATGCTGGAAAGTCACCAGTAATAGAAATAAGAAATGAAGATGCACAGAGACAGGGGGAGCAACCATCTGCTAGCCCCATCCACCTGGATCCACTCTAGGGGAAGCCTCATCATGAGGAGGAGCCAACCCACATGGATAGTGAAATGACAACACAGACAATACTTGAGGTAATCCAAGAGGTTAATCAATCAATTCTTAATAATAAGGATGAAACACTAACTGAATCTTTGATTGATGTTAACAAGCCAACTCAACTAAGCAGTCAAGCACCAGATGTTATCATGGAGGATACATATATTGCTGTTGATGCTCCTGAGATAGGAGAATCTCCTGTCCCTACTCAACAAGAATTCACCGTTGAAGAGTTGTTTCCAGATATAGTTCAAACTGAATTTGAGGGGAGAAAGCAGCTTTTGAGGGGGAGCAAGTTAACTTTGAGGAGGAGCAAAGGACTCAGGGGGAGCAACCTAGAACTGCACAGGAATTGCCTCCAAGTCCTAAGGATAGAGTTGATATTGGTAGTACCTCAGATTCTGAGGATGCATCTGAGGTTCAAGCTAAGAAACGAAAGCTAATGGTATTCAAAAGAAGAAGCCAAAACTATTAGTGGGCATTACAAACTGCTCCACAATCTGCCCCAGCAGCTGATCATAGTTCCTTGTTAGTCTCTTTCCAAGTTAAGTTAGATGAACAAAGGAAGGCTATGGAAAAATATATGGATGAAATCCATAAGGATTTATAATTTTCCTTGGCTCAAGACATCAAATCTATAAGATTTGAAGTAAATCAGCATAAAAAGGAAATGACTGATTGCTTTCATAAAGGAGGCAATACTGTGGTTTTCCTAGCTACACATTAAGAAAAGAGCAAGACTCAAGTTGATTATATGGCTGTTAAACAAGGCTATGTTCTAGAGAATCAGATTAGAATGAATGATAATCTGACTGCATCATATAATGTGATTGTTACAGAAATGAAGAATATAGCTACTGCCCAGACTGAGGCAAGGACTAAAGCCAAGGCAGATTTTGACAAGTAATTACAGGAAGGCCTCACTGCTGTAAAAACTGCTATTGAGCAATCTCAAAAGACTATTTCTGCACAGCTACTGAAGTTAAAGTCTTTTTATAAAGATGGTGTGAATTTTCTTGATGAACAAATCAGATTTCAAAAAGATGATCTCAGGGATCATGTTGCCAGAGAAGTCATAAAGGGGGAGAGAGTATTAGTCAAAGCTAGCTCAGATCATGCTAAATGGACATCTAATAGCATCAGAGCCACCCTTGGATATCCACCCCTCTGTGATGATGATAACGTGGTTGAGTCAGGTATACATCCTGCATATTTTGGAGGTGACCAACCTAAAGTTGCTCAAGTTATCTATCCTCCAGCAGATTTTGAAATGATTCACCAAGAAGTACAGTCTATGTACAGCCCTCCTGAGGGTAATAAAATATTATCCTTGAGAAAGTAGACATGCTAGTGTCAGAGGAAGTTTTGAACAAAGAGAAAGAAACTCTATTATCTAAAAAAAGATTCAGAGAACAGGCTGAGTTGAAGCCTGATTTTGAATAGTGGAGTCCTACTTCAAGGAACATTATATTGACTGCTTGGAAAGCTGTTAAGGATAAGTCCCATGATAGGGGCAAGTGGTACACTGAGCAAGAATGGCATAAATATAAAGCCAGGCAAGAAGCCATTGTTCAATATAGAAGAAAGGCTAAAGCTAGGAAGCTACCTCCTAATACTCAGGATCCTAGCAAATATTTTCCTAAGCCTTTTCATTATTTTGAAAGACAAAGAATAACGGCTGAAGAGCAAAAGAAGAAAGATCTAAAGGGCGAGAAGCCAGCTGATGATGCAGATGCTCCAGTACAAGCCAAGGTCCAATAAGGCAAAGGCATAACTATCAAGGAGCCAGACCAGCTTTAGATTTGATTTACTTGAGTTTATAATATTGTAATCTTTAGTATTAAAATCTCTGTACACTTTTGATTAGAAACTTTTGGAAGTGGAAACAAAACATTAATTATTGCTCATTCTGGTTGCATTATTCTTTTGTGATGACTTGTTATATATGTTTTGTTTAGAAGTTACCCTGTCATATAATATTTTATACATCATAATGTGTATTTGTTATGAATGGTGCATATCATTGACTAAGTGTTATGACTTCTCCAAATAGGGGGAGATTGTTGGGTACATTATAAAATGTGTACCAGATTTGAAGAAGCCTCACCTTACTTAATGATATGCATCAAGGTGTATTTGATGTGTTTTGAGTTTATATGTGCAAGTTAAGTAAATGCAGGAATGCAGAACAATTTCTAAGTCCATATGTCGACACCAGGAGAAGCTGTGTCGATACTTATGAAGGCCTGTGTCGACACTGGAGAAAAGTTGTATCGATACTTGGAGTTGATTGTGTCGACACTTGGAAAGGCTGTGTCGACAACAGAGGAAACTGTGTCGACATGCAGAGGCAGTGTCGACACACAGTGAAGCATTGTCGACATCAACTGTGTCGACACACAGTGAAGCATTGTCGACATCAACTGTGTCGACACCAAGAGGCAGTGTCGACACACAGTGAAGCTTAGTCGACATCAACTGAGTCGACACCAAGAGGCAGTGTCGACACACCGAAGATTTTGTCAACATCAATTGTGTCGACACACAGGACTTGTGTCGACACACAGCAAAGTTTCAACAAAGTTAAAGAAAAGAAGTGATTGTGTCAACACACAAAATCAGTGTCGACACATTCTAAAGAAATTATGTCGAGAAGTAGTTACAATAACAAAGGAGCTGTGTCAACACCAACAAGGCTTGTGTCGACACTTAGTCCACTTGTGTCGACGCATAGTCTACTTGTGTCGATACATAATGAAGTTCAGTCTCGACATTTTGCTGACAGAGATAGAGTTCAAGAAGTGACTGGATGACTTGACAGCTGCCATTTCTAACCGGTCTACTATAACTGTCAAAGCTATCAGAAGTTTTTAGAAACCGGATAAGCCGGTTACAATGGAGAAAGTCTATATAAAGGCATTCTCCTTCAACAGAAGAGTAGATAGTTGAGTGGTTAAAGACCAATCAATACAGAATACTAAAGAAAGAGAAACAGAAGAATTTGGAGAGAGAGAGCTCCAAAGAAGAAATGGGTTTTCAACATCAAGTCCCTCAAGTGTAGATCCAGAACCAATCTGCTAAGAAGGATTCAGATTGAGATCTGAATTTCAAGAAAGGAGCTGATTAAAGATCAACTTCAAAGGAGTTCAACCCTACTGAGTTCAGATTCAAGAAGCTTTGAAGAAAGCTAAGAGTAGTTGTTCTCTACCATCAGATTCTTCCAAGAACTGATCAAGAAGCCATCCATCCTTTCTCTCTCTACCAGGGTGGTGGTAAAATACTTTGTTAAATCTATTTTCTGTAGGATCTGTATAAGATCTGAGCTGTCAGCCTGTTTTATAAAGGCTGAGTTGTAGGAGATTTAGATCTCTGAGTGGTAGGCCTTGTTGAAGGCTGAGGTAGGGCTGTGTGCCTGAGCTGTAGGAGATTGTTATCTCTGAGTTGTAGGACTTGTTGAAGGCTGAGGTAGGGTTGTGTGCCTGAGCTGTAGGAGTGTGGACTCACTCTGAGATGTAGGAACCTTGATTGGGTTCTGAGCTGTAAGATCTGTGAATCTGAGGTGAAGAGAAGAAGTTAGGCCGAATCTAGCACACTACTAGATAGGCGATGGGGGAAAGTGGATGTACCCAATACTTGGGGAACCACTATAAATCCTGTGCACTCTGTGATTGGATATATTTCTGTGATGTGTTTGATGTGTTAGTAGTATAACCAACAGACAACTAGAGTTTATTATCTGCCTTAGAATAAAAAGGATTTGAATTTATTCACCCCCCCTCTAGGTGTATTAGGTTATCTTGAAACCAATTCTTTCAGAGTCTACCCTAGCTATACCTAGGGCCTGTCCAAAATTCAGAATTTTTGGAGAATATTTTCTATAGTTTATAAGGAAATTTAATAATCCATGAATAAATTAATTAGGTGTCCTAAACACCTCAAAATTCCCCCAAATTTGCGTGGGAGGTCTTAGAGGGAATGTTAGGGCTCTGGGAAAATTTTCATCTCAATTGGAGATGTTTTGGCTAGGTATTGATCCAACCCTAGGTTAACCCCTTTTATTGTTAAATAGGTCAAGCATCCCCTTTGGGTTTTGATTGGTCAAATCACCTCAATAGAGGTTGATATTTTGGCCACTGACTTTTTATAGTATGACTCACCCTCCAATGGAATTTGGGGTGGTTAAGTGTAGGGTAGCCCTAGAACCCTAGGGTAGGTTCCTTAATGGAGATTTTTAGGGTTTGAAGATTATAGGGTCAAATGACATTGAATTGACTTGAAACTTTGTGGAGAGGACCATAGGATTTGTATAGTTCTCTATTTAAAATTTAAGGGAATTTGGAAGTTTTAAACCCCCTCAAAATCCTAACCCTAGTTTAGGGCACAAACCTTTTTGGGATAAAAAATGTCACAAACACTCTTTGAAAAGTGATGAGATTTGGATTGAGTAGTTTTTGAGGTTAGTACAAGTTCTGGAGATTTTATTATGAATTTAGGATTATTATTTTGGATACTTCATTAACAAATTACTAATTTGTATTATTTACTTAGAAATTTATTAGGAAGAAACTACTTGCTGGGAATTGATTAATTTAGCCAAAGGACTTTTTATTATGTTTTAAAGCTCTGTGAATTTTTATAAAATTTTGGATAATTATTTTTAAGGGTTGCTTCATTAAGTATGGTTTCCCATGAAAAATTAATTTAATTTATTTTGGAGCCTAGCAAGCCTGTAAAATTATGATTTTTGTACAGTGATCTTTTCTGAACCATATTAAGATTTTGTAATTTTTATATAATTTTCTAATAAATAATTTTGGTACTTCCTTCTTTACATATGATTAAGGGAAATATGTTGGATAAATTAATTAGAGGTCAAATAGTTTCTGAATAATCATGGAAATTTGTATCTAGTCATATATCTCTGTTAATTTAGTAATCAAAATTTTTGGGTGGCCATTACTTGAGTAGATCATATAGTTCATGTTCAAAATTGCCCATGGCCAAACATTTGAGAAACTTCAATAAATATCAAATTAATTAGAAAAATTATGGATCTCTGATTTTAGACTAAATTTGTTATGATAGACCTCTGGTAAATTTTATAGGAGATTTGGAAGACAGTCCGGAGTACCTCCTTTATACATCTCATATTGTATAGGGTGGTCTGCATACAGTAACTGCGGAAACTGAACTAGTGTGGGTATGAATTTTGAAGAGTTGAATCCTCAGTAGGTTGCTGGTTTGGGTAATAAAGGAGTTCATCATTGGAAGATGGGATTAGTAGAATGAGAGGTTGACTAGTGTTAGGTGGTGCTCGGGATCGGCAAAAGATCGTCCTTCCCGTAGGGAGGAAGTGTTTAATGCACAAGGGCTAGATTCAGTAAAATTAATTAAGGGTCCGGAAATCGGGTAGCAACCAATAATAATAAGTTCCTTGCGAAAGGGAGCTTTGGGTGTAATCGCATCGTAGTTCCTAGTACCTTCGAGAGCCCTTCACGGGGTATACCTTGGGCAGTCCTAGGCTAACGTAAACTGTAGGATTGATAAATCTTTAAGAGAAACTAGAATAATTTGGGGTTCACTTTCACACACCCTGGTGTCTTGGGAAGTTGGTTTGACTCGGTTGATATTTGTGAGGGGCAGGATGGCCCGACGAGCTTTGGCTCGGTTGACGTTTGTGACGGACGGGATGGTCCGGGGAGCTTCGGCTCGGTGCTGATACATAAGGTTACATGTGCATAAAGTAAAGGTGGTGGGTCGTCGGTATTGGAGTGTCGATGCACCGACGCTAATACTTTAACTCGGCAAGTAGGGCTAGCACTTTGCCAACAGAAGTCCGGTGCGCCAGCCGGCAAGAGTACGTAGGAGCTCTGCTTAGTGCACCAGCATTGAGGCGTATGATAGGTCTGACCGGTAGTGCTTTACGGTTTTAGAGGTGGGCGAGGCCCAACCCACCGCTTCCGTCTGTCACTACGGAGATATCCTGGGAGGTTCGGATCGAGAAAGGGGGAACTAAAGGTCTGTGTGCACAGAGTCGGGTGGGTGAGTTGCACTTGCATGATCGCATCATAACCCACTTGCATGTCATAGCATAATCATAGCATAAAACCCCTGTCACCTATTGTATAAGTGGTATGGGATGCTTATACAATAGGCCCTACAAAATGACCCCTTGGTCTATAAGCTTGTGTGGGCAAGTTTATAAATTAAGGTTAAATTCTTTATATATATATATATATATATATTGTTGTTAATAACCGACACCCCAACGTATAAATTGGTATGAGACTCTTTATACAATGGGAGCCCTGTAGAAGATCCCTTGCTTATATGTTCCGTATAAGTTAAGGTTACTTTTCATACTTTACTTTACTGCCACATGTACTATAAAAATTGCTAGTATAGGTCCACTGCCATCTGTTTCTTGATTACTCTCCACCTTCAAGTCCTCCCCTTTCTTCCTCTCCACTCGGTTCCTAGGGGCCATGGGGAAGGGGTGGGGGATGATAGGGCTTAGTCTTATAGACTAACAGTTTTCAAACCACATCATTTAGGGGATCGTGGAGCCCAGCATGGAGGAGCAGCCCCGCAGGTCGGCACGCTTGGAGATGGGGAGTCTAGCACCGGAGTTCAGACGACGGGGACTGTGAGCCCCTGACCTTAGTAGTGTTTTATTTTGCTTCCACTTGAGTGACTGTGTAGTGAGGATTTGATGTAGCGGGCTTAAGCCCTTATTTTATGTACATTATATTTTGTGGACTCTCCCTTCATGGAGATATATTTACTCTGATGTGATATTATTGTGGACATTTGATTAGAGTTTTTGCCTCACTTGTGTTTACTCTAATTTTGTTGCTTTTCTGTGATCGAATCAGCCGACAGAATCGGCGATATGCGGTGATGACCCTTCGGGGCGTGAAGGTGTCACCGCAAAGCGGCGGTTCTGGGCCTAAGACCGCGGTGTTGAAAAAAGAAAACAAAAAGGGGGTATTACAAGGTCCTGGGTTTGATCCCCTGTGGCAACAACCCGCCGTGCTGATAAACATGCCGGAGAGGGGTTGGGGTGCATGGCCTGCAGGCTTGAATGTGAAAGGCTGACTACTAGTGGTGTGCCCGGGTCTGGACCCTAGTAGGCCGGCGGTGCCAGCGGGTTCCCATGGGATGGGCCTGGGCCGTTATATGCCTAGTCAATGTATCAATATCGGTGCAAACGATAGTCTAGTACCGAAGACCCACCACCTTTATGAACATGCAATTAAGATAAATATAGATCTCCGAGCCATTGGCTTCCCGGACTAACCCGTCCGTCACAATCTTCCGAGCCACTGGATTGTCGGGCTAACTTGCCCATTTCCACAACCACCGAGCCTACCTCTTGCAGGAAAAAAACCCATCCTGTATCTAAACATTCGAGCCTCTAGCTCGCGGGATAAAAACCCGTCCGGAAATAAACCTCTGGAGCCTTTAGCTCGCAGGACCAACCTGTCCTGAATCCTTCCAACTCTTCACGGGTGAGATTATCACAATGTTCTCTTAACCTATTAGACTACTCTTTTCTAATGCTTATTACACCTCGCAACTTAGTGTTAGTCCTTGGACTGCCTAGGGCATACCCGGTGAAGGGCTCTCGGGGGCACAAGGAACTACGATGTGCTGAAGCCCAAAGCTTCCTTTCTCAAGGACACTACTTTTGTTAGTGTCTACCCGTTATTAATGCCCAACTATCAATGCTGCTCTTGAGTGAACTTAATGACTTAAGGTATTATTGGGAGAACGACGGTCTTCCACCGGTCTCCATTCTAACTACTTTCCTTGGCTTGCACTCTAACACTTGTTACTATGTAGTGTCCTACCAGATTTCAACCAGGGTTTCAACTTCCAATTTAATTCTCCTTCTAACCACTTTTCATATCTCCATGTGGGTCCTTGTGTTATACCATACTTTTGTTATACGTAGCCCACGACCTAACATTTACCCAGGTGATATGACTCCAAAACCCTTGGGCCAAATGCCATTAAATATTTATCCTGGATTTATCTTATATGTGATGTTGACCCTTTATGACTTCACCATTTTTATAAGTATTTAGGGTCTTAAATTAAATCTTGTGATTAAGTTAACTAGGTCACTTTGTATGTGAACTACCTTATCCAAAGGTCCAACCTGCCTAAGTAATTTTCTTATAGTTCCTCTAGGTTAAATATGACTGTTAACCAAGGATCTAATTTTTCCCATTTGAATTTCTTTTTATGCTGTATTTATGATTAAAATCACAATTAATCCATTTTATAAATGAAGTACATCAACTATACAACCAAAAATTCTAGAAAAATTACTGGAGGCCAATATTGATATAATGAAACATCATACAGAAATTGATGACCCTAAACAGTGATTTGACCTAGCAAAATTCCATAATAGTAATCTTACCAAAATGCCACTACTTAAATTTTCAACATATATACTCACCCATAAATTCTAAGATAATTACCCTAGGATCTAATCATAGGGATGAGATATTATAAATTTTGCCATAATTTTCCATCAAAGATTTCCTTTACTTTTCATTAATTTCCAAGAAGGAGCAATAATGTAATTCTAATAAAAACTCAAGGTAAACTTTCTACACAAGCTTATAAAATTTTCCAGAGGTGTATGATGTCCTACTAGGGCTTGTGACAGAGTTTCATAATTTATAAGAGTACTTAGCCCTGTTTCCAATTTTTATTTCCAAGAGGACATAATTTTCAATATTTCCAAATAATGGGATTTATGATCCCAAAAATCCCATCCTTCCTATGGGATGTGTATTCCATCCCTATAAGCCTCTGTCCAGAAATTCATGGATATGAATTGGGCTAAATGGGCTAAATTCCCATTTTTGCATTTGACACAATTATTTACAAATCTACCCTCAACATGCATGTTAGTTTTACCCAACATGCAAAGGTCCAATTTGTCTGGAATTTCTACCATGAACTTATAGTGACTCTAAGACCATGCCACCCAAATTTTGGGGCATTTGGATAAGGGAATCACCCTATTTTTAGTTTTAGTTAATAAATGAATTATCAATAAAACTCTAGAAAACTATCCCCCAAAATTCTAATTTTTGGACAGGACTTAGGTTTAACCCAACCACATGCACGCCCAAAATTTGACTGCATGTGGACTTAGGGTTTGGCTTGGCAGTCATTTAAAGATCTGCCCTAGCCTAGGACCAGTCTTGGTAGAATGGCCCTACAGGGAGCTCTACTGCCCCAAATTAAGACTTTAGGGTTTCATTATGAAGGTAAGACATATATCTACGTTTTTCCTATTAAACATAACTTCTGAAAATGCTTCTAGAAGACCTAAAAATTGCATGCAAGACAACTGTAATTATATGACAATAATTTACACTATTCACATATTAATAACATTAAATTTAAATCATGTAATTTGGATGGTATCGGCTCATCGTTCCCGACAGCCGACGGATGTGAATCAACCGTCCTGTAGGTTTTGATCTTCAAATCATGGCCATTTAGGCTGTCGCCATCGCCGGCTAATATCTCCACCACCTCCATTGAGGTGGTGGCTCACATTTCCCGGCGATGTGGCCGCCGGAGGTGGCTCCTCCAGCGATCCCGATCTGGAACTAAAGCTCGGAAATCTAGCTCACGGCTCACATGGTATCGGGCTCAATTGATCCCGATGTTTCGCCTAATCGATCTAGATAGCTAGCACGGGGTGAGGGAAGGTGAAATAGGCTTAGACGAGGGCTTTGCGACGAGTTTGGTGGTGGTGCACCATGGCAGAAGTTTGCTCCGGCAATCTAGCTCGATTCCTTAATTCTCCAGCAAAAGCTCTGCTCTAGTTGTCGATCTCCACTCCTCTGGGCTCAGGGAAGGTGATGGTGGGATTGGTTTTGGCTGGGAGTGGCTGGGTATGGAGTTTTGATTAAGGGGGTGGCCGACCACGAGCATTGGATGCTCTCCTTATTACCAAGTGGCCACCACCCCTTAATTCCTGCTGAAAAAGAGGTTGGGAGCTCAGCCAAGAGCTTGGCCAGAGGGAAGGAGGGCCATTTGGCTTCCATCCCCTCTTTCCCTCTCTTCTCTCTCATCTTTTCCTCTTAATTTCCAAAAACACCCCATGCATGTACTCTCTCTCCTATTTCAGAGGGGTGGGGCTGTAAATGACCACTTGGGCTGGTCATGGGCCTTGACTCATGGGCCTAACCCATTTAGGAATGGGCTTGGCTCATTTCATTTTTTTTTCTTTAAGCCCTATGTTGACTTATTGACTCTTTCGGTTGACTTGGTCAACATGATGAGTGGGCTGGCCCCACTTGATGGTCATGGACCCTATGGCACCACCCAACTTGGGTTGGGCCTTGGTGGTGCCTCACTTGGAATAATTGGGCCTATAGGTGTGGGTTTGACCAATTTAGGGTTTGGGTTGACTTGGGTCAACTTGGGTCAATGTATGACCCAATGATGTGTCTTTTAGTTCACTTAGATTGATTTTAGGGTTAGGGGCATAGTGGTGGGGACAATGTGTGCTTTTGACTCCATATTTGGCTAGTTTGACTTGAGTTAACATAGGCCTTATAGTGGGCACTATGTGAATCCACCCAAACTCTATGGGTCAAACATAGCCTAAACCCCATTCACCCACCACATGTCCTAACCTAATCTAAGTTTAGGGGTCTAGTAGGGAAGGGGATGTTACACTCCCAGTCTCCTACAAGACATACACCTCAGCCACAAAGGCCTACACTCAGTGATACAAGTATCACCTACTTTAGGCAAATAAGCCCTACCACTCAGGCTATGGAGGATAGCCCTACATTAGAGCAAACTTGCTCCTACAACTCAGAGAGATTCACTCTCCTACAACTTAGGCAACATTACCTACCTCAGGCCCAAGGCTCTACAACTCAGATCCAAAAGGATCCTACGACAAGAAATAATTTAATTAACTTTGACACAGAGGAATTTCTCTGTGTCAACAACTAGAGCTTAGAAATTTCTGGTCTATCTCTCCTCACAGTAGAAAGAAACATTGTTGTAGGAACTCAGAAGCTTACTTTTGAACTTGTTGTAGAAGGCTAAAGATTTGTTGATCTTGAGTCTTCAAGCAGCTAACTGAACCTGCCAAAAGATGGAGGTTCTTCTTTCTTTAGAACAATTTCTGATCCTACTATGCTAGATGGAGACGACACAGCTATTTGAACTTTTTCTTGCAGGAGAGCTTCAAGCTTTTTACGTGCAACAATGACAAAGAAGATGAAGTCGGCTGCTAACTTTGGAAATAGATGATGCCCTAAAAGTTATCTTGTGTCTTGACCCATCTCCTCCTTTTGTAGTCCGCTAATCAACAGCTCTTAGAGATTAGTGGGTCCCACCTACAACATCCAGCTGTGTCTTGCTTTAACGCCTATCTATCATATAGTAGGCCAGTGGTGCCTTTTATCGTGTACTGTGTAGTTGTCGCTCATATTTTCAATATAGTTGAATTTGTCAATTTTGCTGACATCAGCACATGTTGAATTAGCCAAAATCGAGCATCAGTAGTATAGGCTTTGAGTAAGGGTCCTTTACTCAATGCCAAATTATAACATCCCATTTCCAAAAAGACCCCTAAGAGTGGTTTTGGCCATGACTAGGTCATGACAAAACCCTAGGAAGCCAGATATGGGCCAAGAGATAGGGGACAAAATGTGGAAAATCATCATGGTCTGCAAATAGTAGAACTCTGGGCAATGGTTTAGGATGACCATGGGCTACACCCTAACCCCAAAACTCTACCACAACATTCCTAATACCTTGGGAGGCCCATTAGAGCCATAAGGACCCATTAGGGTCGACCAAAGAGGCTCAGTTGACCAAGGTCAACACTAGCCCTAAATGGGTCAAACTAGCCTACTTAGGGTCAATTGACCTGCTTCTATCCTAGAGGACCCCCCCTATGCCCTCCTAACACTAAAGAGAGGTTAATAGGTCACTAAGGACACATTGGGGCTAGCCCTAGAGGCCAGGTTGACCCAAGTCAACTCAAGCTCCTAATCTGGTCAAAGTACCCTTACTAAGGGTAGGTGACCTCCAAAGTGCAGGGTAACCCTACATAACCCTACCTAGGCCTTAAGGGAAGCCAATAGGTCACCAAGGACCCATAGGGGTCAACCCAATTGGTCATGTTGACCCAAGTCAACTCTAGCCCTAAATGGTCAAAGTGCCCTTGCCAAGGGACATGTGACCACCAAGATGCCCAACCAACCCTATTCAAGTAATCCTAGACCCTAAGGGAGTCCAATGGGCCACTAAAAACCCAATGGGGTCAACCCAGATGGTCAAATTAGCCCAGGTCAACCCTCATTTAGGTCAAGTCAACCTAGCCCAAAAAGGGCTAACCCAAGCCAAGCCACTTCCTCCTTAGGCTAACCCCATTTCCATGACCATCATAACCAAGTGGGATGCATTTAGCTTGTGAGGTTGACCAGTCAACCAGAGGTGACTAGGAGAGAGAAAGGAGCTCCCCTCCATGATAATGGAGGAGAGAGAAGATGAGGAAGAGGAAGGGGAGAGTGGAAGGCCGGCCAAGGGAGGCTAACAGCCACCATTTATGGTTGCAATCAACTCCTCTATGGAAGAGGAGTTGATTCCAGCCATTTCCCGGCCACCAAGGGGTGGATTCAGCCCCCCTCCACTCTACCCGAGCCACACCATTAATGGTGTTGATGGCCATTGAAGAACCAGCCACCCCCTTCCCCAATTGCCATTTAAACACCATCAGTGGGCCAAGGGGAATATTTTCGAGCGTTTACCTGGAGGAGACGAGCCACCCCACTGTACTGTTGCAGAAGCCGAGCGCCGCTGCCGTCGTCAATGGCATCCCGCCGCTCTTCCCGTATTCAGGCCGCCAGGAAGGTCCTCCTCCACCCCTTCTCTCATGGATAGTTCTTAGCAATCACTAGGTTCCAGGTTCGGGCTCAATTGAGCCCGAATCCATTTCGAAATTTCATGGTTTTTCCATGGAAATCCTCCTCTCGGGATCGCCGGAAAACGGCCCTCCGGCGGCCAAGCCGCCGCCTGGCGACGGCCACCACCTCAACGGAGGTGGTGGTGGCGGTGGCCGGCCGGGGAGGCGGCCGGATCGCCGGCGGTGGCGTTTGGAAGTTGCTCCAGGCGGGATCAATCGGGATCGTTGGCTGAATGGAGAAGATGACTGGATGCCGTTAATCCCTGCGCCAAGATTCGTGCTGCATCAGGGAATAAACTATAGGAAATTATTTCTGGATTATTTCACTTCTGTCACACATTATACATTAAAAGGTTTTAATTTTTAAAAATACTTAGGTTCTTCTGGTGGAAAAACGTTCAACACAAAAGTTGTAGCCCTCTACGTCTATGTGATTTTAAAATTTGTTTGAACCCATTTGGGTGCATGGTCTGACCAGGGCACCCATTTTGGTGGGACATACCCTTAGGGCTAGGCAATCATTAAATTGAGTGCCCACACTTCATCCCTAGCCCAAATCAGTTGCAATTTGGGCAGGGAGCCTAACCTAGCTATACCTAGGTCCTGCCCAAAACTCAGAATTTTGGGACACAAGTTTCCTAACGTTTTTGACTTTATTTAATAAAGCTAGGGTAATTAAATTAAGTAGTCAAATGACCTCCAAACCCTCCCAAATTTTGTTGAGTGGTCCCTGGGCTCATGTTATGCATCTGTATAAAGTTTCACCTATTTTGGATGTGTTTTGAATAGGTATTGACCCAACCCTAATTTTACCATAATAAGGGTAGTTTGGTCAAAAAGTGCACTTTTGATTTTGAGTGACCAAATCACCTCAACAGAGGCTGAAATTTGGGCCACTGACTTGTTGTTGAAGTTGGTGACCGGGTGGTCTGGCGGTTTGTCTTGGCGGGTTGAAGACCGCGCGGTCTGGCGGTTTGTCTCAGTCGGCTTGGAGACCGGGCGGTCTGGCGGTCTACCCTGGCAGTCTCTCTTCCTCTCTGGTGGTAGCCGTGCGGTTAGCCCTGCTGTCTAACCGCGCGGCTTGTGCGGTTTGTTTTGTATAGTCCGCTTGTCCTGTAAATTTTAGTCCCACATCTCTTATTTGTATTCTCTCATCTCTCCTCCATTCTATATAAAAGAGGGCATACCTTTGTAATAGATACCTTTTTTGGATAATAAAATTTCAATTATTCAAAAGTTTATTCGCTTGTTCTCTACTTTTCGCTTCTTGTCTCTACTTTCTAACATGGTATCAGAGGACACGGTCATTTCCTCCTGATTCTGTGCGCCCTCTGTTGTTCGCGACCTGTTTTCCGCGTTCTGCGACTTGGTTCGCGGCTTGCCCTCTCTTCTATCCGCGCGGCTTATTTCTATCCGCGCGGCTTGTTTCTGTCCGCCGCCCAGTTCGCGCGGCTTGCTTCTTCTTGGTTCTCTTCTCCTACTACTCTTTGTCACCGCGACCTGTTTCGTTGTCGCCGCGCTCCTTGTTCTTTCTTGCCTCTCCGACTTCCTAGTCGTTGCGGTATGTCTCTGTCCGCGTGTCTTGTCTCTATACTCGCGGCTTGCTGCTGTGATCTGCCTGACCGTGCGGGTTGTTCCTTTTTCACCCGCATCTTGGTCGCGGTCACCTGCTCTTCTCTTCTCTTCTGTTCGCTCGGTCTTCTCAGTCCGCGCGACCTCTTCCCCGCTGGACCTTTGCCTGCTTTTTCGCCGCTTTCTTCTTGTTGCCTTCTACCCGCTCCTGCTTGCTAGTCGCCTCGGCCTCATCTTTGGCCGTGCGACTTGTTCTCCTCTGTTCGCCCGACTTTTTCAGGTCGTGCGACTTCTTCCCCTCTGCTTTGCTCGGCTTCTTGGAAGCGGCCTTTCTAGCCGCCCGACCTATTTTCTGGTCGCCCGGCTTGGTGCTCTATTCTCTTCTCGCGGCTTGTTCTTCTCGTCGCGGTTTGCTACTCTCTTGCTTCCATGGCTTTCTCCTCCAGCCTGTCCGCCTCCGTGGTCATCTCTTCTGGTAGTGCTCATGTTGTGACTCGCGGAGGATGGCTCATCGACTCTGGTGCAACAAGTCATATGACCGGCAACTCTCAATGTTTCTCTCTACTTGACACACAGGCTCAGTTGCCCCCGGTCATTGTCGCTGATGGATCTCCCTCCCCGGTCCATGGGACGGGCATGGTTCAAGTCACTCCATCTCTCTGCTTGGCTGATACCCTCTATGTGCCCAAGTTTCCGTGCAATTTATTATCGGTTACTTCTTTATGCAAGCAACTACGGTGTTCTGTCACATTCACCCCTACCTCTTGTGTTTTTCAGGATCCGGACTCCCAACGGACGATTGCTACCGGGACTGAGAGTGGTGGCCTCTACTTCCTCGACAACGTTTCTGCTCTATCCGTCTTCTCCTCCTCCTCTACAGATCTTCTCCAATGGCATCTTCGCCTTGGACATGCTCCTCCCCGCATTCTACGTCAGCTCCTGCCGCACCTCCCTCCTCATCATCCTCCTCTAAACTGTGATGCATGTCAACTTGGCAAACATCACCGCTCCTCCTTCCCACCAACGCAAAGTCGGGGCTCTTCCCAACCGTTCGACCTCGTTCACTCTGACATATGGGGTCCCGCTCCTACCCTCACCATCGGTCGGGGCAGTTCCTATTTTGTCACCTTCATTGATGATTTCTCTCGGTCTACGTGGGTCTATCTTCTTAAAGATCGCTCCGAGTTGTTCTCTGTTTGGACCTCCTTTTATTCGATGGTTAAAACTCAGTTTGCTACGTCTATTAAAATCCTTCGTTCTGACAATGCTAAGGAGTATCTTAGCCACGACTTCTCCTCCTTTTGCACTCACCATGGTGTTATTCGTCAAACCAGCTGTGTCTACACTTCCCAACAAAATGGGGTGGCGGAACGCAAAAACCGTCACCTCCTTGATGTCGCTCGCACTATGATGAATCAAATGCATGTTCCTCACTCCTATTGGGGCTATGCTGTCCTTCTCTCCTGCTATCTCATCAATCTCCTTCCCTCCACCGTTCTCCACGGTGCTACCCCCTTCTCCATTCTTTATCCGGACAAGGATCCCTTTCCTCTTCCTCTACACATCTTTGGGTGCACCGCTTTTGTGCACTCTCCCGCTGCCACTCGTGATAAACTCTCACCCCGTGCCACCAAATGTGTCTTTCTGGGCTACTCTCCCACTCAAAAAGGCTATTGTTGCTTTGACCCTGTTACCCGCAAGCAATTTGTCTCCCCGGATGTCACCTTCTTTGCCAATGCATCTTACTTCTCTCCCGCTTCCTCTTCTCCTCCTCCTGCTCCTCCTTCTCATACCAACCCATCCCTTCCCTCTGCTCCCACTGAGGTTCCGCCCTCTCCACCCACTCCACCGCCTTCCCCATCCTCCTCATCTCCACCCTCTACTCCGCTTTCTCCCTCCACTCCGCTGCCATCTCTCTCTAATCCCGGGCCAGCTCTCTCCACCACGGATACTCCGGAAACTGAGGCTCCTGCTGACCTGGATCTCCCGATTGCTCTTCGCAAAGGGGTTCGGGCTTGTACCCACCATCCTCTTGCTGCGGTTGTTTCCTACGATCGCCTTACCCCTGCTCGCCGAGCCTTTGCCCTGGCTATCTCGGCCACTACCACCCCCCGTTCCTACCAGGAGGCCCTTACTATTCCTCACTGGAAAGTTGCCATGGATGAGGAGATTGCTACTCTCACTGAACAGGGTACCTGGACCCTTGTTCCGCCTCCTTTCGGCACCGATGTTGTTGGTTGTCGCTGGGTCTTCGTGGTGAAGTTTCTCCCGGATGGTAGTGTGGATCGTTATAAGGCTCGCCTGGTTGCCAAGGGTTTTACCCAAACTTATGGGGTTGATTACTTTGACACTTTCTCGCCCGTGGCTCGCCTCAGCACTATTCGGGTTCTTCTCTCTGTAGCTGTCAACAGGGATTGGCCCATCTCACAGCTAGATGTTAAGAATGCCTTCCTCTATGGAGATCTACAGGAAGCTGTTTACATGGAGCAACCTCCTGGGTATGTTGCTCAGGGGGAGACACGGGTATGCCGGCTAAAGAAGGCTATCTATGGCCTCAAGCAGAGTCCTCGTGCCTGGTTTGACAAGTTCAGTGGCATTGTTGCGGCCATTGGTTTTACACGAAGCTCAGCAGATCACTCCTTGTTTGTTCGGAAAACCGCCTCTGGTCTTGTTGTTCTTGCGGTTTATGTTGATGACATTCTTCTTACTGGCGATGACCAGGATGGGATACTGATGACCAAGAAACACCTTCGTCAACATCTGGTTACAAAGGATATGGGCTCCCCGAAATACTTTCTGGGGATTGAAATCTCTAGAAAGCCCAACTCCATGGTCCTTTCACAACGGAAGTATGCTCTTGATCTTTTAAAGGATGCAGGACTCACTGGTGCTAAACCTGCACGTTGTCCTATGGCTGCTGGAGAAGACAAAACTTTGACAGATGACTCACCTCTTCTCTCTGATCTTACGAGATACCGGCGTCTGGTGGGCAAGCTCATATATCTCACGGTAACCAGACCCGACATCTCCTATGCTGTTGGCAAGGTGAGCCAGTTCATGCAAGCTCCGAGGGAGTGTCATCTACAATCTGCTCTGAGGATATTAGAGTATATTAAAGCTGCTCCAGGGAAAGGACTCCTATTTCAGAAGAATGGTCACCTAGGGGTTGAAGCTTACTCTGATTCAAGCTATGCGGATGACAAAGGGGACCGCAAATCGACTTCAGGTTTCTGCACATTTGTTGGAGGCAATCTTGTGAGTTGGAAGAGCAAGAAACAGTCTGTCGTTTCCAGGTCTAGTGCAGAGGCTGAATATCGTAGCATGGCATCGACTACATGTGAGTTGAAGTGGTTGCGGGCTCTCATGCTTGACTTAGGAGAGGTTTACAACTATCCTCTTCCTATGTTCTGTGACAATAAGGCCGCGATACACATTTCCAAAAATCCGGTCTTTCATGAGAGAACAAAACACATAGAAGTCGACTGTCATTTTATTCGAGAAGAAATATTGAAGAAACAGATTTGCACTCCATTTGTCACGTCCGACAACGAGTTGGCAGACGTCTTCACCAAGCCAGTGTCCGCTTCCTTTTTCCACATCTGTGACAAGCTGGGCATGATCGATATATATGCTCCAGCTTGAGGGGGAGTGTTAAAGTTGGTGACCGGGCGGTCTGGCGGTTTGTCTTGGCGGGTTGAAGACCGCGCGGTCTGGCGGTTTGTCTCAGTCGGCTTGGAGACCGGGCGGTCTGGCGGTCTACCCTGGCAGTCTCTCTTCCTCTCTGGTGGTAGCCGTGCGGTTAGCCCTGCTGTCTAACCGCGCGGCTTGTGCGGTTTGTTTTGTATAGTCCGCTTGTCCTGTAAATTTTAGTCCCACATCTCTTATTTGTATTCTCTCATCTCTCCTCCATTCTATATAAAGGAGGGCATACCTTTGTAATAGATACCTTTTTTGGATAATAAAATTTCAATTATTCAAAAGTTTATTCGCTTGTTCTCTACTTTTCGCTTCTTGTCTCTACTTTCTAACACTTGTTATGGCACTTAGCACCTCCCCATGGAATGTGGGGTAGTGTGGAATAGATTTTCCCTAAGTTCCTAGGCCAAACCCTAAGGAGGGACCTTTTTGCCTTGTGAAGGGCATGAGTACTAAACACCTTGGATGAACATCATATTTTGCAAGGAGGTTCCAAGGATTTATAAAACCCTCTGTTAAAAATATTAACTAATTTTGAAAAGGGTAGGATCCCCAAAACCCTAACCCTAGCTTAGGACCTAAAACTTTTAGTGTAGGTTTAGGTTAGCTAAACATCTTAAAACTTAACCAAATTTGGGTAGTGAGGGAATTAGGATATTTTGAGCCTCTGGTAATTTACTTGGAGAGTTTTGATCAATATTTGTAGCACTTCATTTGTAACCATTAGGATTGCCCTAATTACTAATTTGGCTATTGTGGTCTCACTGCCCATTGAAAGGGCATGAAACATAGGCAGAGGTAGTTTTAGACTATACTAATCATGTAAGAATTTTGATAGAATTTTTGGATATCTAGTTAGGGCATCTACTTCACAAGTGTTTTATTTTGGTTACATAGTAAATAATTCTTGCAAGAGCCCAATACCTATTGAAAAATTATGAAACTTGATATATAGTGTTTTTAGCTCAATATTATCATGTGGGAATTGTTGTGGAAATTTGTGATGGTTCATTAGTATACTTTGTTCATTAACCCATAAACTTGAAATTTCGTGAGAAAATCAAGTATAGCCTTATTTTTAAATGATAAATTATGAAACTTTTTTAGGGTATTTGTAGGCCATCATATTCTTCCCTGAATTTTTTCTGAATTTTTGGAGGTAATATTGCTGTAAAATCTTTTAAAATGACTTTTTATGAGATATCTTTGAAATTAAATTTAAGGGCCCAAACCTTGCTGAAAAATTTGAAGACTTAGGCTTTAGAGTTGATTGTGCATTTTGTAATTACCATAAATTTATTGGAATATTATCTTGTCTGAAACTGCTACTTCATGTTCAAACTTGGGCTTTTTAGATACTAGAATAAATAAATTAATTATCAGACAAATTAGGAAAATTATGAATTTCTGGATTTATGCTACAAATGTCATTTTAGCCCTCTAATAATTATCATAGGGGAACTGGATGAGTATTTCATGTACTTCCTTTTTACGGGTCATGTAGCTTAAGTAGTCTGCATATAGCAAAACTGCAGGAAATCATTTTGGATATGAATTAGAGCACGTGTGATGGGTCTTGATGGTTTGCTGGAAGGATAAGTAGGATGGGTTGTATCTATGGAAGATGAGTGAGTAGGGTGTGATTTTGTCTAGGGTTTAGAGGCGTTCGGGTCCGACGAAAGATCGTCCTAACCAAGGAGAGTTGGAGTCAAATCACCCTAGGATTAGAATATCGGAACATGAGAAAGTAATGGGTAAGGGAATCAACCAATAACAAAATAAGTACATTGCGAAAGGGAACGCTGGGCGTAATCCCAACACAGTTCCTAGTGCCCCTTGAGAGCCCTTCACAGGGAATACCGGGGGCAGTCCTGGGTTAACGTAAACTGTTTTAACAAGCTGAAAAGAGTAACTTAGTAATTAGGGTTGCACAATTCACAAACACTGATGGCACCGGATGTTAGCTGGGAGCTTCGGCTCGGATGTTTAAAAGGCAGACTTTGGGTCCGGGGAGCTTCGGCTCGATTGTTTGAGACGGACGTGTTGGTCCAGGGAGCTTCGGCTCGGTTCTTGATTACGCTAATTTGCATGTGCATAAAAGGAAAGGAAATTAAGGTGGTGGGTCTTCGGTATTGGAGGGTCGATGCACCGAAGCCAATACGTTTACTCGGCAAGTGTGGTTAGCACTTCGCCAACAGAAGTCCGGTGCGCCAGCCGGCAAGAGTACGCAGGAGTCCGCTTCGTGCACCAAGCATTGAGGCGTACGATAGGTCTGACCGGTAGTGCTTTACTGGTTTAGAGGTGGGCGAGTCCCAACTCACCGCTTCCGTCTGCCACTACGGAGGTATCCTGGGAGGTTACGGCTCCAGAAAGGGGGAACTAAAGGTCTGTGTGCACAGAGTCGGGTGTGTGTGTTGCACTTGCATGTCCATCATACCCACTTGCATGTCATAGCATAATCGATTCATTTAACCCTGACACCTAAAGTATAAGTGGAATGGGACGCTTATACTTTAGGACCTGCAAAACGACCCCTTGGTTTATAAGCTTGTATGGGCAAGTTTATAAATTAAGGTTAATTTTGATATATATATTTACTGCTGTTTGATAACCGACACCCCAACGTATAAATTGGTATGGGACTTTTTATACGATGGGAGCCTTGCAGAAGACCCCTTGGCTTATGTGTTCTCACATAAGTGAAGGTTACCTTTCATATTTCAGCTTTTTGTCTATGCACGTTATAGAATTGCTAGAATAGGTCCACTGTCATTTGTTTTTGATATTCTCCACCTTCACGTCCTCCCTTTTCTTCCTCTCCGCTCGGTGCCTAGGAGCCGTAGGGGAAAGGGCGGGGGATGATAGGACTTAGTCTTTTATACTAACGGTTTTCGAACTGCATCATTTAGGGGATCGTGGAGACCAGCATGGAGGAGCAGCCCCAGAGACCGGTGCGCTTGGAGGTGGGGCAGTCTAGCTCCGGAGTTCATACAGCCGGGACCGTGAGTCTTGACCTTGAGTAGCTTTTCTGCTTCCGCATGAGTGATATTTGTAGTGAGGATATGATGTACCGGGCATAAGCCTGTATTTTGCTGCTCTGATGTTTTATTCTGTGGACACTCCCTTCGTGGAGTTATATTTATTATGACATGTGATTCTCTGTGGACTGCATTTTGCGTTTACATTATTCTGCTACTTTTCTGTGATCGAAATTGGCCGGCAGAATCGGCGCTTTGTGGTGATGACCCTTCAGGGCGTGAAGGAGTCACCACAAAACGGCGGTTCTGGGCCTAAGACCCCGGTGTCGATAAGAAAAAAAAGGGGGGGGGGGGTCTTACAAGTGGTATCAGAGCAGACCTCGATCGAAAAGTAGCAGTCCACAACCCTGGGTCACCCCCGCGCGAGTTTAGTTTGGGGACAAACTAAGCAGCGGAAGCATGGTGTGCCCATATGGGGGATCACATGTAAATTGTCCACTCTTATTAGGTATTGAGTCGATTACCTACTAATATAGTTCGTTTTGCAGCCCCCAGCTCAGCCCACCCCACAAGGTGGAGCTCAGCAGATCCCAGATATTGCACCACCTCCCATGGTCCCCACACCTTTCCTCTAGTCAGACATGGGGCAAACCCTTACAGCTATCCTTGAGGCCTTCCGGGCTCAGCAGGCTCCGGCCCAGCAGCCAAACCCAGGGGCCAACAGGATGAGCACCTTCCGAGGACTCTCTCCCCCATCATACTTGGTGAAAGATATAGTACCTAAACACCTAGAGGGGGGTGAATAGGTGACCTAATTCTTTTTTAAACTTTAATGGCAGCAATCAGTTATAACACAGAATCTACTCTACTTTTGCAATCACACAGCATACACAGCAAAGCACAGCACAGCAGACACAGAGTTTTATAGTGGTTCCCTAAGCTTTGGGTACATCCACTTTCCCCCTTTGCCTATCTAGCAGTGTACTAGATTCGGCCAAACTTCACCACTGTCTCAGAACCCAAACTGGTTCCTACACCTCAGGCCCAAGGCCCTATAACTCAGCTTTTCCACAAAGCCTACACTCAGCCACAAAAGCCTACACTCAACCAACAAGGCCTACACTCAGCCACCAAGGCCTACACTCAGAGATTTCAATCTCCTACACTCAGGCTCTCAAGCCCTACACTCAGCCTTTATAATTACAGGCTTACAATCACTCAGATCCAAAGGATCCTACAAGATAAAAATGAATTTACAATTGTTAACTCAACAACCCAAAGACAAGAGAGGGAGGTTGTGAGTTTCTTGATGATTTCTTGGAAGAACTCAGCTGGATTCAATCTGACTTAGCTTTCTTCAAAGCTTCTTGAAAGTAGAACTCAATTAGATTGACTCCTTCTGCAGTTGATCCTTGACCTCTGCTTCTTAAGACCCAGAATGAATCTGAATCCTTCTTCTTAGCCTAGTTCCAACGGCTGATTTCTTGGATGGAGCCCTCTCTCTCCAACTTCTTAGATCTGCACTTGGACAGCTAGATCTTCTTGATTTGATCCTTGATCAATAACTTGAACAACTCTGTGAACCACTTTTTGAATTGCTTCAACAACCTCAACAACAACTTCTGTAGACTGTATGAGCCTATTTATAGGCCTTCTTCATGGTAACCGGCTAGTCCGGTTCATAACTGTCTTCTGACATCTCTGACAGGTGCTGTAGACCGGCTGGAACGGCAGCTGTCAAGTCATCCAGTCAGTTCTTGAAAGTTCTCTAACTCTCTGAAAGTGTCGAGACTTTCTGTCTTTAAGTGTCGACACTTATAGACCAAGTGTCGACACAAGTTGTGTAAGTGTCGACACAAGTCTACAAGGTGTCGACACAACTCCTTGTGTTGTAGATTCCATGTCTCGACACAGTTTCTTCTGCATGTGTCGACACTGAAATTGAGTGTCGACACAAGTACTTGATCTTTTATCTTTTGCTGAATTCTTCTAAGTGTTGACACATCTCCTTTGTGTCGACACATCTTCATGTGTTGAATCTGTCAAGTGTCGAAACTACTTCTTGGTGTCGACACATAGTCTTCAATGTTGATACTTGATGAGTGTCGACACAGCTCCTTGTGTCGACACTTGATTCTCCTGTTAAGACTTCAGCTGAGTGTCGACACATTCCCTTAGTGTCGACACTTGTACTTAGAATATTTTGTTGATCTCTCTGTTCTTTGCTAAGTGTCGACACAGCTCCATATATCGACACTTTCTTCAAGTGTTGAGTCTTCAGCTGAGTGTCGACACATACTGTCTTGTGTCGACACTTTCTTTAAGTGCTGACTCTTCTGTTGAGTGTCGACACATTGTTCTGGGTGTCGACACTTATACTTAGTCTCTGCTGACTTTTGCTGAGTGTCGACACAGCTCCAAGTGTCGACACTTTCTGGTGTAGACACAGCTTCACTGGGTGTCGACACTGCTGTTGAGTGTCGACACATTATTCTACTGTACTTTCTTCATTGAGTGTCGACACAGCTCCTTGTGTCGACACTTTGTGTCTGGTGTCGACTCTGCATCCCAGGTGTCGACACAATGACTCCAAGTGTCGACACTGCTTGTCTGGGTGTCGACACAAGTCTTCTTAAGTGTCGACACTTTCCATCTGGGTGTCGACACATGGACTTAGAAATTTTTGCTTCAGTCCTGCAAATACTTAACCTGCACAAGTAACTCAAAAACACATCAAATACATTTTGATGTATATCATTGAGTTGGGTGAGGCTTCTTCAAATCAGGTACATTTAAACCAATGTACCCAACAATCTCCCCATATTTGGAGAAGTCATAACCCTTAGTCAAAGATATACACCATTCATAATTAAAATTACAAAATGATGTAAGGCAGGATAATGTACAGCAGGGTAAACATAAACATGTATCAATTTCACATGTATACAAATTCATCATCACAGATCAAATATGAAATAGACATAGACATTATCACAGAACAAACATGAAATAGATTAATCATATATTGTTCTAATATCTATCTTATACATTTTCAGAAGTTCACAAAAATGTTTTACATCAAAAAGATTACACAGTAAACTTTAAGAAAATTCTAATTCTATTTCAGTTCTGGTTCCTTGATAACTATTCCTTTGCCAGCATGAACCTTAGCTTGGACAGGAGCATCAGTAACATCAGCATCAGCAGGCTTCTTGCCTTTCTGATCTTTCTTCTTAAGCTCTTCTGCTTTAATCTTCTGTCTTTCAAAATAATTGTATGTCTTAGGAAAGTACTTGCTAGGCTCCTGGGCAGTAGGAGGTAGCTTTCCTATTTTTGCCTTCCTTCTGTATTGGACAATTGCCTCCTGTCTAGATTCATGTTTTCTCCATTCAGCTTCAGAGAACCATTTGTTCCTGTCATGAATGTTGTCTTTGGCAGCTTTCCAGGCAGTTAATATAATGTTCCTAGAGGTAGGGCTCCATTACTCAAAATCTGGTCTCTGTTCAGCTTATTCCCTAAACCTCTTCTTAGACAATCTTATCTCTTCTTCTTTTTGCAATGCCTCTTGCATGGCTTCAGATATAGGCTGAACAACCTTTTCAATAATAACATTGTCCTTGCCCCCAGGTGGGCTGTACATGGTCTGTACATCAGCATGCATCATTTCAAAATCTGGAGGAGGATAAATGACTTGAGCTACTTCTGGTTGCTCACCTCCAAGATAGGCAGGGTTAATTCCAGATTCAGCAACATCATTGTCATCACACAGAGGAGGATATCCAAGTGTAGCTCTGATAGAATTTGATATCCACTTAGCATGGTCAGAGCTTGCCTTGACTAACACTCTCTCCCCCTTTATGACTTCTCTAGCCATGTGATCTCTGACATCATCCTTCTGAAATCTGATTTGATTATCCAAGTATCTGACTCCATCTTTAAAGAAAGGTTTGAGCTTTTTAAGTTGTTCAGATATGGCCTTCTGGGAGTCTCCAATGGCAGTCTTAACAGCATTGATTTCATCTTGAAATACTTTATCAAATTCAGCTTTAACAGCAGCAGTAGAGGTAGAAGGTTCAGCAGCCTGGTTCTTTAATTCTGTGAAAATAGCATTATGGGAAGCAGTAAGATTGTCATTCATCCTTATCTGATTTTTAAGAACATACCCTTGCTTCAATGCTATGTCATCCACTTGTGCTTTTATCTTCTCTTGGTGTGTTGTCAAGTACACCACTGCATTTCCACCCTTGTGAAAACAATATGTCATTTCCTTTTTGTTAAGATTCATCTCGAATCTTATTGACTTGATATCTTGGGCCAGATCAAATTGCAAAGATTTCTGCCCTTCATCTACATACTTCTCAATTGCTTTTCTATGTTCATCCAGTTTAATCTGCATTGCCACCATTAAAGCACTATAATCTATTGATGGTGGTTGTTGAACTATAGGCTGTGGTGTAATAGATTGTAGAGCCTTCTTATAACTTTGGCTTCTTCTCTTGAATACATAAAGTTTCTTTTGCTTAGCCCTTGTAGCCTCCTCATCTTCAGATTCTGAGGAGCTGGCTATGTCAACCCTCTCCTTAGGGCTTGGAGGCCTCTCAGGCTGCACATCAGGTGCCTTCTCAGTTTCTTGCCTCACAGGCTCTTCATGAACTTGCACTTGCTCCCCCTCAGCAGCAGCATTATCTCTTTCAGCAGCAGCCTTGTCCATGTCAAAATCTGCTTGATCCAGATTTAAAAATAAATCTTCCATGGTGAATTATTGTGGTGAAGGAGCTGGAGTAATTCTAGGTTCTTCAACCATTGGATCAGGAACCACTTGAACAACAGCAGATGTGTCTTCTATAACAGCATCTGGAACTTGACTATTCAGCTGAGTTTGCTGATGATCATCAGACAAATCAGTATTTTCCATTGAAAAATCTAAAGTGTTTAGTTCAGTGATTACCTCTAGTATGATGGTGGTTGCTTGTTCACTTTCCAGTGTAGTTGGTTCATCTACAACTGGAAGCTCCCCCTGGCTTTGATCCTTGTGGATGGGGCTAGCTTGAGGTAGCTCCCCCTGGATCTCATCAACCTCTTGAGGAGCAGGAGTCTTTACAGCAGGCTCTTCCTCATTTTCATCTGGAGTGAAGACAACCTGTTCTTCACTGTCAGAACTACTAGTGGACTCTTGTGCCACTTGAGCAGTCTTCCTTTTCTTCTTGGGAGGAATGTCTTTCTCAGCAACTATCTTCTCAGGGGTTGGCATCTCTTTAGTCAACACCCAGTCCCATCTGGAGAACAACCTCATGTCCATCTTTCTCATATGGTTGATTTTGCTTCCAGCAGCAGTACTCATTACTTCAGGTATTACACCAGCAAGATAAAGACTTAAAATCCTGCCCAGGTTGGGCTTCTTCAAGCTTTCTTTAATCTTCTCATAAACTACTATAAACCAGTCAGTTTTTAGTGTGAAGATTATCCTTGTCATTATACCAAACATATGGGCAGACACTCTGTCATGCCCTCCTGGCTTGCTGAGTAGTACTTTGCCAACAATTTCAGAAAGAAATTTACCTTGATTGTTCATCCCTCTTCTATTGAAAACAGAACCAATCTTCAGCTTAGAATCAAGTCCACACCAGGTTAGAGCTTCCCTGGTCTTTGTAGCTGTAACTTCATCTTCCTCTTGAGTTCTTGGAAGCTGTAGAATCTTCCTCAGAATTTTTGGTGATACCTTGACCTTCTCACCATGAACTCTGGATTTGATTTTGTATCCAGATTCGTCCACCTTTGCTCCATTGAGGAATTCAAGTACCTCTTTCTTCCATATCTTAGTAGGTTCAGACACTAGATATTCTAACCCAGAATCGACAACTAGGGTTACTACAGCCTGAATTTCTTGATCAGCATCATTGAAAGCGCCGCGCACCAGCTCGTATCATTCATTGACGTTCTCCTCTAGCTTAGGCGCCATTAGGGTTTGTAGAATTTGTCTTGAGAGAAGAGAGGTGTCGACACAGAAGTTTGGTCTCAAAACTTTGAAAGTGTGTCGACAAACAAAGACAAAGCCCTATTTATACCTTTCTAATTTTGAAGATGAACAGGCGGGACAGCTAACTTAAAATGTGTCGACACTGGCAATAAGTGTCGACACTGACTTATAATGTCTCGACACATATGTGTCGACACAAGTTTAGTCAACAGTTTTGATGTGTCGACACTTGTTTATGTGTCGACACAACATAACTCGACACATTGTCGAGACTTTACTTAGAAAATTCTGAGTAAATACTAAGTGTCGACACCACTTTGGATGTGTCGACACCTACTTGGCATGTGTCGACACTAATATTCTGAAGTGTTGACACCAACTTCCTAGATGTGTCGACACCGTTTTCCTGAAGTGTCGACACCAACTTTCTGTGTCGACATATACTTGTCTATGTGTCGACACCTTTTTACTTAGTCATTTTCAATATTGTAAACTTACTCTAAGTTTATCATTCCTAGTTCAATTTTAAATCTATTGAACTTAGCTTCTTCTAGGGGCTTAGTATACATATCAGCTATTTGATTATCAGTTTTAACATATTCTAATAAAATATCTTCTCTTTCTACATGCTCCCTAAGAAAATGATATTTAATTTCAATATGTTTTGTTATACTATGGGATACAGGATTATTAGCTATTGAAATAGCACTTGTAGAATCACAAAAGAGTGGAGTTCTACTTACCTGAAATCCATAGTCCTCTAGGTGATGTTGTATCCATAGAAGTTGAGCATAGCAACTTCCTGCAGCCACATTCTCTGACTCTGCAGTGGAGATAGCCACACTTGTCTGCTTTTTGCTACTCCATAAAATTAGTCTCCCACCTAGGAATTGACAGGTTCCAGTAGTGCTTTTTCTATCTTCTTTGCATCCTGCAAAGTCTGCATCTGAATAACCTGTTAGTTCAAAATCTCCATTCCTAGGGTACCAGAGGCCTAGATAGGGAGTGCCCTTTAGATATCTCAATATTCTTTTGACTGCTGTCAAATGAGACTCTTTAGGGCAGGCTTGATACCTTGCACAGACACATGTAGCATACATGATATCTGGTCTACTAGCAGTCAAGTATAATAGGGAGCCAACTATCCCTCTATACAAGGTTTCATCTACAGGTTTCCCTGCATCATCTTTGCTAAGAGACATACTTGACCCCATAGGAGTCTTCATGGTACTGGATGAATCCATACCATACTTCCTTATGAGTTCTAGGGTGAACTTGGACTGACATATGGATAAACCACTCTCAGTCTGTTTAACTTGGAGACCCAAGAAAAACTTCAGCTCTCCCATACTACTCATCTCAAATTGACCTTGCATCAGTTTTGCAAACTTTTTGCAAAGGCTGCTTTCAGTAGACCCAAATATAATGTCATCTACATATATTTGGACTAGTATAACTTTGCCTCTATATTCCCTAAGGAATAGAGTCTTATCTATTTTCCCCCTTGAGAACTTATTCTCAATGAGGAAACTAGATAGGGTTTCATACCAAGCCCTAGGGGCTTGCTTTAACCCATATAAAGCTTTCCTAAGTCTATAGACATGATGAGGTAGAGTTGGATCAACAAAACCTGAAGGCTGTTCCACATAGACTTCTTCTTTAAGATTACCATTCAGGAATGCTGACTTGACATCAATTTGGTAAACCTTGAATCCTTGATAGGTTACATAGGCCAAGAACATCCTTATGGCTTCCAGTCTGGCTACTGGAGCAAAGGTTTGATCAAAGTCAATACCTTCTTCTTGTCTATATCCTTTAGCAACCAATCTTGCTTTATTCTTAATGATGACCCCTTGTTCATCAATCTTATTCCTATAGATCCACTTGGTTCCTATTATATTGTGGTCTTTAGGTTTAGGAACAAGTTCCCAGACCTTGCACCTCTTGAACTGATTAAGCTCTTCTTGCATTGCTTCAGTCCATTGTGGATCTAGTATGGCTTCTTCAAACTTCTTAGGTTCAACTTGAGATAGAAAACTGGAGTAGATTGCTGCATTCATGTATCTGCTCCTCGTTTGTACTCCTTGTCTTGGATCTCCAATAATCCGCTCTACTGGATGATCTCTAAGATGCCTGTTGGCTGGAGGCATCCTAACTTCTGGTTGAACCTCTTCAGCATCTCCATCATGCTGTACTCCTTGTACTTCTTCTGCAATTGGCACATGTAGTTCTCCCCCTAGACAACAGCTACTGTCCTCTACTTGCTGTCTTGCAGCAGGTATTTCTTCTATAGTAAGCTTGTCCATCTTCTTTTTTAAACCTGTGGGGCTGCATACAGTACTAGACAACTCATTGTTAATAAGTTTAGTCTCATCAAAAACTACATGCACAGATTCTTCTACAACTTGAGTAGTCAAGTTGTAGACTCTATAAGCCTTACTGTTATTGTTGTACCCAACAAAAATTCCCTCTTGGGACTTGGCAGCAAACTTTGTCAAGTAAGACTTTCCATTGTTAAGTATGAAGCATTGCAACCAAAGATCCTGAAATAGGATAGGTTTGGTTTCCTGCCTTTCACAACTTCATAGGGAGTCTTGTTGAGCCCTTTAGTGATGGTAGCCCTATTGATAACATGGCATGCAGTATTAACTGCTTCAGCCCAGAAATACTCTGGTAGTGATGTATCACTTAATATGGTCCTACCAGCCTCTATCAAGGTTCTATTCTTGCCCTCAGCAATGCCATTTTGCTGAGGTGTTCTAGGTGAAGAGAATTCTTGAAATATCCCAAATTCTTCACATAGTTTTGTCATTCTTTCAGACTGAAATTCAGTACCATGGTCACTTCTAATCTTGACCACTGTACTATTTAGTTCATTCTGAATTTGCTTGACAAAGCTATGGAAGACACTAGGTGTTTCAGATTTCTGTCTTAAGAAGAACACCCAGGAAAACCTTGAGTAGTCATCTACAACTACAAGGGTATAGACCTTCCTACCTAAGCTGTGAACTGGCATTGGACCAAAGAGATCCAAGTGCAAGAGGTATAAATACCTCACAGCATCTTTGTTTTCTATGCTACTAAAGGTGGATTTAGTCTGCTTGCCCTTTTGACAAGCTGAGCAAATATCATCTTTAACACACTTAACTTGAGGACCATTCCTCACTAACTCTTTGCTAAAGAGTTTGCCAATAGTCTTGTAGTTAAGATGGGCAAGCCTCTTGTGCCATTTGACACAATGAGAGACTGTCTCATCAGCTACAAGACACACTGGAGAACCATTGTTCTCAATCATAATGTCTAAGCAGTAGACATTCCTCTTCCTATAACCAGTCAAAATGATCTCTTGATCAGTTGACCTCCTGATATGACAACCATTTTTAACAAATGAGATGTCATACCCTACATCACTTAGTTGACTTATACTTATTAGGTTGTGTTTCAACCCTTTAACATAAGCAACTTGAGTAATGGTAACCAAGTTGCTAGAAATGTTACCAAATCCTTTGATGATTCCTTTTTCAGAACCACCAAAGGTGACTTTTGGACCATCTTTTATTGGAATGTAGTCCTTTAGTAATCCTCTAGTTCCAGTCATATGTCTGGAACATCCACTGTCCAAGTACCATGTTGGGGTATGGCCACTTGGACTCACCTGCAAAACAGATTAATGAACCTTAGAACCCAAAGAATTCTTGGGTCCTTGGTACTTGTTAGTTTGCAACTTGACAAAACTACCTACTGGCTTTCCAACAGGTAATTTGCTACTCAATTTGGCACTAGCATTGTGCCAACAGTCCATTGCAAAGTGGACAACCTTGCCATAGCACCAACATTCAAACTTATTGTACCTTTGCTTAGGTACTGTCTTTGCTGTCTTATCTACAGCAGACTTGTTGAATGTTGAGGCTTTACCCTTGGACTTGGACTGCTCAGTCCTTGCAGGTCTAGTAAAGCCCAGTCCAGCTTTACCCTTGTGATGAACAAATTCATCAATTATGGGTAACACTGACTTAGGTTTAGAAAACCTAGCAACAAGCTCTCTCTCTCTTTCTGAAGATTAATCTCCAGACTATTGATTTGATCATTCTTATAGGTGATAGTCCCCATCTGAATCACTGTTATGTGTTTTAGTCTGGCTATCTCATTAAGCTTTTGATCAAATAGCTTCTCAGAATTTGTTGCAGCAGCTTTGAGATCAGCAATTTCCTTAGCCTGACTTTTGGCTAGGGACTTGCTCTTCTTATAAGCTTGCAACAGCACTTTATATTCATCTATCAGCTGATGAATATCATCCTGAGACTCAGATACACTTTCATCACTTGATGAAGATGAATCTTATTCTGTACTGGCACAAGAAACTGAACTTAAAGTTGAACTTTGTACCTTACTGGGTCCTGGCTGCTCCAGGATTTTGTCACTCTCAGTCAATGTCATCAGTCCTTGGCACTGATAGTCTTCTTGTTCATAAATAGACTCCATAATCTGCATGAATTCTTCTTCTTCTTCTTTAGCAAACAGCCCTATGTATGCCTCAGCATCAGACTCAGTTTCTGAAGAAGAGATATCTGATAGAGTCTTCTCCTTCTTGGCAACAAAAGACTTCTCTTTCTTGCCTTTGAAATGAGTCTTCTTCCTGTCACTAGACTCTTTTCTCTTCTCAGGACAATCTGCAACAACATGGCCTTGTCTATTGCAGCAATAACACACTATTTTTTAAACAGTTGCCTTGCTAGATTTAGTCCTCTTCCTGTCCTTCTTTGAAGCCTTTTTATCCTGATAAAAATCTTCTTTTCCCTTTGAAGTAGAAGGCCTTGACCTCCACTGTTTCTTCTTCAAGAATTTCTGAAAATGTCTAGTAAAGGCAGCAAAGTCTTCATCACTTTCACTGCTTTCAGATTTTGTGCTGACTGACTCATCTGACTCTGATTCAGCAACCTTTGGAGGTGGAGTTGGTGACTTATTCTTGTACTTTCTGGAGGCTTCTGTCTTGAAAGCTACAGTTCTTTCCTTGTGTTCAGTTCTTGTTGATTTCTCCTCCTCTTTTCTCACTGTCAACTGTATTTCATAAGACAATAACTTGCCAAACAGTGTAGGTGGAGGAATTTCTCCCAACTTAGCCATTTCTCTAATGGCACAGATCTTGGTGTCCCAATCTTTAGTTAGGGACCTTAGGAACTTGTCATTTAGTTCATAATTACTGAACTCTCTTCCATAAGACATGAGTTCATTCACTATCCTGTAGAACTTCTTATAGCACTCAGTTATGCTATCACCCTTTCCTTGTTTAAAACTCTCATACTCTTGATTTAGCAAGGATTTTCTATCTTGCCTAACTTCTTCAGAACCTTCCATATACACAATAAGAGTGTCCCACATCTCTTTGGCTGTCTTACAGTGTATTAGATTCTGAAAAGTTGCATCATCTATGGCACTCACTATAATATTTTGTGCCCTTTTGTCCATGGTGGCTAGGACAATCTCATCCTTAATCATTTCAGAGAAATCCTTTGGGGTTCTCTGATTTGCATCTAGAACTGATATCTTCATGGGCACATAAGGCCCTTCCTTTACTGTGATGTATATCCTAGGGTCTGAGGCTTCCATAAATAGTCTTACCCTTTCCTTCCAGATCCCAAATATCTCTTTCCTGCATAGAGGTAATTTCATGGAACCCAATTGCTTGTGATTCTCAGAGGAACCCATGGTTCTTGAATTTCTTGAATCTGTAATTTGTCTTAGACTGAATCTGCCAATCAGGATCTCCTCAGACTGTTAGTCCTTTTTGAGGAATGAAAGATATGGTACCTAAACACCTAGAGGGGGGGGGTGAATAGGTGACCTAATCCTTTTCTAAGTTTATTGGCAGCAATCAGTTATATCACAGCAATCTAACTAGTTTATCACAGCAAACACAGCATACACAGCAACAATTTCAGCACAGTACAGCACACAGTGATTTATAGTGGTTCCCCAAGATATGGGTACATCCACTTTCCCCCTTCGCCTATCTAGCAGTGTACTAGATTCGGCCAAACTCCTGCACTGTCTCAGAACCCAAATTGGTTCCTACACCTCAGGCCCAAAGCCTTACAACTCAGCTTTATCCCAAAGCCTACACTCAGCCAATCAAGGCCTACACTCAGCCAACCAAGGCCTACACTCAGCCAACAAGGCCTACACTCAGAGATCACAATCTCCTACACTCAGGCTAACAAGCCCTACCCTCAGCCTTTATAATTATAGGCTTACAAATCACTCAGATCCAAAGGATCCTACAAGTTAAAAAGATATTACAAATTATAACTCTACAACTCAGAAAGATAAGAGGGGAGTTGAGAGATTATTGATGAGTTCTTGGAAGAACTCAGCTGAATCCAATCTGACTTAGCTTTCTTCAAAGCTTCTTGAGTAGAACTGAATAAGACTGAATCCTCTGCAGTTGTTCCTTGACCTCTGCTTCTTAAGAATCAAAATTGAATCTGAATCCTTCTTCTCAGCCTAGTTCCAGAGGCTGATTTCTTGGATGGAGCCCTCTCTCTCCAACTTCTTAGATCTGCACTTGGACTGCAAGATCTTCTTGTGTTGATACTAAGTATACCACTTTTCTGATTACTTGAATAATCTGTACCACTTGTTAATCACTTGATCAACTCTTTCCACACCAGTTTCTGTAAACTGTGGGTGCCTATTTATAGGCCTTCTTCATGGTAACCGGCTGGTCCGGTTCATAACTGACTTCTGACATCTCTGACAGTTGCTGTAGACCGGCTGGAACGGCAGCTGTCATGTCATCCAGTCACTTCTTGAAAATCTCTAACAGTAAGTAAGTGTCGAGACTTTCTGTCTTAAAGTGTCGACACTTATAGTCCAAGTGTCGACACATGTTGTGTAAGTGTCGACACAAGTCTACAAGGTGTCAACATAACTCCTTGTATGTCTCGACACAGATTCTTCTTCATGTGTCGACACTGAAATTGAGTGTCGACACAAGTACTTGTTCTTCTAGCTTTTGCTGAATTCTTCTATGTGTCGACACATCTCCTTTGTGTCGACACATCTTCTTGTGTTGAATCTGTCAAGTGTCGACACTGCATCTTGGTGTCGACACATAGTCTTCTATGTTGAATCTTGCTGAGTGTCGACACAGCTCCTTGTGTCGACACACCTTCTTGTTGTTGAGACTTCAGCTGAGTGTCGACACATTCCCATAGTGTCGACACTTGTACTTAGAATAATTTGTTGTTCTTTTTGTTCTTTGCTAAGTGTCGACACAGCTCCATGTGTCGACACTTTCTTCCAGTGTTGAGTCTTCAGCTGTGTGTCGACACATTGTTATAAGTGTCGACACATACTTCAAATGCTGACTCTTCTGTTGAGTGTCGACACATTGTGTTGAGTGTCGATACATGCTTCAAGTGCTGACTCTTCTGTATAGTGTCGACACATTGTGTTGAGTGTCGACACTTGTACTTAGACTCTGCAGACTTTTGCTGAGTGTCGACACAGCTCCAAGTGTCGACACTTTCTGATGTAGACACAGCTTCACTGGGTGTCGACACAGCTCCTTGTGTCGACACTTTCTGTCTGCACTTTTCTTCACTGAGTGTCGACACAGCTCCAAGTGTCGACACTTTCTGTCTGGTGTCGACTCTGCATCCCAGGTGTCGACACAACGACTCCAAGTGTCGACACTGCTTGTCTGGGTGTCGACACAAGCTTTCTTAAGTGTCGACACTTTCCCTCTGGGTGTCGACACATGGACTTAGAAACTTTTGCTTCAGTCCAGTGATTTCTTAACCTGCACAAGTAACTCAAACATACATCAAATACATTATGATGTATATCATTGAGTTGGGTGAGGCTTCTTCAAATCAGGTACATTTGACCAATGCACCCAACAATCTCCCCCTATTTGGAGAAGTCATAACCCTTAGTCAATGATATACACCATTCATAATTAAAATTACAAAATGATGTAAAGCAAATTATAAACAGCAGGGTAAACATAAACATGTAATATTTCACACATGTATACACATTCAACATTGCAGAACAAACAAGAAATAGACAAATTCTCAGAACAATCATGAAATATATTTATCATATATTGTTCTAACATTTTTCTAATACATCTTTAATGGTTTACAAAAATGTATTTCATTCAAAAGATTACAACAATCTTCAAGTCAATTCCTAATCTATTTCTGGTCTGGTTCTTTGATAACAATGCCTTTGCTAGATTGGACTTGAGCTTTGACAGGAGCTTCAGTGGTTTCAGCATCAACAGGCTTCTTGCCTTTTAAGTCCTTCTTCTTCAACTCTTCTGCTTTGATTTTCTGCCTCTCAAAGTAGTGATATGGCTTGGGGAAGTACTTGCTAGGCTCCACAGCAGTAGGAGGTAGCTTTCCCATCTTAGCCTTCCTTCTGAATTGTACTATTGCCTCCTGCCTGATCTCATGCTTTCTCCATTCTGCCTCAGAGAACCATTTGTTCCTGTCATTCATGTTGTCTTTGGCAGCTTTTCAGGCAGTTAGAATTATATTTCTAGAGGTAGGGCTCCATTGTTCAAAATCTGGCTTTTGTTCTGCTTGTTCCCTAAACCTCTTCTTTGACAACCTTGCCTCTTCTTCTTTGTTCATAGCCTCTTGCAGAGCTACAGAAATAGATTGAACAACCTTTTTAATATGAACATTGGCCTTGCCCTCAGTTGGGCTATACATTGTGCTGACATCTGCTTGAACCATGTCAAAATCTGGAGGTGGATAAATCACTTGAGCTACTCTGCTTGCTCACCTCCAAGATATGCAGTTGAATTCCTGATTCAGCAACATTGTCATCATCACAGAGTGGAGGACAGCCCAGTGTAGCTCTGATGGAGTTAGATATCCATTTGGCATGGTCAGAGCTAGCTTTGACTAATACTCTCTCCCCCTTTATGACTTCTCTGGCCATATGGTCTCTGACATCATCCTTTTGAAACCTTATCTGACTATCCAAATACCTGATTCCCTCTTTAAAGAAGGGTTTCAGCTTTGTAAGTTGTTCAGAGATGACTTTTTGAGAATCTTTAATAGCAGACTTAACAGCAGTAATCTCAGCTTGAAAGACTTTATCAAAGTCAGCCTTAACTGCAGCAGCAGATGTAGAAGGTTCAGCAGTCTTATTCTTCATTTCAGTGACTATAGCATTGTGTGAAGCAGTCAAGTTGTCATTCATCCTTAACTGATTTTCCAGTACATACCCTTGCTTCAATGCTATATCATCTACCTGTGCTTTGATCTTCTCTTGGTGTCTAGCCAGATACACAACAGCATTACCACCCTTGTGGAAGTATTCATTCATCTCCTTCTTATTAAGGTTCATCTCAAATCTTATAGACTTTATTTCTTGGGCCAGGTCAAACTGTAGGGTCTTATGCCCTTCATCCACATAAGCCTCTATGGCTTTCCTTTGTTCATCCATTTTTATCTGTAGTGCAATCAGTAAAGCACTATAGTCAACAGTTGGAGCTTGTTGGACTATAGGCTGTGGAGCAATAGATTGCAAGGCTTTCTTGTAACTCTGGCTTCTTCTTTTAAAAACATATAATTTCTTCCTCTTAGCCTGTGCAGCCTCATCTTCTTCAGATTCTGAAGTGCTGGCTATTTCAACCCTTTCCTTAGGGCTTGGAGGTTTGTCAGCTTGCACAGCAGTTGCCTTCTCAGGTTCTTGCCTAATAGGCTCTTCCAGAACTTCCATGTGCTCCCCCCTCAGCAGCAGCACTCTTATCTTCAGCAGCAGCATCCTTATCCATATCAAAATCTTCTTGATCTAGATTTAGAAACAAATCTTCCATTGTATATTCAGGTGGAGACTGGGCAGGAGAAGTTCTTGGTTCTTCAACCACTTGAGAAGTATCATCTTGAACTACAGTAGATGTGTCTTCTAAAACAACATCTGGAACTTGACTGTCTAGCTGAGTTTGCTGAGGGACATCAGACAAATTAGCATCTTCTATAATATAGTCTAAAGTTTTTAGGTCAGTGAGTACCTCTTGGATAATGATGTGGCTTGCTCACTGTCCAGAGTAGATGGTTCTTCTACTACTGGAAGCTCCCCCTGGCTGTGATCCCTATGGATGGGGCTAGCTTGAGGCAGCTCCCCCTGGATCTCAGCTTCATCTTGAGCAGCAGGGGTCTTCTCTGCAGCCACTTCCTCTTGAGCATCAGGAGTGAAAACAACTTGTTCTTCACTCCCTGAACTGCTGGAGGACTCCTGTGTCACAGCAGCTGTCTTCCTTTTCTTCCTTGGAGGAAAATCTTTCTTAGTAACTGGCTTATCTGGAGTTGGTATTTCCTTGGACAATACCCTGTCCCATCTGGAAAAGATCCTTTGATCCATCTTTCTCATGTGATTGATCTTACTTCCTGCAGTTGTATTCATTACCTCTGGTATGGTACCAGCTAGGTAGAGACTAAGTATTCTGCCCAGGTTGGGCTTCTTCAGACTCTTCTTGATTTTCTCATACACCACTTGAGACCAGTCTATTCTTAGAGTAAAGATTATTCTTGTCATAATTTCAACATAGAGGCAGACACCCTGTCATGCCCTCCTGGCTTACTGAGAATAACCTTGCCCACAATTTCAGACATGAATTTTCCTTGACTGTTCATGCCTTTCCTGTTAAAGACAGATCCTATCTTCATCTTAGGATCAAGACCACACCAGGTTAAAGCTTCCCTGGTCTTTGAAGCAGTTACACTTCTTCTTCATCTTGAGTTTTGGGTAGCTGGAGTACCTTTCCTCAGACTTTTTGGAGAAATCTTGACCTTAGATCCATGAACTCTGGATTTGATTCTGTATCCATATTCATCTACAGCAGCTCCATTAAGGAATCAAGAACTTCCTTCTTCCAAATCTTTGTTGGTTCTGA
>CM077162.1:69453934-69604360 GCA_039583875.1 Platanthera guangdongensis | reverse complement strand
AAACCAGGAGTTCCTAGAAGTGTTTGTCTGTTAGGCCAAGTCCGCGGAGAAGGGGCAGATTCTGGAGGATCTCCAGCACCGAGAAGAGCCTGAAGCTGCTGATAAGCCGCAGCAGGAGACATGGAGGACAGGAGAAGAGGTCCGCATAGAGAGAGTTAAATTTGTTGGGACGTTGTGCCGCCTTCGAATAGAGAGCAGCAAGGTGAAGCCAGGCGGCCTTGACCGTCTCATCATGGCGAATGACGGGAAGGCACTCATCAGGAGAGGTTGTTGGCCATCCAAGTGCGGACAAGAGCATCACTCGCATCCCAGTCATCAAACTCAGGAGAGTACGAGGAGGAGGGTCATCGGTGAGGTGATGACGCTTGCGCTGAGAGCGAAGAAGAAAGGTGAAAGAAACGCTCCAATCGGGATAGTTGGAGCCAACAAGCGTAGAAAGCGTGCCAAGGTTGCCCGAAGGAGGAGGTGGAGAAAGGAGCTGCAGGAGTGGTGGAGAGAATGGGGGTGGTGGTGAGACCGGAAGTAGTCATAGAAAACAGCAAGAAACCGTGCGAGAAGAAGAAGAAGCCGCGGGGAGAGGAAAAAGGAGAGCAACCCACGTGAAACCGCAGCGGTTTAAAGGAAGAAGTCGCGCGAACACAAGCGCCAAGAAGCAGACAAAGGCACAGCGGGGAAGAGGTCGCGCGTACTGAAAAGTCCGAGCGAACAGAAGAGAAGAGAAAGCAAGAATCAGCGACAACAACAAGTCGCACGTCAGGGCGAACAGAAGCAGCCGCAACGACTAGGAAGCTGGAGAGGCTAGAAGGAACCAGTGGGCAGCGACAACTAAACAAGTCGCGGCGGCGAATAGCAGCAGGAGAAGAGAAGCAAGGAGAAACAAGCCGCGTGAACAGGGAAGCGGACAGAAGAGAAGGCAAGCCGCGAAGACAGGTCGCGTAAAGCAGAAACAAGCCGCGAGAATCAGAGAGCGCACACAATCAGGAGGAAAAGACTGTGTCCTCTGATACCATGTAGAAAGTAGCGAACATGCAAGGACAAACAGATAGAATTTTGAATAATTCAAATTTTATTATCCCAAAAAGATATCATTTACAAAGGTATGACCTCCCTTTTATAGAATGGGGAGATATGAGAGAGTACAAACAAACAATGTGGGACTAAACATGTACAGTGCTGAGCGGCTAGAAATAAAGGAGACCGCACAGGCCGCGCGGTTAGACAAATGAGTTAACCGCTCGGCAACTCCAGCGGGATAAGCACAGGCCGCAATGGAGACCGATAGACGCCCGGTCTCCAGGCTTCCGAGTGAGACCGCTAGACCGCTCGGTCAATAAACTGCTAGACAAGACGGAAGGCCGCCCGGTCTAATACTTCAACAGTAGGTACGGATGTTTTGTATGGATGTATGGGTGTGTGGATATTGGATGATTTGCTTAAGCTCTTGTGGTGTGAGGGCTGTGAGTGATAATTGCTCTGGGAGAGCGAAAAGCTGCGGCTAACAGGACGGATGGCTGACCACGTCTAGTCGTGCGCTACTGACGGTTTGAGCATGGGAAAGGATAACCTGCCCCTGGTTGTTTTGGGAGGTCGATTGGTGGCAATGTTTGGTAGGACGCGAGGCAGACCCTACTTGCTGCACCACAGTTGTGGGTCGATCTATTAATGCTCAAGTTTGCCGTGAGATTATCACCTCTGAGTGGTTTGGGTGGAATGCTCCCAGTCTGCGGGTTGGGGGTGACTAGGACCGGCCAGCCAACAAGTTAATAATTCTCTGATCGGTGGTGTTGCCACGAAGTCTGGTACACCGTAAGGTTCCCTGAGTGCACGGAGCGTCTGGTTGACACCGGCGTTTGTGATTTTGTTGTTCCTGAGTGCACTTGTTATGATTGATAGATATTATGTTTGCAACGCATATAGGGAAGGAACCCACTGCCCCGAGTAAGGGGTAGGGTCATTATAATTGGTCAGCTAATGCTGACCGTTACTTTGTTTACCGCTCTTGGGGTGGATGTCTATTTACAGGTGCTGGTAAATTGAATTGACTGGAATTGAGCGGAATAAAGGCTTTCTGCTTAAGTCCCTTGAAGGTCGTGCGAAGAATGCTTGGATTTCATGTGTGGCCGGCCTGCGTGCCGATGTATGAAATTATATATTTTTGTAAAGAGCAACTTGTAAGGCCTTAAGGCCATGAGAGTGTGTGTGTGTTGTATACATTCCTGGTTTATATATATATGTGCCATTTATATATGTAGTGGACATTCGCTGTGATGAGTTCATATAACTTAAAATGTTGTGCTAGAATGCTTTGAGTTAGGACATGAGTTGATGAGATTTTGATTTCCACACGTAATTCCGTCGTTTGTCTGTGGAATATGGTGTGGGGCCCCGGCCGGACACACCGTTATATTCCATGTGACGGATGGAGGCGTTACAAAGTGGTATCAGAGCAGGTTTGAGATTTATGGAGGGAGAACATAAGTGAACTCAAGAATATCCACAATGAATGTTATACATATACGAGAGGAGCGTCACCATATAGTCAATATATATTTGCATTGAGGCAATGTATGTTATATGATGTTTGTACATTGATAGGTGACGAGGAGTGGTGCAGGACAGTCTGAGCCCCAGTGGTCCGACGATAGTGCGGCACCAGTTGAAGCGCCTACACCTCCCTCGGCGGATACCATACATGTGGTGACTGAGATGGTGCTCGCAGTGTTACAAGCACAGCCTACTGGGCAGGCAAGTCCTGCAGAGGTGCCAGTACGGCCTGGTGCATGGCAAGAGCGCGCTGAAGCTATGGTATAAGAGCAATGAGCGGATGACCCATTGAAGGGATTTATGGAGTTTCATCTACCTATGTTTGGTTGGGCGACTTCCCCAACGCAGGCAGAAGATTGGCTTGCAAGAGTAAAAAGAATCTTGATAGCAATCCGAACTGCGGAGGCACAGAAGGTGACTTTAGCCACGTTTCTGTTGGAAGGCGATGCACGGCTTTGGTGGGACGAAGTGGAAGTGCATCACTTGGCAGGGCGAGGATTGGAAGAAAATTTGATCGAAGAATTCTCACAGTTATTTCTGGCCAAGTATTTGTCAGTGTCGCAGCGGATTATCATGGAGAATGAGTTTCTATGTCTGGTGCAGGGTGAGCATGATATTGATACTTACCTGCATGAGTTCACCAGACTGGGGCACTATGCGGGGTCTACTTTTGCCGAGGAGGCACGGAAGACGAATCACTTTTACGAGGGACTGCGGGATGAGTTGAGGTTAGCACTCCTGAGTTCAGTGAACCAAGACTTCCAAGCATTGGTCGATATAGCCCGTGCGCTGGAGAAAGATTTAAAACGGGTACAAGAGAAGAACAGTCTGGTAGTAGAGAAGCCGGAATTTAAAGTTCTGCAGTCGGACAACAGTCGGAGTTTAAGAAACGAGATAAGAAAAAGTTTAGGCCTGCTGAACCAACTCCGTCTACTGTTTCTTGGGAGCAACCTATGAACAAGAACGTGTGGAGACACGTATATGTTTTGATGTGGTAGGCAAGGACATTTAGCCAACAATTATTAGAGTGACGCTCCAAGGGGTGAGAAAAAGTAGGTGCTTCATATGAAGAGAAGGGTAAAGCAGTGGCCGAGTCATCTGTATCCCGTACGCAACCTCGGCTGCATAATTTGAAGTGCAAGAGCCGCAAAGCTCAATTGGTGAAGTTCAGCCTCGTGTGTTTAATTTGTAACTCCAAGAGGCTATGAAACGTTATCTGCAAAATAATGTGGGTGAGCGGAAGTAATCATCGATCGTAATCCGTACTACGTGGGCGTTGTAACTACTGACAGGAATAATGGGATGGTTGTGTACATATATGTTATACGTCGTGTTAAACGATGAGATGTTGGTGCACACTTTGTGTTATTTCAGTGATCGATCAATCATGGTGTATATTGAAATATGGATAGATGTGCACATGTGAAGGATATGTAGATGTGTGTGTTCTGACTGTGATGTTTGCTTGTGTGATGCCTTGGGGCGAACCACGCTGCAACATCTGAGCTCGAACCCGGCTCGCTTTATTGGGAAATCGGTTGCCTATAGTGCAACGAGGGTGAGTATGTCATTGGTCATCGTTGAGCTAAATTTCGGGACGAAATTTTTTTTGAAGGATGGGAGGATTGTAACACCCCCATATCCCAATTTGGGTTAAGATTGGTGATGCGGCCCTGGGAACGGGCATGTCCCAGGGCGTGTCGTGCTCGGGTCGATGAACTGCACTCGACAATCGTCGAGTGGCAAGCAAGGGAGAACACGGCCTGGACACATGCGTGTCACAGGGCGTTGTCCTTTGCGGGTTTCAGCCAGTATTGCGTCGTGTTGTTGGACACGGGTGTGGTCTTGGGGGTACACGGCCTGGGACTCGGGCGTGGTCCCATGGCCGTGTCCCGCTCGGGTGAGTAGATGTTGTGCTATGTGTGGTACACGGTTGCCTGACACGGGCGTGTCGGCCATGACATGGGAGTATAATGTGTGACACGGGCTCTGGCTTGAGTCAGTTGTGTGCCGCTTAAGGGACACGGCTGTGATACGGCGTGTCACAGGGCGTGTCAGGCCGTGTTCAGCCTTTTCTGGGCAAATCTGGGCTGTTCGTTTTCCTTATCCTGGATCCAAGGCCCAAGCTCTTCCCTGCTGAGATAAGGCCGAGAATGATGGGGGGAGAAACTTATTCAAGCCATTCTTCTTCTTCTTCTCATTCTCAAAGAGAGAGAGAAAGGGAGAGCAAGGGAAGCAAGGAAGGGAAAGAGGAAACTAGCTGCTGGAGGAGCTGCGGAGTGCGGAAGCAAGATTCGAGTTTGGATTCGTGAAGGCAAAGCCGAGGCAGTGATTTCCATCCGGCTAGGTCATGGCTCCAAAATGATCTTCAAGGTAATGATCTCCTTCTGGACATCAAAGTCTTTCTTTATGCATATGCATAGAATCCTCCACCAAGAGGTGGACATCGTAAGTGATTCCTTGGTGAGTCTGCATCTAGAGCTGGAAGTTTGAAGTACGACATAGACATGCTGTGTGAAGCCCATCTAGGACAGTTAGTCTGGATTGGGTGATGATTATGGGTAAATCGGAGAAGACTCCATGTATTTGATAACTGTGTATGCTTTATAAGTATGGATGTTTTGTATGGATGTATGGGTGTGTGGATCTTGGATGCTTTGATTAAGCTCCTTGTGGTGTGAGCATTGTGAGCGTTATTGCTCTGGGAGAGTGAAATGCTACAGCTAATCAGGAGGGAAGGCCAACCCGCATCTAATTGTGTGCTACTGATGGTTTGAGCACGGGAAAGCTAACCTGCTCCTGGTTCTTTTGGGAGGTCGATTGGTGACAATGTTTGGGAGGACGCGAGAAGACCCTACTTGCTGCACCCACAGTTGTGGGCCGATCTATTAATGCTCAAGTTTGTCGTGAGATTATCACATCTGAGTGGTTGGGCGGAATGCTCCCACTCTGCGGGTTGGGGTGACTAGGACAGGCCAACCACAAGTTAATAATTCTCTGATCGGTGGTGTTTCCACGGAGTCCGGTACACCGTAAGGTGCCCGAGTGCACAGAGCATCTGGTTTGAGACCGACGTTTGTGATTTTGTTGTGCCTGAGAGCACTTGTTGTGATTGATAGATATATGTTTGCAATGCATACAGGGAAGGAACACTTCCCCAGGTAAAAGGATAGGGTCGTTATAATTAGTCAGCTAATGTTGAACGTTACTTTTTTTATCGCTCTTGGGTGGATGTCTATTTGCAGGTGCTGGTGAATTGAATTGACTGGAATTGAGCGGATAAAGGCTTGCTGTTTAAGGCCCTTGAAGGTCGTGCGAAGAATGCTTGGATTCATGTGTGGCCGACTGCGTGCCGATGTATGAAATTGTATATTTGTAAGAGCAACTTGTAAGGCCTTAAGGCCATGGAGTGTGTGTGTGTTGTATACATTCTGGTTTATATATAAATGTGCCATTTATATATGTAGTGGACATTCGCTGTGATGAGTTCATATAACTTAAAATGCTGCACTAGAATGCTTTGAGTTAGGACACGAGTTGAATGAGATTTGATTTCCACACATAATTCCGCGTTTGTCTATGGAATATGGCGGGGCCCCGGCCTGGACCCACCGTTATATTCCATGTGACTGATGGAGGCGTTATACCACCCAGGTCACTCAGCATTTCCTTATTCTGTAGGGGTCACGGACTGCTTCCTCAGTCCGCCCCTGTAGACCGCGTGGGTTGATCGGCTAACCACCGAAAAGATTCTCTCCACTCTAGCATGTGAACTATCCACCAGCTTGGCGGACTCAAATCGCCGTCATCACATTGTCACCTTGCCTCAATAGCGGCGACCTGCCTCCAGGCTGCCACTCATCAGCAACGACGACAACCCTCTAGCTCGTTGCATAGCAAGAATGGGGACCTGACCCTAGGCCGCCAGCCCGCAACAGCTGGTTCCACCTTGCCAGCATGAGCGACCTGCCCCATCAGTCCGCCAGGTCGCCCAGTCGGCCAACTTCGCTTACAGCTTGCGGACTCTCTCAGTCTGCCTAAGGAGCGCGGACGCTCCAGCTCTCCGGCAACCCGCCATGCTCAGCGAACACATCCCGTTCGACACGAGCTGGGCGGACTCGAAGCGCAGTCCAACCTTCTGGTCCACCTACATTAATGAACCACAGCTCCAACTTCTCAGCAACTAGCGGCCTCGTCTCTTTTTAGTAGCAGAGGTAGACTCGGCGACTTCGCTATGCAACCCGTCGTTCAACATCAGCATCCCGGCTCCCACTTCTTCTCAACAGCGGGTGGGTAACCTCCTCAGCCCGCATAACTTGGCGTGGGCTCGCTCAGCACATCAAGAGCGGACTCCTCCCAGTCCTCCAGTAGTAGAACAGCTCCAGAAGGCAGTCCCAGACTGCGCGGCCTGTTGCGGACTCGGCGGACTCCACTCTCTACTCGCACCGCTTACCGACTCTCCAGGGGTAACGTCATCGAAAGTCGTTACCTCCTCGGGCCTATAAATAAACCCCCATGCCTCTCATTTTAAAGGAGGCTAACAGGAGGCTGACAGCCCTATACGCTCGAGGACAGTCAACGGCAAGCTCAAGCCATCAACCCCGGCGGACTCCCTTTCTCAGTCCGCCCACCCTCTTCAGCTAACCGCGCGGCCTACCGACCTTACTTCCCAGTCCTAGCGGCCTCCTCTCTGGCACCTTCTTTCCTTAGTCGCCAGCTTCCCCCTATGTACCTTTATTTTCTTTCCACATAAAGGTGTAACTCAAGCTATAATATTTAATATCTATCAAAGAAAGCCCGTCGCAAGAGTGGCATTTAAGCCGCAGCGCGTGAAGTATGTTGTTGTCGCTGCTAGCGGCCCCTCCCTTCTTCTCAACTCAACTCTCTTAGCGTCAACCTGCAAGAACAACAACCGTCAAAGTAACCGTCTGCTCGACAGCTCCTGATCAACCTTCCCTACATTTCTGTACTCGGATCAACTCCCTTCTCTCCTCTATCACCGCAACCCTTCAACCTCCACGAGCACTCAGAAGCTTTCTCCTCTTCTCTATCCCTGCAATCATTAATCCCTTCACCTCATTACCTTGCCCGTGAGACGAACACACCCTGTTAGCTATTGGTGCCCGCGACAACCCTCTACTCTCCCTCATCCATTTTCGCGCATCAAAAGTTACAATTCCTAGAAAATATGCAGTGGACTTCAAGGAATTCGAATTTCAAATCGGCAATCAACATATAAAAAAGAAATTTCTGAAGATTGTTGAGTACAAGTCTAACAGTCCAGAATAAGAATTATTGAATCAAGAGAATAAGGAAGAGAACATTCTCAACGAACAGAACAAGAAATAGAGACATGGAACATCTTGTTCATCATTCTTCTTCTCCAAGATTTTCTTTCAGCAACACAATATTCAGTCTGAGACCAAAAGCTCAATCTCTCAAACATTTCACTGGAAGAAGAAGTGTTCATCATGAAGGCCTACACCCTGAAGCAAGTCTCCTACGCCTGATCAGATTTCTATAACTCAGGGGGAGCTTTGACAACATCAACTAATCACTAGTCTTCTCAGGGGATTGAGACAGAGAAGACAACATATTTTATTTTCTCTCACTGTGTATAGGGTTATAACTGCCTTCAAAAGTTAAACCTTTTGGTTCTCAAGTCTCCTGATCAAACGACTTGGTTTGGTTTTTGGGCACCTAATCAAAAGCTCAAGGGGTTGCTAGATCTCCCTTAGAAAAATAGATCTTGTGGTGATAGGGCACATGATCAACAACCTATGGTGATAGGGCACATGATCAACAACCTGTGGTGGCAGGGCAGCTGATCAAAAACCTATAGTGGATTCTACCAGGGTGTTAGAAGAGTGGATGTACCCAGGTTTTTTGGGGAACCACTATAAATTTCCTTGTATCGTCTAGTTGTGCTCTACTTTCTTATTTGTTGTGCTGATATTTCTTTTCTTATATATATATATATACTATATATGATATATATATATATATATATATATATAATATCACGCTATTTTATCCGCTATAAAAACAACTTAAAGTTTTTAAAATACTCTATTCACCCCCCCCCCCCCCTCTAGAGTTAGTTAGATCAATCCCTCACTTTCATTAGTATCTGAGGCATCACTTTCAAGCCCTGCCAACTAGGTGAGAGCCTGGCAGTGGGATCTGCTCGGGGTCCGGGTTGACACACATGAGTAACAATCCAGCCCTGCCAGCTTGGTGAGATCTTGACAGCGGGATCTGCTCGGGGTCCGGGTAGACACGCACAAGTGACATCCAGCCCTGCCATCTAGATGAGAGACTGGAAGCAGGATCTGCTCGGGTCCGGGTAGACACACACGAGTGACATCTAGCCCTGTCAGCTAGATGAGAGCCTGGCAGCGAGATTTGCTCGGGGTCCAGGTAGACACACACGAGTGACATCCAGCCCCGCCAGCTAGATGAGAGCCTGTCAGCGGTATCTGCTCGTGGTCCGGGTAGACACGCAGGAGTGACATCCAGCCCTGCAGCTAGATGAGAGCCTGGCGACAGGATCTGCTCGGGGTTCGGGTAGACACACAAAACTGACATCCAGCCTTGTCATCTAGATGAGAGCCTAGCAGCAGCAGGATCTGCTCGGGGTCCGAGTAGACACACACGAGTGATATCCAGCCCTGCCAGCTAGATGAGAGCCTTGCAGCATGATCTGCTCGGGTCCGGGTAGACACTCACGAGTAATATCCAGCCCTGCCAACTAGATGAGAGCCTGGCAACAGGATCTGCTCGGGGTCTAGGTAGACACACACGAGCGACATCCAGCCCTGTTAGCTAGATGAGAGCCTAACAGAGGGATCTGCTCAGGGTCCGGGTAGACACACACGAGTGACATCCAGCCCTGCTAGCTAGATGAGATCCTGACAGCGGGATCTGCTCGGGGTCCGGGTAGACACACATGAGTGACATCCAGCTCTGCCAGCTAGATGAGAGCCTGGCAGCAGGATCTGCTCGGGGTTCGGGTAGACACACACGGTGATATCCAACCCTATCAGCTAGATGGGAGCCTGGTAGCGGGATCTGCTCGGGGTCTGCTAAGTGGAATCTCCACTACTCATATGAATTATTGCAAGAGACTTGGCATATGAATAAGCTTCATTAGAAAAAAGACTCCTTACATATCTTATGGTTAAAAGCACTTCAAGTCATCACCACTCCAGGTGAGACTCAGGGTCTCGCCCTCCACATTCCGGAGGCGATACCCTCCTGATTTCAATGCTTCTTTCACATATATGGACCCTCCCAGTTGGGGTTGAGCTTTCCCACAGCTACTGATCTTCCCGTTGCATCCACCTCTTTAAGACCAAGTCCCCTTTCATGAATTATTTTACCCTGACGTGCTTGTCAAAGTACTAAGCCATTCTCCTCTTTATTTCCTCCTGTCGGATGGCGGAGAGGTCACGAAGCTCCTCCACTATGTTAAGGGAGATCCGCAGCTCCTCCTCATTTTCAGCTTGTCATTCTTCTCTGCCTTCCTCTGTCGCGACCACCTGAGGCGTATGGACTTTAAATTCTATGGGGAGCACTGCCTCGCAGCCATGGGAGGGCTTGAAGGGGGTCTCCCCGGTGGCTGTGTTCGGGGTGGTCCTTAGAGCCCAGAGGACCGAGGGGAGCTGCTCCACCCAGCTCCCTTCTAGGTTTTCGACCTTCTTCTTCAGGAGGTTCACAATGATCTATTCGCCGCCTCCACCTGCCTGTTGCTCCTAGGGTGGTCGACGAGGCAAATCTGAGGTTAATCCCAAGCTGCTCACAGAAGCTAATGAATTCCAAACTGGCGAACTGAGGCCCATTATCCGTGACGGTGGCCTGCGGTAACCCGTTCCGGCAGATGATCTCCCCCCCCCCCCCAAAAAAAATTCTGATGACCTGGGAGGTCACCTTAGCTAGCGCTTTCACCTCCAACCACTTAGAAAAATAATTTATCATTACCAACAGGAACCTCCTCTGCCCGCTGGCCTGGGGGAATGGTCCAACCAAATCCATCCCCAAAATTGCAAAGGGCCAGGGGGTCGTGATGCTTTTGAGGCGATGAGTCTGTTGTAGTTGGAGGGGGCAAACAACTGGCATTTGTGGTACCTCTTTGTGAATTCCGCAGCGTCGTGGACAAAGGTTGGCCAAAAGTACCCCTGTCTGACAATCCTCCCTTCCAGGGTCCGACTACCGGAGTGACTCCCACACTCTCCGAAGTGGACTCCTTCCAAGATCCTCTGCACTTCCCTCTCGGCCATGCAACGGGCAAGCATCCCCGAGAGAGTCTTCTGATACAGTTGTCCGTCCTAGAGGAGATAGTATGCCAACTTGTATATGAACTTCTTCATGTCCATCCCCTCCGGATACTCTCCTGTGTAAAGGAAGGTCGTGAACGGGTCCATCCACGAGGGGTGTTGATCCATCTCCATCAGCTCTCCCTCTTTAATGGAAGGGCGGAATAGATCAGTGATGGTACCCCCACCCGGGGACCATGCTTTGCCAGCTGATCGACCTGCTCGTTCTCATCCTTGGGCACGTGTCAGATGGAGGAGAAGGTCTGGAACATCCCGATAACCCCTTTACTTTCGCTAAGTATAATCGGAGGGTAGGCTCCCTTGCCTCAAACTCCCCGTTGATCTGGGAGGCCACCACCATGGAGTCAGTGAGGACCTCCACGTCGAGCACCCCTAGTTCCCTGGCCATGGGTTTCTAGCCCGGCGATCACCGCTTCGTACTCGGTCTGATTGTTTGTGATCGGAAAGTGCACCACCATCGTTTGCTCGATCCTCATCCCTTGGGGCTTTCCAAGATTACCCCCACCCCCAAGGAATGTTTTCCAGAAGCGTCGTCTACCTTCACCTTCCACGAAGCCGGATGAGTGAGCTCTTCCTCCGCCACCTCGACTACGTAGTCAGCTAAAGAGTCGGCCATTGCTTGGGCCTAGATCGAGAGGCGGGGGACGAAGGAGATGTCGAACTCGCTCATCTCCACCGACCACTTATCCAACCTGCCTGAATGCTCCACCCCTCGAAGATGTTGCAGAGGGGATGGTCAGTCACCACTCGGATGGAGTGTGCCTGGAAGTATGGTCGTAGCCTCCACGCAGAGATGACCAGAGAGAAGAGAGAAGGCCAGCTTTTCTAAGATAGGAATTGAAGCTCGGCCTTTCTCAGGACCCGACTCACATAATATATGGGGAACTATCTCTTCCCCTCTTCTCGAACCAGGATAGAGCTCTGGGCCACTGTTACGACCCCGAGATACATGCATAGGTCCTCCCACTTCTTCGGCCCTTGGAGCAGCAGATCCTGGGTCAACTGCTTCTTTAAGGCCTGGAATGCCTCCTAGGGGTCTAGTTGTTTGAGGATGTTACAAAATATTTGGGGGCATTTGAAGGAGTTCCCCCTGAATTTTCAAAGTCGAACCAGCAAGACTCGTACCTATTATATACAACAAAGTCGCATGCCCTGAAACCCCCAAGTAGGAAGCCAAACCCACACACGCGTATAGCAGGGGCGCAATGTGTGCCCGGCCTGCGCGCAACTGCGCCCTGCGTAGACCGCGACCGCGCCGGGACACTCCTACACGCGGTCACACACCGCGTAGACTCGCGCAGCTAGTCTTCTCATCTGCTGAGTTGTGCCCCCACGTGGCCAGTCAACGCTCATCGTAGCCCCCCTGGCGTGTGGGTCACGCCCTGTTTTGATACTAGATCTAGTATAGGTTGGAACTATCTATCACTCGAGGATAGCAAATGTGGTGTAGGAAGGCAAGCGAGAAGAGAACTAAGAAGAAATTTAGACAAGTTTATTTAGTTCTCCAAATGTTTGATATATAATACATCAGAAGAGGTTCCTTTTTATAGGCCCTAAGATGTCTTCATATGTCTAAATGAAAATTACTCAATGACTATTATTGTGAAAGTGTATGCAACAAACGAACATAACACAACTATGTTTTCTGACCAAGACATGTCATATATTTTTCTTTGTAGGAGAACTTGGAATAGTGTCAGCTTTGTAGGAGTATCGTAGAACACTAGTATTGTTGGAGTTGATGATGGATTTTTCATGGCTTTGTCATTTTATATTTCAAAGTATATGGCAATAGTGAAATCTTGGAATTATTGGAATAGTAGTCTTGTTGACGATGGCTTTATCGTTATATTGTTGAAATCCTTTAGTAATAGTGACTCTCAATGATGGCGTATGATGGGGAATCTGGAGAGGACTTCTTTGAAGGCGGTCTCGCCATCATTTGGTAATAGTGACTCACTAGTGCCTTTCATCTATTGGAAGCAATTGATGGTGGATTTGTTGAGACACGTAGAAGTTTTGTTTATGCCAAATTTTTTGCTACTGTCCTCATGTATTGATAGTATGCTTGTTGATGGTATCAAGAGATTCTATGGATGAATAATCAATCCATTCTATGAAATTGTCCCATTTTAAAGGACTTGTCTCTACTTCGGTTTGTTGGACCTCATTCTTTTTCTCGAGTAATTCTATGTTTGACAGCCTTTCGGCAAGTAATTTTATTGTTTCAATGAAATTGTGTTTTCCACCATAATCAAATTCATACAATAAATTATTAAGCAACTTAGTCATAATACTTCAATTTTGATGTTAATGGAAAAAGGGAGTTTGCAAATGATAGAGTTTAAAAGCTTTCATCGTATGTGTTGTTGTTATGTGTTGGGTTGTGACCCTTTTATCAGCAGTGTCTGATAAAAACCGTTCGATGTGAACTTTAATCAGAAGTGTCTGACATATTTCATTGAGGCAAACTTTTGTTATAGAGTTGCATCCTTATTTTTCCATAGCGTATATATGTCAAAAATAATTTAGACCAATTGGGTATGTAGATATATTTCAACCAATGGGGTTGTAAAAAATAATTTAATCAATTAGGTATGTAGATATAATTCAACCAATAGGGTTGATGAGACTGTTGGATCTAAATGAGTCTATGAGACTAATGGGTTGTATCATATTTGTAATATTGGTACTTTTACCCACAAATTGCCTAATATTGGATGAATATTTGTTTTATCCTTTTCATCAAGTTTTCTGATAAATTTAATGGTTCGACCTTCAACTTGAGTATTATCCTGGTTGTCTACTTTGTTAGTAGCAAAAAGATCATTGGTGTGGACAAGGTTAGTTGTAAAATGCAAAGAATTGCTTCGCCTAATCTTTGGCTTGAATAAGTGTCTTCATTCTTATTTTGGTATGTAGTGGTATTAGAATTACCTATGGCGATAAAAATTTCCTTTGGCATTGTTATTTGTAGAGGAATTTCTTTAATAAAAACATGAAGATCTGTATCATTTTGAAAATGATTAAAATTAAGGATTCTAGGTTATATTGTATTTTCAATACCGACTTTATATAATATTATAGAATCTTTCTGCCTAATAGAGCTAAAAGTTTTCATATCATTTAAGGTTATATAATGTTCCCATTAGATTCCAAGAACCTTTAATCCAGTTATCATAGAGACATTTTTTAATTTAATGATTGTGTAATGGATTTTGTTATATTTTGATCATAAAGGCTTACGCAAGAGTCTGGGTGTATATTGACTCCAAAAACCCTATTCCTGAGATTTGATTTTAATCCTCCTAGAAGGCTGTTTAGGGGGTTGATAATACGTTCATCTCGACATGCAACAAAAATAGGGCTATTTATTTTGGATCAAAACATTCCAATTATTTTTAACTGAATTCGTTATATCTATTGTTGTATGGAGATTGGGTGGTCTGGCGGTCTGATTCTGATAGTTTAGAGACCGCGCGGTTTGTCGGTCTCTCTCCTGCGGTTTCATGGCTGGACTGTAGCTGTGGTTATCCGGGCGGTTTGATGGTTTGTCTCAGGCGGCTTCGAGACTGGGCGGTCTGGCGGTCACCTATGGCGGCTTGTTCCCTGTCTCTTGTGGTGGCAGGGCGGTTAGCCTATTCGTCTAACTTCACGGCCTGTTCGGCTTGTTTTTAAGTTAAACCTCTTGCACCTGTAATTATTTAGTCCCATATTACTTAATTTTAATCTCTATCATCTCCTCCATTCTATAAAAGGGAGGTTATACCTTTGTAATAGATACCTTTTTGGGATAATAAAGTTTACATTACTCCAAATTTTCGGTCTGCTCTTTTCTGTTCGCACATGGTATCAGAGCAGTCGATCTTTTCCTCCTGATTTTGTGAGCTTCCTCTTTCTGCGTGACCTATCTGCGTGGCTTGCTCCTTCTTCTCGCGACTTGTTTGAGACTTCTTCTCGCGACTTGTTTCCTCCGCGTGACTTGTCTCCTTTTAGTGGCTGCCCTTTGTGTGTGCGACCTATCTCTGTCTTTGTCTCCGCGACCTGTTTTCGCGGTTTATTTGCCTCTTCTCTCCCCGTGATCTCCCTTTATTCGCACGGTCAGTTGTTGTTTGTGTGGTCTCTGCTCTGTTCGCACGACCGGTTTGCCTTTCTCGTGAACTCCTCCCAGTTCATGTGGTCTTATCTCTCCTGTTCGCGCGGCCTTCTCTCTAGCCGTGCGGCTTCATTCCCTCTGCTTTGATCTGCTTCTTAGTTGCGGCCTTCCTTGCCGCCTATCCTGCTTGATGTTCGCTCGGCTTGCTGTTTCTGCCCTTGTCGCCTCGACCTTTTTCTCTCTGCCCTCTGTTTGATCGTGCGGCCTCCTGTTTGATCGCATGGCCTCTCTTCTATGGCCTTCACCTCCTCCACGCAGTCTGCCTCAGTGGTCACATCTTCTGGTAGTGCCCACGTTGTTACTCACGGCAGATGGTTGATCGACTCTGGTGCTACCAATCATATAACAGGCAATCCTCAATGTTTTTCTCTTCTAGAAACACATGATCGGTTGCCTCCGGTCTTTGTTGCGGATGGCTCTTCCTCACCGCTTAATGGGACAGGCGTGGTTCAAGTCACTCCGTCTCTTCACCTGGCAGATACCCTCTATGTGCCCAAGTTCCCTTGCAATTTATTATCGGTTACTTCTCTATGCAAGCAACTACAGTGTTTCGTCACCTTCACTCCTACTTCTTGTTCTTTTCAGGATCCGGACTCCCAACAGACGATTGCTACTAGTACTGAGAGCGGCGGCCTCTACTTACTCTCAACAACGTTTTGCTCTATCCACCTTCTCCTCCTCCTCTACAGATCTTCTCCAATGGCATCTTTGCCTTGGACATGCTCCTCCCAGGCTTCTGCGCCAGCTTTTGCCCCACCTCCCTCCTCATCATACTCCTCTAAACTGTGATGTCTGTCAGCTCGGCAAGCATCACCGCTCATCCTTCCCACCAACACAAAGTCGTGGCTCTTCCCATCCGTTCGACCTCGTTCACTCTGACGTATGGGGTCCTACTCCTACCCACACAATCGGTCGGGGTAGTTCAAATTTTGTCACATTTATTGATGATTTCTCTAGGTGTACGTGGGTGTATCTTCTAAAGGAAAGCTCTGAATTGTTCTCTGTCTGGACATCATTTTATTATATGATTTAGACTCAGTTTGATACGTCTATTAAAATCTTTCGTTCTGACAATGCTAAGGAGTATCTTAGCCATGATTTCTCTTCTTTCTGTATGCAACATGGTGTGATTCATCAAACTAGCTGTGTCTACACCTCACAACAAAATGGGGTGGTGGAACGTAAAAACTGTCACCTCCTCGATGTTGCTCGCACTCTGCTGACCCAAATGCATGTTCCTCACTCCTATTGGGGCTATGATGTCCTCCTCTTATATTATCTCATCAATTGCATACCCTCCACCGTTCTCCACGGTGCCACCCCATTCTTCATTCTTTATCCTAACAAGAATCTGTTTCTTCTTACTCTGTGCATCTTTGGGTACACAGCCTTTATGCACTCTCCCGCTGCCACCAGTGACAAACTCTCACCACAGGCCACTAAATGTGTCTTTTTGGGGTACTCTACCACTCAGAAAGGTTATTGTTGTTTTGACCCTGTTACCCGCAAGCAGTTTGATTCTTCGGATGTCACCTTCTTTGAAAATACCTCTTACTTCTCTCTTACTTCCTCATCTACTTCTGCTGATCCTACTTCTCATACCAACCCATCCATTTCCTCTGCTCCTACTGACGTTATGCCACCTCCACCATCTCCACCATCTCCACCCTCTCCTCCGCCATATCCTCCTCCCGCGTTATCTCCCTCCTCTCCACAGCGTGTCTCTCTACTCTCGTGTCAGCTCTCTCCACCACGGATGCTCTGGATACTGAGGAACCTGCTGACCTGGATCTTCGCATTGCTCTTCATAAAGGGGTTCGGGCATGTACTCAACACCCACTTGTTGCAGTTGTTTCTTATGATCGTCTTACTCCTTCTCACGGAGCTTTTGCATTGTCTATCTCGGCCACTGCCACCCCCCGTTCCTACAAAGAGGCCCTTATTATTCCTCATTGGAAAGCTATCATGGATGAAGAGATTGCTACTCTTACTGAACGGGGTACCTAGACCCTGGTTCCTACTCCTTTTGGCACAGATATTGTTTGCTGTCGCTGGGTCTTTGTGGTAAAGTTCCTCCCCGATGGCAGTGTAGATCGTTATAAGGCTCGGCTTGTTGTTAAGGGTTTTACCCAAACTTATGGCATTGATTACTTTGACACTTTCTCTCCAGTTGCTCATCTCACCACTATTAGGGTTCCTTTCTGTGGCTGTCAACAGGATTGGCCCATTTCATAGTTGGATGTCAAGAATGCCTTTCTTTATGGGGATTTTCAGGAAGATGTTTACATGGAGCAACCTCTAGGGTATGTTGCTCAGTAGGAGACACAGGTTTGCCGACTCAAAAAAGGCTATTTATGGCCTAAAACAAAGTCCCCATGCTTGGTTTGATAAGTTTAGCGGGATTGTGATGGACGTAGGTTTTACGAGAAGTTCCGCTGATCACTCCCTATTTACTCGTAAAGCTTCTCTGGGTCTAGTGGTGCTTGCAGTATATGTGGATGATATTATTTTTACTGGAGATGACAAAGATGGGATAATCTTGACAAAGAAGCATCTTTGGCAACACCTGGTTACAAAGGATATGAGCTCTCCAAAATACTTTCTGGGGATAGAAATTTCTCGGAAGCCTGATTCTCTTGTCCTCTCTCAACGGAAGTACGCTCTTGACTTGTTAAAAGAGGCAGGGTTGACTGGGGCTAAACCTGCCTGATGTCTCATGGCGACTGGAGAAGATAAAACATGGACGGATGACTCTCCTCTTCTTTCTGATGTTCCGAGCTACAGACGTCTGTTTGGTAAACTCATATATCTCACAGTGATCAGACCCGACATTGTCTATGTTGTAGGCAAGGTTAGCCAATTCATGCAAGCTCCTAGGGAGTGTCATCTACAGTCTACTATGAGGATATTGGAGTATATTAAATCAGCTCTTGGAAAAAGGCTTCTATTTCAGAAGAATGGACATTTGAGGATTGAAGCATACTTTGATTCAAGCTATCCTGATGACAAAGGAGACCGCAAGTCAACGTCGGGCTTTTGCACCTTTGTAGGAGGAAATCTTGTGAGCTGGAAGAGCAAAAAATAGTTTGTCGTCTCCAGGTTCAGCGCCGAAGCAGAATATCGAAGTATGGCGTCGACCACATATGAACTGAAGTGGTTACGGGCTTTCATGCTTGACTTAGGAGAGGTCTACAGTCATCCTCTACCTATATTTTGTGACAACAAGGCTGCTATATACATCTCCAAAAATCCGGTCTTCCATGAGAGAACAAAGCACATTGATGTCGACTGCCACTTTATTCAGGAAGAGATTTTGAAGAAACAAATTTGTACTCCATTGGTCACCTCCGATAAAGAGATGACAGATATTTTCATCAAGCTAGTGTCTGCCTCCTTTCTTCACATTTGCAACAAGCTGGGCATAATCGACATATATGCTCTAGCTTGAAGGGGAGTGTTGTTGTATGGAGATCGGGCGGTCTGGCGGTCTGATTCTGACGGTTTAGAGACAATGCAGTTTGTCGGTCTCTCTCCTGCGGTTTGATGGCTGGACTGTGGCGATGGTTATCCGGGCGGTCTGATGGTTTGTCTCAGGCGGCTTCAAGACCGGGCAGTCTAGCGGTCTCCTATGGCAGCTTGTTCCTGTCTCTTGTGGTGGTCGGCGGTTAGCCTATTCGTCTAACCTCGCGTCCTGTTCGCTTGTTTTTATGTTAAATCGCTTACACCTGTAATTATTTAGTCCTCACATTGCTTAATTGTAATCTCTCTCTCATCTCCTCCATTCTATAAAAGGGAGGTTATACCTTTGTAATAGATACCTTTTTTGGATAATAAAGTTTACATTACTCCAAATTTTCGGTCTACTCTTTTCTGTTCGCACACTATCTATAGGTAGTTTTTATCAGTGTATCATTTTTTTTATTTTATTTGTATCTAGAAGTTGAATTGAATTGAATTGAAATTTTCTCCTTCTCTAAGATCTATATTGTCATGCATGCGCTCGAATATATAAACATTTATGTTCAGAAATCATGATTTCTAATTATTTACTTTATAGTTTCCATTTTTATGTGTTTTTTGGTATGCCGTATAAAATTAAAACTAATCTATTAATCATATTGTCTTTTGTCATAGCAAATTTAATATTTTGAACTTCCTCGGGATCCATGCTATCAAATTTTTTTAGCCAGATAGAACAAATCCTTCCCAAGGCTTGTGGCATATAGTAGGAAATCTTCTTGGCTGAGCTCTTTTGGAAGAATTTTTATGGTACTATTTATGTGTTGGGTCCATTTAGTCATGTATTTTTTAAAATCTCTGTGGGATATTAACAATATTATAGAAACTTTCTAGATTGTTATGTGAATTAGGTGTGGGTGCCTTATTACGATATTGTTAGTGATTATGATAATTCATCCATTCGTGTCGTTAGCATATCTCAAAATCGCTGGATCAAAGATTCATCTTTAACCTCGGTTCATTCATGTTTTCTAGAAGGGCTACTGTCTTCTGCAATAACTTCACTAGTTTAACATATATTTTTTGGTGTAGTAATCTATTGTGTGTCAGAATCAGAAGAGGGTTTTGAATTGTTTTCAAAGTCTTGATATTTATAAAAATCTATGACATGTTGGTGTTTGTGATAATATTCATAAAGTTGTGTACAACTTATTCCGTCGTTAAGTTCTTTTTTGTTTTAGTTCAAGAAATGCATCGTAATATATAAGATTTAGTTCGGTGATATTGATTTTATTTTTCTCGTTTGAACTAAATTTTACCATATTGATGTTATTTAACCAATGAAGTTTGTGTTTTCAATTGGTTTGGGTTTGGATATTGACTGTTTTTCTTTCATGTTGATGGTTAGCTTGTGTAAATCTGTACTGATTGTTGTAGTCTGTAAATTACAAAATTGAAAATGTTGTTTCAAGCATTAGAATTTTCATTTGTTCCATTTGTGGAAAGATAAATGTGATGATCATATTTTGGGCAAGTTAAATCATACAGACAACAGTAGTCGTCTTCGACCAAAATAATTGGTGAAATACCAGTATTTTGCATTTTTGGGAAATAGATTTGTCTATGAGTGAAAATAATTACTTTACATAGTATAAGTAATACAAGTTTTGAAAAAAAAATTCATTTAAAATTTGCGACTGTAACGGGAGGATTACAATGTTTATCATATATTTCCCGGTTTGACCATTTTCTATATGACTAGACGCTGGACCCCAATCCTTGGATTTCTGGTTAGGTGAAGCAGCAAACTTATACGAAAGGCTTATCTGACCGCTTCATAGAGAAAGAGAGCATAGCTTTAATTCATTTTCTACCTTAAAGCATAGTGGAAAATAAATGAAAACACCACAAATTTTTGTTTAGGAAAAAAGATTTAAAACAAGGTCTTCTACATGGTAAAAAAAATTTAAATCATCCCACAAAGAACGAATCCAGTAGAACTTAGAACATTTAAAACTTACGAAAAAACCCTCTGGGGAGAAAACAACTCTCTGATAATTTGTCTGCCACACCGAAAAACTATATTCTTTAGAAGGCACATGCCGCACCCGTGTGTGTGCACGCTAGCAGTGGCCATCGCCGTTATTGGTGATTCCCTCCATCTCTAGCCCCCCGTCTCCTCTGATTATCATCCCCGCCGGGTAACTTTCCCGAGTCGCCCAAACTGCTCGGGGGGCACTCCCATCATTTCGGCAAAAATGGTGATTCAGGTAATTGAAACGCAATAATGACATTCGCCAGCACAAATCACTCCCCGACGCAATTACCATCATGACCCTCCAGAAAACTATAAATAGGACCATGCCTATATTTGAAGATAAGCAAACCCAGAGGCAAGAGAGAGCTCTGAGGTTTTCCGATAAGATCGTGGACTTAGCCCAATTCTCTGCTCAGGAATTCACTCTGCTTTCCTCCTTACTCTAAAGTTCCAACACACTTCAAGTTCCTCCGCGAGAGCGCTCCCATCAAGGCTCTGCATCAATGAGAGCACTCCCTCAAGAAGCTTCATGGACTTAGAGAATTTTCCAGCCAAAACGACCTTACCCAGGTTCCGCGAGCTCCGCAACATTCCAAAAACAGAGAGCTTCCATCGAGGCTCTGATGACTTAGTTGTTTTTCCACATTTTTTGCATCTGTAATGGAGTAGCAGTTTGTCGCCGTCAAGATCAAATCAAACTCTATAAAATACCGAGAAGCTAGTGGATTTTTGCTTGGCACAGTTCCAGCCATATGACTTTTCACCCTTTTCAGGTTTTCCATGTAAAAATGCATCTTGCCATTTGTTGCAGTTCATTTTGACTGATTGTGCACCCGGTCTGATTCTGAGCAAAGGTGGTCTGATTTCTCCAGATTGAGGGAAGACCAGGCAACCCGCAATAATATTAATAATATCAATGATGGAGAGTAAATAAGTGAGAGCATATTTGGTGAAATACTTGGTGATAGATAGTTTACAAATGCATTATTAAGTAAATAAGTGAGAGCATACTTGGTGAAATTTATCCTTCAATTGGCATAATAATGGGGTCAACATCAATTCTAACTATCTTGATATCCTCATCATCTTCATCTTGGTACAAGTTCTCAACATCTTGTATTTTATTAACAACACATTAAATTAAGGTTTGACGGATATCATTATGTATAGATGTGATGTCTCCCATTTCATACTCATCTTGTGACACCATCCTCATTTCCACTTCCCAACATGATAGTTTAGGATCAAGGATATAATATACCATTCTTGCTTGAGATGGTAAAATGTAAGGGTCATGTTCTAGTACCATGCCTGTATGTATTAATTGAGTGAAATTAACTAAAGTGAACCCAAAAAAATCTTTCTTCACACCAACATTGTTTGTGAGATTCACTCAATCACGTTTAAAAAGTATCACTTCTACAACATCAAAGTAATCTAATTCAATGATCTCAATAAGCCTACCAAAATAATGAATATATCCTTCTAATCCACCATGGTTACACAATACTTCAATCCCGTTATTTTGCATCTGTTTATAAAGTTCACTTTCTACCATTCGAAATGAAAAACCGTTTATATTATATCCTTTGTAGCTATAAACAATAGAGTTTGGTCCATGTGCCAACTGTCATAACTGCGGGCCATTAATGGTTACATCATTTATAACATGAAATGATAGATATTCACAAAATGAATTACACTGACATTTATTTGTAAGTATTTATAAATATGAAGGATTTTTACCGTGTTTAAACCATTCTGAGAATTCATTGCAAAACATTTTTTTCCAACATATCATCTTTGATTCATTGTGGATGGTGATGATTCTTCAATTCTTCTCATAATTCAAAAAAAGCATAAATTATTGCAAAGATCAACACCATTTCTGGAACAAAACACTTACAAAAGAGTGATTGAAGTTTAATACAAATATACTTTTGAAAAGTCTCGAGTTCAGCACATTTGAATAGAACATGTTGATATACTTGTTTAAGGTTAATCAGGTTTAGTTTTTTTTCAAAACAACACCTTTTATACCACTGTGCACTTGTGGAAGTAACTTAAATGCTAGTGTTGGAATTGTCAAATTTATACTATTACGACTTGTTCAATACACCAAGTTTCGATTCCCCCTAAGAATTGAGAACAAAATGTTAAAGTCTCTTCAGCTATATAACCTTCTGCTATTGATCCTAATAGTTTTGATTTGTTTCGAACAAATTCTTTATAGTGCCTAAGTTCTCTCGCAGTGGGATACATTCACCTAAATTGAATTGGACCACCAAAGATAGCCTCTTTTGCAAGATGCACCATAAGGTGATTCATTATTGTGAAGTGGGGAAATATTCTTTCAAGCTGACATAATACCAATATTAAGCGATCTTTTATCTTAACCAAGTCAGAAATTAGTAATTTTTTTAAACACAACTGTCAAAAAAAACATAGACACTTCCATTAACGGGATTACTATATGCTTTGGTAAAACTGATCGTAAACCGACAGACAAGAACTGTATCATGATGATGTGATGATCATGACTCTTCTACCCTTGCATTTTATATTGCTTGAGTTTTAACACAATATGATATGTTGGCATTGGGTTTTCTATATTGGAGTGGAACAACACACCATATGTGTGTGGCAGAATAAATAAAGAAAAATAGCCCTAAATAGTAAACAGATCTTGTGATTTCATGAATCAAGAAGTAAAACTATAGCAACACATTACAATATACCTGAGTGGGATTGAGTGATTGCTCAACCAAGGTGCTCCAGAGATCTGATCCAGAAACTATCTAACCATCAGGCGGTTGAGTCCCGAGCACAGAAGTAGATCTGCACCTCTACAACAGTCTACACAAGTGATGGAGAACCCCAAGCTCTTATCTAACAAGATATGGGTGAGAGTAGGAGTGCCCTCAAAGTCTCTGATGAATTGCTAGATTCAAACATAGGAGAGGCGGCAGTAGCAAGTGTCGAAATGGGTCTCGCAAAAGAAGCGTCGATGGAAAAAACTTTTCGCTAAACACTCAAAGAGGCGCTGGGCAGGCTATAGCTGGAGGGGGGAAAACAACTGGCACTTGTGGCACTTTCTTGTGAACTATGTAGCATCGTGCCCCAGGGTAGGCCAAAACTACCCTTGCCTGACAATCCTCCCTTCCAGGATCCGACTCGCAGAGTGACTCCCACACTCCTCGGAGTGGTCTTCTTCCAAGATCCTCTGCACTTCCCTCTCGACACATAACGAGCCAACAGCCCCGAGAGAGTCTTCTGATACAATTGCCCATCCCGGAGGAGATAATATGCTGACTTATATCTAAACTTCTTTTTGTCTGTCCCCTCTGGATACTCCCCTATGGAAAGGAAGGTTGTGAATGGGTCCATCCACGAGGGGTGTTGATCCACCTCCATCAGCTCTCCCTCTTCAATGGAAGGGCAGAATAGATCAGTGATGGTACCCCCCACCCGGGGACCATGCTTTGCCAGTTGATCTATCTGCTCGTTCTCTTCCCTGGGCACATGTCGGATGGAGAAGGTCTGGAACATGCTGATGACCCCCTTCACCTTTGCTAAGTATAATGGGAGGGTAGGCTCCCTTGCCTCGAATTCCCCGTTGATCTGGGAAGCCACCACCATGGAGTCGGTGAGAACCTCCATGTCATGCACCCCCAGCTCCCTGGCCAGGTGCATCCCTACTATTACGACCTCATATTCGGCATGGTTGTTTTGTGATGGGAAAGTGCACCACCACTGTTTGCTCGATTGTAGTTCCCTGGGGGTTCTCCAAGATTTCCCCTACCCCTAAGGAATGCTTCCCTAAATCGCCATCTACCTTCACCTTCCACGAAGCCGGATGAGTGAGTTCTTCCTTCGCCACCTCGACCACATAGTCAGCCAAAAGATTGGTCATTGCTTGGGCCTTGATCGAGAGGCGGGGGACAAAGGAGATGTTGAACTCACTCAGTTCCACCGACCACTTAGTCAACCTGCCTGAATGCTCCACCCCCTCGAATATGTTGTAGATGGGATGGTCAGTCACCACTCGGATGGAGAATGCCTGCAAGTAGGGCGGGAGCCTCCGAGATGAGATGACTAGAGCGAAGGCCAACTTTCCCAAGATGGGATACCGAATCTCGGCCTTCCTCAGGACTCGGCTCACATAATAAATGGGGAGTTGTGTTGGGTACATTGGAATATATGTACCTGATTTGAAGAAGTCTCACCCTACTCAATGATATACATCAAGATGTATTTGATGTGCTTTGAGTTTATGTGTGCAGGTTAGGTAATTGCAGGGAAAACATAAAAGATTCTAAGTCCATGTGTCGACACCTAGAAGAAAAGTGTCGACACTTAAGAAGGCTTGTGTCGACACCTAGAGAAGCTGTGTCGACACTTGGAGTAATTGTGTCGACACCAGGAAGGCAGAGTCGACACCAGAAGGAAAGTGTCGACACATACAGGCAGTGTCGACACACAGTGAAGAATTGTCTACATAATCAGTGTCGACACATAGAGAAACTTTGTCAACAGCAAAAGTGTCGACACTAGGAGGCGGTGTCGACACTCAGCAAACTTCAACAAAGTTCAAGTACATGTGTCGACACTAGGAGGCTGTGTCGACACTCAGCAAACTTCAACAAAGTTCAAGTACATGTGTCGACACTAGGAGGCTGTGTCGACACTCAGCAAACTTCAACAAAGTTCAAGTACATGTGTCGACACAAGGAGATGTGTCGACACTCAGCAAAGTTTCAACACAGAAGGCATGTGTCGACACAAAAAAGATGTGTCGACACTTAGCAAGTTTCAACACAAGAAGATGTGTCGACACAAAGGAGTTGTGTCGACACTTAGCAGAATTCAACTAAGTATTAAAGAAGAAGGCTTGTGTCGACACACAGGATCAGTGTCGATACATTCTGAAGAAGCAGTGTCGAGAAGATGTTACAACAACACAAGGAGTTGTGTCGACACCATGAAGGCTAGTGTCAACACTTAGTCTACTTGTGTCGACACTTAGTCTATTGGTGTCGACACATAAAGACTATCTGTCTCGACACTTTCAGACAGTGACAGAGATTTCAAGAAGTGACTGGATGACTTGATAGCTGTCATTTCAACCGGTCAACTGCAACTGTCAGAACCGTCAGAAAGTTGTTTGAAACCGGATCAGCCGGTCACCATGGAGAAAGCTTATTTAAAGACCTTTCTCCTTCAACAGAAGTGATCGATTAATGAAGTGAAAAACATCACAACAAGAAGAAGACCTTCTAGAGAAGATCTAAGAAGTTGGAGAGAGAGAGCTCCTTCTAAGAAGACCAGCTGTTGAATCAGGCTGATAAGGAAGATTCAGATTGAAATCAGAATCTCAAGTCAGCAGTTGATTGAAGATCATCTGCATAGAGATACAACCCTACTGTGTTCTAATTCAAGAAGCTTTGAAGAAAGCCAAGGGAGGTTGATCTCTGCCAAGTTCTTCCAAGAACTCATCAAGAAACTAGTCAACTCATCTCTCTCTTTCAGAGTTGTGGTTATAAATTTTGTAAACATTATTTTCTGTAGGATCCTAAGGGATCTGTGCTGTAAGCCTATTTTATAAAGGCTGAGTGTAGGAGACAGTGTGCTCTGAGTGTAGGTCTTGTGGAAGACTGAGGTAGGGCCTAGTGCCTGAGTTGTAGGAGACTTTGTTCTCTGAGTGTAAGTCTTGGAGAAGACTGAGTGGTAGGGCTCTTGTGCCTGAGTTGTAGGAGTGGGATCACTCTGAGTTGTAAGAACCTGTTTGGGGTTCTGAGTTGTAAGATCTGAGGATCTGAGAAGAAGTGAAGAAGTTAGGCCGAATCTAGTACACTACTAGATAGGCGAAGGGGGAAAGTGGATGTACCTAGACCTTGGGGAACCACTATAAAATCTGTGTGTACTCTGTGTGTGATTCATTCTGTGATTGCTGTATTTTTTGTGCTGAAGTGCTATAGAGAATTGCATAAACAGGTCTAATAATTCAGTATTTCTGCCAGTAATTTTAAAAAGATTAAGTTCACCTATTCACCCCCCCCCCTCTCTATGTGATTAGGTACTATTTCTTTCAAGTGGTATCAAAGCGAGGTTACTCAAAAAGGACATAACAGTCTGAGTAAAGATCCTGTAGGCAGAATCAGAATAATCAAGAATTAAGAAAATGGGTTCTACTGAGAATCACAAAGAGCTAGGATCCATGAAATTGTCAATCTGTAGAAAAGAGATTTTTAGCATATGGAAAGAGAGGGTTAGACTCTTTATGGAAGCATCTGACCCAAGAATATACATCACAGTCAAAGAAGGGCTATATGTGCCTATGAAAGTACCTGTTCTGGATGCAAATCAGAGAACTCCCAAAGACTATTCAGAAATGACTAAAGATGAAATAATTCTGGCCACTATGGACAAGAGGACCCAGAATATTATTGTAAGTGCAATTGATGATGCCACATTTCAGAACCTAATACATTGTAAAACCTCAAAAGAAATGTGGGACACTCTAATAGTTTACATGGAGGGATCTGAGGAGGTAAGACAATACAGAAAGTCCTTGTTAAATCAAGAGTATGAAAGCTTCAGATAAGGAAAGTCTGATAGCATTACTGAATGCTACAAGAAATTCTATAGGATTGTTAATGAGTTGATGTCCTATGGAAGAGAATTCAGCAACTCTGAGCTGAATGACAAGTTTTTAAGATCCCTGACTAAGTACTGGGATACCAAGATCTGTGTCATTAGGGAAATGTCCAAATTAGCTGATATACCTCCTCCAACCTTGTTTGGAAAACTGCTATCTTATGAAATGCAGTTAATGGTTAGAAAGGAGGAAGAGAAGACTACAAGAGTGGAGCATAAGGAAAGAGTTGTGGCCTTCAAGACTGAAGCCACTAGGAAGTATAGAAGCAAGTCTCCATCTCCACCACAAATAGTTGCTGATACTGCTCCAGAAAATTCAGAGAACTAGAACTCAGACAGCAGTGAAAGTGATGAGGATTTTGCTGCCTTTACAAGACAGTTTCAAAAGTTTCTGAAGAAGAAGCAGTGGAGGTCTAAACCATCCACTTCATAGACAAAAATGACTATTATCAAAACAGGAAGTCATCAAGGAATAACAAAAGAAAGTCCAAGCCAAGTAAAAATACATCCTCAAATATAGTTTGCTATTGTTGCAATAGACAAGGACATATAGTAGCTGACTGTCCAGAAGAGAGGAAAGAGTCAACTGACAAGAAGAAGACTCAGTTCAAGGGCAAAAAGGAAAGGTCTTTTGTTGCCAAGAAGGATAAGAGTTTGACTGATCAGTCATCTTCAGAAACAGATTCAGAAGCTGAAGCCTATATTGGACTATTTGCTGAAGAGGAAGAAGATGAGTTCTTGCAGCTAATGAACTCAATTTATGAGCATAAGGACAATCAGTGCAATGGACTGATGGCCTTATCAGAAGGAGACAAGATCCAGGATCAGCCTGGACCAAGTAAGGTACAATGTCTTTTAGATTATAGTACTGATTCAGAATCAGATACATCTACATCAAGTGATGTGGGTGGGTCTGAATCTGATGGAGATATTCATCAGTTGATGGATGAATATAGAGATGTATTGCAGGCACTTAAGAAGAGCAAAAATCTGGTCAAAACACTGACTAAGCAAATTGCTAATCTTAAGTTGACAGCTGCTGATTCAAATAAAGTGTTAGATCAAAAACTAAATGAAATAGCCAGGCTGAAGAACATTACAGTTATTCAGATGGGAACTATTACATTTAAGAATGATCAAATTAGGAATCTGGAGGTTAGACTTCAGAAGGAGAAGGATATTGTAGCAAGTTTTTCTAAACCAAAATCTGTTCTACCTTTGATAGATGAGTTTGTACCTCATAAGGGTAAAACTGGATTGGGGTTTACAAAACCTGCCTGGACAGTAAAGTCCAAATCTAAGGGCAAAGCCCCAGTACTCAACAAGAAGCCTGCTGTAGATAAAACAACCAGGGTTGTACCTAAACAAAGGTACAACAGATTTGAGTGCTGGTGTTGTGGCAAGGTAGGCTACTTTGTCATAGATTGCTGGCACAATTCAAGTGTCAAGGAGAGTAGCAAACTGCCTGCTAGAAAAGCTACAGGTAGTTTTGTTAAAAGTCAGACTAACTTGCACCAAGGACCCAAGAATTATTTGGGTTCTAAGGTTAAGTAATCTGTTTTGCAGGTGAGTCCAAGTGGCCATGCCCCTATATGGTACTTGGACAGTGGATTTTCCAGGCACATGACTGGAACTAGGGGATTGCTGAAGGACTATACACCAATCAAGGATGGTCCTAAAGTTACCTTTGGTGGTTCAGAAAAAGGAATCATCAAAGGCTTTGGTAACATTTCTAGCAACCTAATTGCAATTACTCAAGTGGCTTATGTAAAGGGTTTGAAACATAACCTCATTAGCATAAGTCAGCTGAGTGATTTAGGATATGACATCTCATTTGTCAAGTATGGTTGTCATATCAGTAGGTCAAGTGATCAAAAGATCATTCTGACAGGATATAGGAAGAGAAATGTCTATTGTCTAGACATTATGTGTGAGAACATTGTTTCTCCTATTTGTCTTGTAGCTGATGAGAAAGTCTCACATTGTGTTAAATGGCACAAGAGGCTGGCTCATCTTAACTATAAGACAATTGGCCAACTCTTTAGCAAAGAGTTAGTGAGGAATGGTCCTCAGGTTAAGTGTATAAAGGTTGGGATATGCTCAGCTTTTCAAAAGGGCAAGCAGACCAAATCCACCTTTCATAGCCTTGAGAACAAAGATGTTGTGAGGTGTCTATACCTCTTGCATATGGATCTTTTTGGTCCTATGCCAGTTCACAGCCTAGGTAGGAAGGTCTATACATTTGTGGTAGTTGATGACTACTCAAGGTATTCCTGGGTGTTCTTCCTAAGGCAAAAATCTGAAACACCAAGTATCTTGTATAGTTTTGTTAAACAAATTCAGAATGAATTGAACAGTACAGTGGTCAAAATCAGAAGTGACCATGGTACTGAATTTCAGTCTGAAAGTATGACAAAACTGTGTGAAGAGTTTGGAATTTTTCAGGAATTTTCCTCACCAAGAACACGTCAGCAAAATGGTATTACTAAAAGGAAAAATAGAACCTTGATAGAGGCTGGTAGAACCTTATTGAGTGACACTTCACTCCCAGAATATTTTTGGGCTGAGGCAGTTAATACTGCATGTCATGTAATCAATAGGGCTACTATCACCAAGAGCCACAAGAAGACCCCCTATGAGATTGTGAAGGGCAGAAAACCAAATCTATCATATTTCAGGATCTTTGGTTGCAAGTGCTATATCCTTAACAATGGTAAGTCTTATCTAACCAAGTTTGCTGCCAAATCCCAAGAGGGGATCTTTGTTGGGTACAGCAACAACAGTAAGGCTTATAGGGTCTACAACTTGATTACTCAAGTTGTAGAAGAGTCAGTACATGTAGTTTTTGATGAAGCAAGGCTCATTAACAATGAATTGCCTAGAAGTGTTTGCAGCTCTACAGGTGTAACTGAGAGAATGGAGAAGCTTACCTTAACAGAAGGTTCTTCTGCAAGTCAGCAAGTGGAAGATGGTGGCTGATGTCCAGGGGGAGTACAAGATACTCCTGAAGCTGAAGAGGATCAAGAAGTGCAGCTAGATAAAGAGAATGAAGGTGTACAACCTGAAGACAGGCTGCCTCCTGCAAATAGGCATTTAAAAGATCATCCAGCCAATCAAATTATTGGAGATCTCAGACAAGGGGTACTAACAAGGAGCAGGAATCTAAGTTCAATTCTCTACTCCAGCTTTCTATCCCAAGTAGAGCCAAAGAAATTTGAAGAAGCAATCCTAGACCCTCATTGGATTGAGGCCATGCAAGAGGAGTTGAACCAGTTCAAAAGATGCAAGGTCTGGGAGCTAGTTCCTAAACCAAAGGACCACAACATTATTGGAACTAAGTGGATCTTTAGGAACAAGTTGGATGAGAATGGAATTATTATAAAGAATATAGCTAGACTAGTTGCAAAAGGATATAGGCAGGAAGAAGATATTGATTTTGATCAAACCTTTGCTCCAGTAGCAAGACTGGAAGCAATAAGGATGTTCTTGCCTATGCAACATATCAAGGATTTAAGGTATATCAAATGGATGTTAAGTCAGCTTTTCTGAATGGAAACCTGAAGTAAGAAGTCTATGTAGAGCAGTCATCAGGTTTTGTAGATTCTCTTAAACCTGATTATATATATAGACTTAGGAAGGCTTTGTATGGGTTAAAAACAAGCCCCTAGGGCTTGGTATGAAACACTGTCTAGTTTCCTCATTGAGAACAAATTCTCAAGGGGGAAAATAGACAAGACTTATTACTTAGGGAATCCAGAGGCAAGATTATCTTAGTCCAGATATATGTAGATGACATCATATTTGGGTCTACAGAAAGTAGTCTTTGCAGAAAGTTTGCAAAACTCATGCAAGGATAATTTGAAATGAGCAGTATGGGGGAACTTAAGTTATTCTTGGGTCTCCAAGTTAGACAGACTGAAGATGGATTATCCATATGCCAGTCTCAGTTCACCCTAGAATTGATAAGGAAGTATGGTATGGAATCATCCACTACCATGAAAACTCCTATGGGGTCAACAATGTCTTTAAGCAAGCATGATGCAGGGAAACCTGTAGATGAAACTTTATATAGAGGGATAGTTGGCTCCCTACTATATCTGACTACTAGTAGACCAGATATCATGTATGTTATATGTGTCTGTGCTAGGTACCAAGCTTGCCCTAAAGAATCTCATTTGACAGCAGTCAAAAGAATTTTGAGATATCTTAAGGGCACACCTTATCTAGGCCTTTGGTACCCTAGGAATGGAGATTTTGAACTGACAGGTTATTCAGATGCAGATTTTGCAGGCTGCAAGGAAGATAGAAAGAGTACAACAGGAACTTGTCAATTTCTAGGTGAAAGGCTGGTGTCTTGGAGTAGTAAGAAGCAGACCAGTGTGGCTATCTCCACAGCTGAGTTAGAGTATATTGCTGCAGGAAGCTGCTGTGCACAACTACTATGGATACAACACCAGCTAGAAGATTATGGTATTCAAGTAAGTAGAACACCTTTATTTTGTGATTCTACTAGTGTCATTTCTATTGCAAATAATCCTGTCTCCCATAGTAGGACTAAGCACATAGAAATAAAATACCATTTTCTAAGAGAACATGTAGAAAAAGGAGACATTTCCTTAGAGTATATAAATACAGATAATCAGTTAGTTGATATGTATACTAAGCCCTTAGATGAAACCAAATTTAATAAGTTTAAAATTGAATTAGGGATGATAAACTTAGAATAGTTTACAAAAATTGGCTAAGTAAAATAGTGTCAACACACAGAGTTGTCTGTGTCGACACATAGAAGTGGTGTCGACATTTCAGAGAAATGGTGTCGACACATCTAGAAAGTCAGTGTCGACACTTCAGAGAATTAGTGTCGACACATGCAGTGTAGGTGTCGACACATCCAGGGTGGTGTCGATACTTAGGATTTACACAGAATTAGTTTAGTAGAGTCTCGATTAAGTGTCGAGCTGAGATGTATAAGTGTCAACACATATATTCTGTCGACTATATTTGTGTCGACACATAGTTGTCGAGACATTTTAAGTAAGTGTCGACACTTTTCAACAGTGTCGACACAATTCAAGTATGTTAACGCGCCTTTTCACCTTCAATTTTAGAAAGGTATAAATAGGTTTTCCCCATTGTTTGTCGACACGCTCACCTTAGTCTCGAGACCAAACTTGTGTGTCGACATCTCTCTTCTCTAAATTCAAAATTTCTTCAAACCTTAATGGCGCCCAAGCTAGAAGAGAACATTAACGAAGGATATGAGCTCGTGCGTCACGCCTTTGATGACGCAGAACCAGAAATCAAAGGTGTGGTAACCCTAATTGCCGAGACTGGCCTAGAGAACCTTGTATCAGAACCTATCAAGATTTGGAAGAAGGAGGTCCTTGAATTCTTGGGTGCAGCTACTCTTGATGACTCAGGACTCAAGATTAAGTCCAGGGTCAATGGGACAAAAGTCAAGATCACACAGAAAAGTCTAAGAAAGGTACTTCAACTACCAAGAACAAAAGAGGAAGAAGATGTATCTGCTTCTAAGACTAGAGAGGCATTAAAATGGTGTGGATTAGACTCAAATCTGAAAATTGGATCAGTTTTTAACAGAAAAGGGATGAACATACAAGGAAAGTTTCTGTCTGAAATCGTAGGAAAAGTAATACTGAGCAAGCCTGGTGGGCATGATAGAATATTTGCTCACATGTTCAGTCTAATGACAAGGATAATTTTCAACCTTAATACTGATTGGTCTGCAGTCATGTTTGATAAGATAAAAGAGAGCCTGAAGAAACCAATCTGGGTAGAATTCTGAGTCTTTACCTAGCTGGAAGTATACCTGAAGTGATGAATCAAGCTGTTGGTTCAAAGATAAACCACATGAGGAGAATGGATGTGAGAATTTTCTCAAGGTGGGATAGAGTATTGACAAAGGAACTGTCAACTCCAGAAAAGGAAACACCTCAGAAGAAGAAGAAGAAGAAGACAGCAATTATAGCTCAAGAATCATCTAGTAGCTCAGAGGAGCAAGTGGTGTTTAGTTCTGATGATGAAGAGGGAAGAAATGCTGGACAGTCACCAGCAAGACAAGAAGATGCTCAGAGGCAGGGGGAGCTACCCTCAGCAAGCCCAACTCACCTGGATCCACTCTAGGGGGAGCCTCTACATGTGGAAGAGCCAACTCCATTAGAGAGTGAAAGGGCTACCCAAATCATTTTTGAGGTAATTACTGAAGTTAATCAATTAGATTTTACTATTGAGGATGAAGTTTTGTCTGAACCATTACTTGATGTTGATCAGCAAACACAGATACAACCTCAACCACAAGATGTTGTCATGGAGGACACATCTGTTGCTGATAAAGTAGACTCAGTTGCTCCTGAGATTAGAGTTTCTTCTGAACAACCTCAACATGAGTTTACTTTATAAGAGCTGTTCCCTGATCTTGTACAGACAGACCTTGAGAGAGAGATAGCTGTTGTTGAGGGGGAGAAGATCAATATTGAGGGGGAGCAAATAGAGGAGTCTGCTAGACAAGAGACTGTGGAGCCAAAGGATGCTGAGCAAATAAAAAGGACTGAGAAGGAGTTACCTCCTAGTCCTAAGGATAGAGTAGATATTGCTAGCACTTCTGCTTCAGAGGATGAAGAGGCTGCTAGAGCCAAGAAAAGGAAGTTCCAGTTCTTCAAGAGAAGAAGCCAGAACTACAAGAAAGCACTGCAGACAATTGCTCCACAGCCTGCCCCATCTACTTATTATAATTCACTGATGGTGGCTTTGTAGATTCAGCTAGATGAGCAAAGAAAAGCTTTAGAAAAGTATATGGATGAAGGGCATAAATCCCTGCAATTTGATCTGGCACAAGACATCAAGTCTATCAGATTTGAAGTAAATCAAAACAAGAAGGAAATGACTGATTGTTTCCATAAAGGAGGCAATGCAGTGGTCTATCTGGCTACACATCAAGAGAATCTCAAGAAACAGATTGATGATCTGGCACTCAAACAAGGCTATGTCCTCGAAAACCAGATAAGGATGAATGATAATCTCACTACTTCACATAATGCCATTGTAACTGAAATGAAAAATATAGCTCCTGCACAGCCTGTAGTAAGTGCCACTACCAAAGAGGAATTTGATAAGAAATTACAGGAGAGTCTCACTGCTGTGAAAACTGCCATTGAAGATTCTCAGAAAGCTATTTCTGCCCAGCTTCTGAAGTTCAAACCTTTTTATAAGGATGGAGTAAACTATTTGAATGCTTAAATAAGATTCCAGAAAGATGATCTTAGGAATCACATAGAGAGAGAAGTCATAAAGGGGGAGAGGATACTAGTCAAAGCTGGCTCTGATCATGCAAAATGGATTTCAAACTCCATTAGAGCCACCCTTGGATATCCACCTTTATGTGATGATGACAATGTGACAGAGTCTGGAATAAATCCTGCATACTTTGGAGGAGAGCAAGCTGAAGTGGCTCAAGTGATATATCCTCCTGCAGATTTTGACATGATACATCAGGAGGTACAGTCTATGTATAGTCCTCCTGAGGGTAATCAGAATGTTATTATTGAGAAGGTAGTCCAGCCTGTGCCAGAGGCAATCTTAAAAGAGCAAGAGGCATTTCTAAAAGAACAAGAGACTCAATTATCTAAGAAAAGGTTCAGAGAGCAAGCTGAATTAAGGCCAGATTTTGAACAATGGAGCCCCACATCCAGGAATATCATATTGACTGCTTGGAAGGCTGCTAAGGACAATATCCTGGATAGAGGCAAATGGTATTCTGAACAGGAGTGGAGAAAACATGAGAATAGGCAAGAGGCCATAGTACAATATAGAAGGAAGGATAAACTGGGAAAGCTACCTCCTAATGCACAGGAGCCTAGCAAGTATTTCCCTAAGCCTTATCACTATTTTGAAAGGCAGAAGATAGAGGCTGAAGAGCTGAAAAAGAAAGATCTCAAAGGGAAGAAGCCTGTTGATGACAATGAAGCTCCTGTTCAAGCAAAGATTCAATCTGGAAAGGGCATTATTATCAAGGAGCCTGAGCAGCCATAGGATAGAAATTTTCTTAAGTTTACAATTTGTAATCATTTGCTTTTAACTCTATGTAAACTTTTGATTAATGAAAATGTTTGGAGTTGTAAGAACAATGTTATATGTTCAATCTATTACATTATTGTTCTGAGATAATTGATTATACATGTTTTGTTTATACATGTTTAATATTTTCCCTGTCATATAATACTGTTTTATATCATACTGAGAATTTGTTATGTATGGTGTATATCATTGACTAAGGGTTATGACTTCTCCAAATAGGGGGAGATTGTTGGGTACATTGGAATATATGTACCTGATTTGAAGAAGCCTCACCCTACTCAATGATATACATCAAGATGTATTTGATGTGCTTTGAGTTTATGTGTGCAGGTTAGGTAATTGCAGGGAAAGCATAAAAGATTCTAAGTTCATGTGTCGACACCTAGAAGAAAAGTGTTGACACTTAAGAAGGCTTGTATCGACACCTAGATAAGCTGTGTCGACACTTGGAGTAATTGTGTCGACACCAGGAAGGCAGAGTCGACACCATAAGGAAAGTGTCGACACATACAGACAGTGTCGACATACAGTGAAGAATTGTCTACATAATTAGTGTCAACACTTAGAAGCAGTGTCGACACCTAGAGAAACTTTGTCGACAGCAAAAGTGTCGACACTAGGAGGCAGTGTCGACACTCAGCAAACTTCGACAAAGTTCAAGTACATGTGTCGACACTAGGAGGCTGTGCCGACACTCAGCAAACTTCAACAAAGTTCAAGTACATGTGTCGACACTAGGAGGCTGTGTCGACACTCAGCAAACTTCAACAAAGTTCAAGTACATGTGTCGACACAAGGAGATGTGTCGACACTCAGCAAAGTTTCAACACAGAAGGCATGTGTCGACACAAAGAAGATGTGTCGACACTTAGCAAGTTTCAACACAAGAAGATGTGTCGACACAAAGGAGTTGTGTCGACACTTAGCAGAATTCAACTAAGTATTAAAGAAGAAGGCTTGTGTCGACACACAGGATCAGTGTCGACACATTCTGAAGAAGCAGTGTCGAGAAGATGTTACAACAACACAAGGAGTTGTGTCGACACCATGAAGGCTAGTGTCGACACTTAGTCTACTTGTGTCGACACTTAGTCTATTGGGGTCGACACATAAAGACTATCTGTCTCGACACTTTCAGACAGTGACAGAGATTTCAAGAAGCGACTGGATGACTTGACAGCTGCCATTTCAACCGGTCAACTGCAACTGTCAGAACCGTCAGAAAGTTGTTTGAAACCGGATCAGCCGGTCACCATGGAGAAAGCTTATTTAAAGACCTTTCTCCTTCAAAAGAAGTGATCGATTAATGAAGTGAAAAATAACACAACAAGAAGTAGACCTTCAAGAGAAGATCTAAGAAGTTGGAGAGAGAGAGCTCCTACTAAGAAGACCAGCTGTTGAACCAGGCCGATAAGGAAGATTCAGATTGAAATCAGAATCTCAAGTCAGCAGTTGATTGAAGATCATCTGCATAGAGATACAACCCTACTGTGTTCTAATTCAAGAAGCTTTGAAGAAAGCTAAGGGAGGTTGATCTCTGCCAAGTTCTTCCAAGAACTTATCAAGAAACCAGTCAACTCATCTCTCTCTTTCAGAGTTGTGGTTATAAATTTTGTAAACATTATTTTCTGTAGGATCCTAAGGGATCTGAGCCGTAAGCCTATTTTATAAAGGCTGAGTGTAGGAGACAGTGTGCTCTAAGTGTAGGTCTTGTGGAAGACTGAGGTAGGGCCTAGTGCCTGAGTTGTAGGAGACTTTGTTCTCTGAGTGTAAGTCTTGGAGAAGACTGAGTGGTAGTGCTCTTGTGCCTGAGTTGTAGGAGTGGGATCACTCTGAGTTGTAGGAACCTGTTTGGGGTTCTGAGTTGTAAGATCTGAGGATCTGAGAAGAAGTGGAGAAGTTAGGCCGAATCTAGTACACTACTAGATAGGCGAAGGGGGAAAGTGGATGTACCCAGACCTTGGGGAACCACTATAAAATCTGTGTGTACTCTGTGTGTGATTCATTCTGTGATTGCTGTATTTTCTGTGCTGAATTGCTGTAGAGAATTGCATAAACAGGTCTAAAAATTCAGTATTTCTGCGTGTAATTTTAAAAAGATTAAGTTCACCTATTCACCCCCCTCTAGGTGATTAGGTACTATTTCTTTCAAGCCGCTTCTTCCCCTCTTCTCGAACCCGGATGGAGCTCAAGGCCTCTGCTCCGACCCCGAGATACAGATATAGGTCCTCCCCCTCCTTAGGCCCTTGGAGCAGGGGAACCTGAGTCAACTACTTCTTCAGGGTTTAGAATGCCTCCTCGCACTCCTTGGTCCACTCGAATTTTTGGACTCCCCTCAATGTCTTGAAGAAGGGGGAGCACTTCTCCCCGTCCCGGGAGAGGAACCTGCTCAATCCTGTCAGCTTCCCTGTCAACCACTGCACCTTTTTAGCATTTCGAGGCGACCCCAGCTCCATGATGGCTCTGACCTTGTCAGGATTTGGCTCGACCCCGGCGGGGGTGAGGAGATGTCCCAAGAACTTCCCCCTGCTGGCCCCGAAAATGTAATTCAGGGGGTTCAGTCTCATCTTATATTTGCGCAAGGTGGTGAACGTCTCCTCCAGGTCCTGGAGATGAGAGTCCATGTCTCGACTCTTGATTATGAGGTCATCTACATACACCTCCAGGTTCCTCCCCTTATGTTCTCGGAAGACCCTATCCATTATCTTCTAGTATGTCGCCCCTGCATTCTTCAGCCCAAAGGACATCATTTTGTAGCAGTAGCACCCATCCCCCGTGATGAATGAGACATCTTTGACGTCAGGGGGGTGCATGCCGATCTGGTGGTAACCTGAAAATGCATCTAAGAAGCTCATTACAGGAAAACCGACGGCTGAGTCAACCAGCGCGTCGATCCGAGACAAAGGATAATAACTACATTGGAGACCCAACCGGGGTATTGTATTTCGGATACAAAGTCGGGCTTGAGGAGTTTGGCCACCTCCTCCCTGATGGACTTGGCCAGCTTGTTCGCGGTGGACCTCTTCTTCTAATGGATGGGGCGGGCTCCCGGGTCCAGGTTGAGGCGGTGGTAGGCAATGTCCGCATCGATCCCTGGCATCTCCATCGCGCTCCATGCGAAGATGTCCACGTTTTTATGGATGCACTCCAGCATCCTGCCCCGAGCCTCCGAGGTCAGCCCTTACTGATGCGAACCTTCTCCAGCCTGCCTCACTGGGTGAGAACTTCCATCTCCATGACCTCCCCCACAGACTACAGCCTGGACTGCTTTCCCCGTCCTTTGACGTCCCTCTCCTCTAGGATAAGTACCTCCTCAGCTTCCATGGCTTCCTCCACAGCCATTGCCTCGACCAACTCTTCCTGGACTCCTGCGATCTCCACTTGGGCGTAGCTCTCCCCCACCTCCATCTCCTCTTCACCGGCATCCTGCTCCACCTCCTCCATCCTTCGCTCTATCTCCTCAGCCCCCTCCTGCCAGGAGATAGAGTTCACGACGGTGACGTAGCATTCTCTAGTCGCCTTGGGATCGCCCCGGACCTAGATCCCCTCGACATTAAACTTCAGGCATTGGTGGAAGGATGAGGGGATACAATGAAAGACACTGATAAGGGGCCGCCCGAAGATGACATTATAGCTGTTGGGGGCATCCACAATGACGAATCTACAAGTACGGGACTGCCCCCCAGAGTAATATGGAGTCCCACTCCTCCTTCTACCGCCTCCCTCTCCCCCGAAAATCCAAATAGGGGACCATCCGAGGCCAGCACCCTCTTCGCCTCCACCTTCATCTCGTTAAATGCCTTATTTAAGATGACGTTGACGGAGCTCCCGTTATCAATGAGGATGCGGGAGACTGTGAAGTTCTCGATGGCTATCTGGGGGTGGGATCTGAGATGTGGAGCCAACTCTCCTTCGATATATGGTATGGAGGCTTGCCTTTCTGGAAGCCTCAATCCCCCCCCCCATGGATCACTCTGGTCCCTCACCAGGTTCAGACATCCACCCGGTCTCCGCACCTATCCTCCTCCGTCCGAGGCAGGACCTCCTCAATCGTCACATCCTGGTGACCTTGCTACTGATTTTACTCCTTGTTTCCTCTCATCTCGAGGAACTTCAGGCACGTGGCTGTGGTGTGCCCCTCTTCATGGTGGAAGTTGTATTATGGCAACTTCACCCTAAAGTCCCTTCTCCTCCTCCGTGATGCTCACCTCCTCTCCTCCAGGGCTATAACCATAGCCTGATTTTGATCGGGGAGGGGAGGTCTTTGCCCCTGCCTCCAGCCCGGGGTGTACAATTGACCCTGGCCCCCATGGAGGTGGTCTCATCCATGGAAACCTCTTTGCGGCCCTTGGTCCTGCCACTTTGGCCTCCATCCCAGCCGACAGTTCGGCTCCTGACGCCCCCACCTGGGTTGTTGTTGCTGCTACTGTTGCCACTGTTTCCTCTATCGGGGTTTAGCTCTACTCTCCTCCCGACCTCTTCCCCCTCTTGGCTACTCATCCTCCGTGGCCCACCTGGCCAACTTCCGGGCAAAAACCAGATTTGACGCCTCCCCGTCAACTTCTCTTGTCACCCTCTCAATCAGCTCTTCGTAGGAGAGGGGGGCACCCTCTTCAATTCCATCCTGAAGAAACCTTTTTGCAGTCCCAAGATAAAGGTCATCATTAGGCTATGCCCGAGCATCTCTTGGACCTGGGTGACCTCCTCCTGAAACCGGTCATCATAACTCCTCAAGCTCTTATTCACCTCTTGCTTGATGTGGAATAGGGATTCCGACTCCTTCTTCCTCCTCTTGGAGGTGGTGAACCTCAACATGAATCCCAGCGCAGGTCCTCGAAGTAGTAAATGGAGCTGGCCGGCAGCTGGTGGAACCACTCTCTCGCCTTCTCCTTGAGAGTGATGGCGAAGAGCCTGCACTTGAACCCCTCTAACATCTGTCAGATCAAGACTACGTCCTCAAACCACTGGATGTGCTGGAATCTGTCTCCCTTCCCGGCGTAGTAAGACATCTCTGGCTCCCTGAACCCCTCTGGAACTGGGGCAGAGGAAACCAACTCGCTGAAGGGGATACCTCCCCCTACTGGGCGAGCTGAAGGGTCTCGCACCCCCCATCTCGCCGAACCGACCACCGCTTGCCCAGCCTGGGAAGAGCACGCGCCCAGGGAGCTCGCAGCCTCTCCCCTCCTCGGCGACCTCCTACCCAGCTCGCCTGCTGGGAGCGGCCTCGCCCAGATACGGGGCAGCTATGACCGGAACTGCTGGAGTCGAGCACTCGACCCGCACGCCGAGTGTGGACTTGACGATGCTGAGCACCTCCTGCCTGAAGTCTTCAAACATCCCCACCGTGGCCAGAGGGGGAGGGGGTGGCGAGTCAGACCTATCTGAGCCTTGTCCTGCCATCTAGGCTATTGAAGATTTTCTGTACTGACCACGCTCCACGCTCACCGCCCCAAAAATGTTGAAATCAAAAAATCGATCTCTCTGGAGTTCACCCTTGGGAAAGTTGTGATCGCACAGTTACTTCTCTCCTGCAAGCCAAATAATAAAGGAAAAGAGGAAGGAACTGACCCAAGGGCTCGACGTAGAGGTCCCACCACACACTTAGAAGATCTTAGATCGCTTCCCCTCCTTAGCCAAAAGCCGAGCTAAGGCAACCTCAGAAAGCGCTAGAAGATTGGGGAACAAGTGAGCATCCAAAACATGTCTTCTAAGGTACCCATTGGGTCCTATTTATAGATTTCTGAAAACGACCTGTAAATAGCCAACCTTTGCTGTTTTGAACAGCTATGTGCAACCCAACTAGGTCAGCCAATAGCGTAACTCTGCTATTTTAACAGGCTATAGGCAGACCAACAAGGTCAAAATTATAAAAAAAAACATCATAGGTCGCGAGGCGAGTGGCCCCATGAAGCCTCTGCTTGCATGGGACGGCGAGTGCTCGATGAACCTGTCACTCGCCGGCTCTTCCTGGACTTCGGCGAGTACAGGCCCGGCTGGCCCTACTCGCCTACCTCTTGCCGGCCTTTTCTGGGCGAGTGCGAGCCCTTCGGCTCTACTCGCCCCCCTGGTAATCTCACCTCTCCTGGGCAAGCCGGGGGCTGCCGAGCTTTGGCCCCTTGAATGTCAGCCCGAGACTTAGATCGTTCAATCTACCCGGTCCGGCACCTGAGAAATCAAGCCCGACGAACGCCGAGCTCCGTTCGACGAACGCCGAGCTCCGTTCGACGAACGCCGAGCTCCGTTCGACGAACGCCGAGCTCCGTTCGACGAACGCCGAGCTCCGTTTGACGAACTGAGTGGACTAGGCGGGCTTCTATCAACGACAAGACAGAATGACGTTGAGTATCTGGGTCTCACTCAACGCTAAGGCAGAACGACATTGAGTGTCTGGACTTCACTCAACGCTAAGGCAGAACGGCGTTGAGTGTCTGGCCTGGCGAGTGCTCGATGGAGCTGACACTCTCCGCTTCAACCTGCCTCTTGGCGAGTGCGGGCCCAGCTGGCCCTACTCGCCTGACACTTGTCGGGCTCGCCGCAGCGAGCCGGGGCTGCCGAGCTCTGGCCCCCTAGGTGCTCACCCGGGACTTGGGAAAAATGGAGCTAGCCGGTCTGGCTCCTAGCGACCCCACTCGCCGGATACATGGTTGTACATTTCTGCCGAGCCCTAGAGCTAACATTGTGTGTAGTGAGCGGAATAATAGAAAAAATAGTGGCCGAGCCCCAAAACTAAATTTGCATGCGTGGGGATTTATTTTAGCCGCGCAAAATTTGTATTTTTTTGCTGTGCTAATTATACAAAACATCACTATAATTGTTATAAAATATTGGCCCCATTTTTTTTCAATAAAGCGACGCAAAGTATAAACTTTCTAGTGACGTTTTTAAAAGGGTCACAGGAAAAATGACGTTGTAAATCAATTTTGTTGTAGTGAGCAAAACTACTTTCATCTTTTGATTGTACTACAAAACCTACCACACTAGATAAGTGAATGACACCACGTGATTAATGATCACTTCTTCCCTTTCCAAAAGTCAAAGAACTATATATATTGGATTTGTGAAGATAATCACTTTACTCAACTGTTGATGCGGAAGGATTGTCTCCGACCTCCATTAATTATTACATGAAGACAATATCATTCTATCATTGATAAAGAGTGGGAGATATACTTATTTTGTTCATTATTAAATATAAGCAAAACTTTCACATAAGATGATTACTAAGTTTCTTTTGCAAATGTATCATTTGCAGTTTATTAGACACTAATGCTTTTGAATGATAAAAAATATAATCACACCACATCTTGATAAAAACTTATTTTTTTACTTCTTTTACTCATATAATATAAAATCAAACATTTATATAATTTTCGATATTGAGTTGTTTATGGGCATGAAAAAAAATAAAAAAAAACAAATATTTGAGTTAAATGTTCCTTTTGGACTCAAATATTATATGCAACAGACTATTTAACATATTTATTTCTATCATTAAAGTTTTTAAATTTTGTTTAGATGTTAAAATGACTTATTCATAGATATTTCATTTGCAAATAACAATTTGGTGTGTACATAATAAAATTTTGTTGTAATTAGCACACAAAGACCCATACCATTCTAATGTGCCCCCCTCTAATTCTAAAATTATCATAATTTGTTAAATAATTTAGCATTTAAAATCACAAAAAAGTTAGTAGGTCAATATTTCTCGTACACTCCGTTCGGATCAAAAGAACTGGAATTGCAGAATTGGAATTCATCCAATTCCAATTCATGTGATAATTGGAATTGATCTAAATTCCAATATAGTTATTCGGGTGCAAGATGGATTTCTAGATTTAGAATTGGTTTAAAATTTCTTTTTTTCCTCATGGCTGTAGGATCGGGCAACAACAACAATTTGAAGTTGGAGTCTTAAGTCACTTGTGACGAAGTTATTGCAACAAAACCATATGGTGGAGGGAATTATTTTTTTACGATCTCTCAGCAAAATGCAGAAGTTGGCAAAAAAACAACACAATACCAGAGAAATCAACTTCAGGTAGCGTACCAACAATTGATTATGGTCAAACAACGACAACGAGATCGGGCGGCGATGGCGAGATTGGGCCACGACGACGAGATCGGGGGAGTGATCAGGTGGCGAAGACGAGACAGGGCAGTTGCGACGAGATTAGGCGGCTGCGGCGAAATCGAGCGGCGACGACGAGATCGGGCAGCAGCTGCGAGATCGGGCGGTGGCGGCGAGATCGGGCGACAACGACGAGAACGGGGGGGCGGCGACAGCGAGATCGAGCGGCAACGACAGTGAGATCGGGCGGCGACGATGAGATCGAGCGGCGGCGGCGAGATCGAGCGGCGACGGCGAGATCGGGCGGCGGGGGAGAGATCGGGCGGCGGGGAAGAGATCGGGCGGCGGCGGCGAGATCGGATGGCGGCGGCGAGATTAGACGTCGACAGCGAGATCGGGCGGCGGGGGAGAGATCGGGCGGCGGCGGCGAGATCGGATGTCGGCGGCGAGATTAGACGTCGACAGCGAGATCAGGCATAATAAAAAAACTAAATTTCATAAAATATCTGCTTTGTCCTAGAGAATTGATTATAGTATAAAACTGAATTCTATGAAATTAAATCAATTCCAATTTCGAAAGAATTCATAACATCCGAATATTGTTACGGTCCGTTTGGCCTCCGGGAATTGGAATTGTAGAATTGAAATTCATCTAATTCCAATTCCTGTGAGAATTGAAATTGATCTGAATTCCAATGCAGTTGTTCGGCTGCATGATGAATTTCTAGAATTGGAATTGGAATTGCTTTAGAATTTCTTTTTTTTCATGAATGCAGGATCGAGCGACATGACAATTTGAAGTTGTAGTTTTGTGTCACTCGGGACGAAGTTATTGTAGCAAAACCAAGTAGTGAAGAGAATTATTTCATTACAATCTCTAAGAAAATATAGAAGTTAGTAAAAAAGAAACATAACACCAGAGAAATCAACTTCAAGTAGCGTGCCAAAAATTAATTATGATCGGGCAGCGACGGCGAGATCAGACAGGGATGACGAGATCGGGTGACGGCGACGAGATCGGTCGACGATGGAGAGATGCGACGACGATGACAAGATCGAGGCGTGATCAGGCGGCGACGACGAGATCGGGCAGTGGCGGTGGCGAGATCGGGGGGGGCGGCGAGATCGGGCGGGGGCGGCGAGATCGGGGGGCGGCGAGATCGCGGGGGGCGGCGAGATCGGGCGGCGGCGGCGGCGAGACCGGGCGGCGGCGGCGGCGAGACCGGGCGGCGGCGGCGGCGAGATCGGGCGGCGGCGGCGGCGAGATCGGGCGGCGGCGGCGGCGAGACCGGGCGGCGGCGGCGGCGAGATCGGGCGGCGGCGGGGGCGAGATCGGGCGGCGGCGGCGGCGAGATCGGGCGGCGGCGGGGGCGAGATCGGGCGGCGGCGGCGGCGAGATCGGGAGGCGGCGGCGGCGAGATCGGGCGGCGGCGGCGGCGAGATCGGGCGGGCGGCGGCGGCGGCGAGATCGGGCGGCGGCGGCGGCGAGATCGGGCGGCGGCGGCGGCGAGATGGGGCGATGTCGGCGGCGGCGAGATGGGGCGGCGGCGACGAGATCGGGCCGCTGCGGCGGCAAGATCAGGCGGCGGCGGTGGGATCAGGCGGCAGCGAGATCGGGCGGTGGCGAGATCGGGCGGCGGTGATGACGGGATCGGGCGGGGCGAGATCGGGCGGGGAGATCGAGCGGCGAGATCGGGCGGCGGGGGCGCGATCGGGCGGCGGCGAGATCGGCGGCGAGATCGGGCGGCGGGGGCGAGATCGGGCGGCGGCCAGATCGGGCGGCGAGATCGGGCGGCGGCCAGATCGGGGGCGAGATCGGGCGGCGGCCAGATCGGATAGCGAGATCGGGCGGCAGCGAGATCAGGCGGCGAGATCGGGCGGCGGCGAGATCGGGCGGCGGAGGGGTCGGGCCGCGAGATCGGGCGGCGGCGGCGGCGAGATCGGGCTGCGATGGCAACGAGATCAGGCCGCGACGGCGGCGAGATCGGGCGGCGGCGAGATCGGGCGGCGAGATCGGGCGGCGGCGTGGTTGGGCCGCGAGATCGGACGACGGCGGCAACGAGATCGGGCGGCGAAGGCGATGAGATCAGGCCGCAACGACGGCGAGATTGGGCGGCGACGACGTCAAGATCGGTCCGCGGCAGCAGTATCGGGGCAGCAGCAGTGAGCGGTGGCGAGATAGGGAGGCGACAGCGAGATCGGGCGACGACAGCGAGATCGGGCGGCGATGGAGAGATCGGGCGGCGACGACGAGATCGGACTGCGACGACGAGATTGAGCGGCGACAGCGAGATCAGACGACGACGATGAGATCCGACGACAGCCGTAGTAAAAAACTGAATTCTATGAAATATGTCTTTATCCATAAGAGTTGATCATAGTACAAAATTGAATTTCATGGAATTGGACTAATTCCAATTTCGAGGGAATTCCTAACATGTGAACACTGGAATTGGAATTCTGTTGCCCCAATTCCAATTCCCAATTCCCAATTCCAATTCCCAATTCCCAATTCCAATTTCAAGGGACCGAACAGACCGTTATTAAAATTCAGTGGTGTCAATTCCAATTCTCAAATCCAATTCTAGAGATCCAAACGGCCCTAATTGCACTGTGTCATTGAATTATTGGAAAAAAATGTGGTTAGTAAAATTTAGCATCCCACATTTATTTTAAAGAAAAATAACATGTTTTTTTTTTGTATAATCCATGGAGGTTTGTGGGCCCCCGGCTAACTATTTTCCAAATCAAGACCGAAGTCTACTCCCGGTTATTTCCACCGCATTTGCCGTCTCCCTCCAACTAACTCATTTGGTGCCCTTCCTCGTTCCCTCCTGTGGCTTTTCATGGCTCCTCGCTCCCGGTTGACCGGCGTGTTCCTCCACGAGAAGCCCTAGCATCCGCCGCAGTATCAAAACACCAGTCGGCGCTTCCATTCAGGGTCTCATCATGACAGTGACCTCGCTAGCGCTGCTCCTTCCCTCTTGGTGGGAGATCGAGGCCACCTTCGCCTTTGCGATTTTATTGATCGTTGTCTACTCGTTGTTCGAGAAAATATCAAGGGTTGGCTCTGGCGGTGGCGGAGGAGGAGGTGTCGGAACGGAGGAAGATCGTCATGCCGGCAGCGATGACACCTCGGGTTCCAGAGACCTACTTCTCCGGGAATCGGACGATAAAGAGAAGGTCAGATGTAGGAATTATTTCTTTGATGTATGTTATTGCACTTGATTTATATTTATCTGTGATTGCGCTCCGTCAAGAAATTTATGAGACTTTTCTTGGTAAGTTGCATTTGTTTGACAATCAGTCATGTTTACACATTGTTTACTTTCTTGTTTAGTAAACTTAGTCCAACCTGAATGTAAGAGCTTTTCTTTTTGCTGTTTATGCTGTATACAGCATGCGAATTTGGTATATCATTGAAGACGTGATTGTTTGTAATAGATTCTGAAACAATCCTAAAGTCTAGCTCTCTTTTCTATATTTTATAAACTTGACCCTTTTATATGTGCAGTTAATTGATTGGTTGGAACTGATTATAGTAAATCCACTAAATACCATTACCCACGGAGTACTAAAGAATGATACTTGGCCTTGATTTGAGTTTCAAATATAAGATGCCACTATTTATTGGTTTCCATAGTTTATCAGCTTAAGCCCAATTTGAGCATTGTTAGGTGTAGTGTAATTACTGTTTAGTAGAGTTGTCTTATGCTCACCATGGGTGCTGTGAACACCCTCCCATGTACTTATATATACCTTCTCTTGTGAATACAGCATCATTCTTTTCTCCTATCATGGTATCAGAGCAAACCCTAGCCGACAACATTGTTCTCGTCCTGCCCCCTTTAACACGACTTTGAAGTCGATCGATCTTGTCAGTGCTGTCTCCCCGATCGATTGATTCCGTCTACCCGCTCAATCCCGTGCCGCTGTGTTGCTGTTCTGCGCCGCTGTGCCGTGCCGATCCCGTGCCGTCGTGCCGATCCCGTCTGTGCCGACCCAGCGCCGATCTGTGCCGATCCCGTCTGTGCCGTGCTGCCGCACCGAGCCGCTCCTTCCTTGTAACGTGCCGTCACGCTACCTCCTATACCGTTTCCTGATGCTGTGCCGTGCCGTTTCCTACTGCCCTACTCTATGACCTCCTCTTTCTCCTCTGCTTTTCTTCAGAAGGCGGATGTCATCCTCGATGGACGAAACTACAAGGCATGGTCCGCCACCGTTGGTGTTATCCTCCGTGGCCTAGATCTGTGGGGCCACATTGACTGCTCTGATCCTGCTCCGCCTCCATTAGCAACCTCTTCTGTGGACGATTCTTCCACGGTTAGCACCGCCGCTTCCGTCCAGTCTTCCTACATGTCCAAGTGGAGCTCTGCCGACTCCCATGTGATAACTGTCATTTGCCAGTCCCGTGCGCTCCCCATTCGCATGACCGTCTACCAGCTCCATACGACTAAGGCGACGTGGTATCACCTGCGTCGTCTCTACCCACCCTCTAGTCAGGCTCTGCGCTACTCTCTATTCCATACCCTTGACACTTGCTATCAGCGTGATCGTTCTGTTCAGGCATTTTTTGCTGAGCTCTTTGACCTCTGGCGTCAGTGCGATGAGATGGCTCCTTCTTCCTGCATTAGTTGTCTTCAGTGTGTTTCTACTTCTCAGGATTGCGACTTTCAGCGCATGTATGTGTTCCTCATGCGCTTACGCCCCGAGTTCGAGCCTGTTCATGCCCTACTTTTGCATCGGGATCCTCCACCTTCTCTTAGCGATACAATGACTTTGGTAATTGCTGAAGAGACTCGTCTCCACTCCTTGGACACTGCTGCATCTTCTGGTGTGCTGCCTCATACTGTCCTTGCTGCTCCGGAGTTTTCATTGCAGTCCTCTCTTGTGAGTACTCCTCTGCTGTCTTCACCTAGTTATAGTGCACCGGTGCGGCCTGTTACTCGTCCTTCAGTGCCATCTACTGCTCAGTCTGGCGCTCCTCGTCGCCAGCCTGTCCGCTGTCATTACTGTGAGTGCATAGGCCACGTCAAATCCGAGTGTTGCAAGCTTCAGAGGGCTTAGCAGTCTGGTCAGCAACGTACTCCTGATGCTTCTCCAGCTCATTTATCTGCTATGACGCAGTCACTCTCTGTTTCCGAGCTTGACCAGCAGCTATCTTACGGTTCACTGCATCGCTCCTCTGCCTCCGCGCTCACCAGATGCTTCTGGTGCCTCTGCTTCTCAGTCGACCGTCTCCTCCCCAACAGGTATCACCTCCTTCGACTGGTTGCTTGACTCTGGAGCCTCTTTTCACATGACCCATAATGCCACTCATCTCCTCTCCTGTCAGCCCGTCTCGTCTGCCCTCAGTGTTATGGTTGCAGATGACACTATTCTCCCCCCGCACTAGCCGTGACCTTCTTCATACCACCCATTTCCATATTCCTGATGTGACATACATACCCAAATTATCCATGAATCTTATTTCTGCGAGTCAACTCACCTCTCACAGTTGTCTTGTTATTTTTGATGAGTTTGTTTGTCGTGTGCAGGATCGTCTGACAGGGACACTCCTTGGAGTTGGTCGTCGCCGTAGTGGGGTCTTCATCTTTCCTCCATTTCATCATCACCAACAATATCTTCTTTGTGTCTTTTTTCAGTGGGTTTTTCTCAGTGGCATCACCGACTTGGTCATCCCAATGGCTCGCGTCTTTCATTTTTTATCAGTACTGGTATTCTTGGTCGTGTTTTTGTTGATAGGTCTCACTCTTGTACGGGTTGTAAATTGACAAACAACTACAACTCTCTTATCAGTCCATTGAGTCCAGGTTTCGTTGTCCCTTTGATTTAGTTTATTTAGATGTATGAGGTCCCACACCATTTGTATCAAAGTGCAGACATTGGTACTATGTTATATTTATTAATGATTATTCTCGCTATTATTTGATTTATTTTATGCACTCTCGCTCTGAGTTTTTTCAGATTTATGTTGCTTTTTCCACTATGGTGCGCACCCAGTTCTCTGACTGCATACATATTTTCCATTTCGACTCTGGGGGGGAGTATCTCTCCCATGCTTTTCGCGACCTGCTCGCTACCCACGACACTTTACCCCAGCTTGCTTGTCCTGGTGCTCACGCTCAGAATGAAACTACCGAAAGAAAGCATTGCCATATCATTGAGACAGCCTGCACTCTCCTCATCTCCTCTCACATTTCTCTTCATTTTTGGACTGAGGCTGTCTCCACTGCTGTTTATCTCATTAACCTGCAACCCTCCACTTTTCTTCAGGGTCGGTGTCCTGGTTAGTGTCTGTATTCCTGACCCCCACGTTATACTCATCTGTGTGTTTTTGGCTGTCGGTATTGTGTTATTCTTCCTTCACGTGAGCGTACCAAACTCTCTGCTCAATTTGTATCTTGTGTCTTTCTCTGATACAGTATTGAGCACAAGGACTATCAATGTTATGATCCTGTTGCACGTCGACTTTGTATCTCACGTGATGTCTCCTTTGATGAGTCTCACTCTTTCTTTGTGTCCTCCGTCCCCTCGACCTCGTAATCATCTATGATCCCTCTGATGTGCAGTTCCTCACTCTTCCTACAACACCGCTTCATGTCTCCTCCTCTCCACCAGTTTGTCAACCTCCTCTCTTCTTGCCACCGCCTACACCATCTCCCCCCTCTTCCCTTCCTCCTTCCACCTCTCACTCGGACGCGCTTATCTTCCCCCTTCCATATCATTACACTCGTCGTCCTCCTCCTTCTGCTCCCGTCCTCTCGCCTCCAGTGCCCCCATACTCGGTGCCTGCCTCTTCCAGTGAGTGTCCTGCGGACGATCCTCTTGTGCGTCGCAACCCACCTCGTGAGCGATGTCCTCCCGACCGTCTTAGCTTTGCTACACTTCCGCTGAAACTTCTTGCCCTTCCTGCTACTGCTTGTAGCACTCCAGAGCCGACTACCTACCGTGACGCTTCCCAGATACCTGATTGACAGGTTGCCATGTATGCTAAGTTAGAGGCACTTGAGCATACTCGTACTTGAGAGCTTGTTTCTCTTCCACCTGGTGCTGTTCCTATTACTTGTAAGTGGGTCTTTAAGGTCAAGACTCACTCTGATGGTTCTGTAGAGAGCTACAAGGCTCGCCTGATTGCTTGTGGTTTTTAGCAGGAGTAAGGGAGAGACTATGATGAGACTTTTGCTCCGGTTGCTCACATGACTACAATCCGGACTTTTTTTGCTGTTGCCGCTGTTCGCCACTGGTCTCTATCACAGATCGACGTGAAGAATGCCTTTCTTCACGGTGTTCTTCAGCAGGAGGTATACATGCTTCCTCCTCCGGTTCTATCTTCTCCTCCATGCCTTGTCTGTCGCTTGAGGCGAGCTCTTTATGAGCTCAAGCAGGCGCCCTGCGCGTGGTTTGCACGTTTCAGTTCAGCCATTACAGCCTCCAGATTCCATCCATGTCCACATGATCCAGCTCTGTTCGTGCACTCCTCCTCCCGTGGTCGGACCCTTTTGTTACTGTACATAAATGATATGATTATTACTGGTGATGATCTTTTTTATGTGGCATTCATCAAGCATCATCTTCAGCAGCAGTTTCAGATGACCGACCTTGGACAACTTAGCTATTTTTTGGGTCTTGAGGTCAACTATACAAACATCGGTTTTCAGCTTTCTCATTAAGGATACACATCAGATCTCCTAGCTCGGGCTACTCTTTCCGATTCTCGCACAGCTGACACCCCTATGGAGCTTCACCTTCAGCTACGTCCGGATGATGGTGTTCCACTCTCCGACCCACTCGTTACCGCCACCTCGTTGGGAGTCTTGTCTACCTCACCATTACTCGGCGCGACATTGCCCATATAGCCCATATGTTGAGCCAGTTTGTTAGTGCCCCTACCTTTGTGCACTATGGTCATCTGCTGCGGCTTTTGCGCTATCTCCGAGCGACGACTTCTCGTGGTCCTTTTGTTCTCTAGAAGCAGTTTTCTGCAGCTCTGCGCTTACTCAGATGCTACTTGGGCTAGTGATCGTGTTGACCGTCGCTCTGTCACCGGTTCCTGTTTGTTCCCGAGTTCTTCTCTTACTGGATGGAAGTCCAAGAAGCAGACTAGTGTTTCTTGATCCAACACTTAGTCTGAGCTTCGGGCCATGACTATTGACTACCACTGTTGAGGACATTATCTGGTTTCGTTGGCTTCTTGAGGACCTTGGTGTCTCCTCTCCTGACCCCACTCCACTCTACTGTGATAACACCGGTGCCATTTAGATTACTCTGAATCCGATGAAATACTCATTCTCCAAGCATATAGGCATTGATGCCTTCTTCCTACGTAAGCAATATGACCGCGGTACTCTTGCTCCTTCCTATGTCTCTTCCGAGCAACAGATTGCAGATTTGATGACTAAGCCTCAGACGAGCATCCAACATGCTCATCTTCTGTCCAAACTCTCAGTGTATAATCCCTCGTGAGTTGTGTGTGTGTGTGTGTGGGGGGGGGGGGGTGTTAGGTGTAGTGTACTTACTGTGTAGTAGAGTTGTCTTATGCTCACCATGGGTGCTGTGAACACCCTCCCATGTACTTACATATACCTTCTCTTGTGAATACAACATCATTTTTTCTCCTATCATGCAGCTCTTTATTAACTACCAGTAGATGTTACAAGCACTTTGAGGATTTACTTTGCTGAAACAGAATTTTGGTTTTTTACTTTGGTAAATGTTGCTTAATATGATATATGTAACACCTTATCCCTGCCTTATGAAAGCATCAACATCATATTGTCGGTAGCTTAATCAACTAAATTCTTATTAGCACTAGTAATTTAGATTCTTGATAGCACGAGAAAAAAATGTAAATTTATCAAAAAGCTTAGATAGTATTTGTTTTTTATAACATATGCAGGCTAAATGTCGCTGCATGGGTTACTTTCTTTCACACTTCATTATTTACAAGTGATGGAGATCAGCAGCCCACACACATTTATTCTTGCAGGAGGCGATGATCCGTTGTCCGTCCGGACGATCCTAGTCCATAGATGCGTTTGGATGATCGTTTCAAGTCTGTTTTGTTTTTTTATTTTGTATTTTCAATTGTATTTGACACCTGATCGACTCAAAAATTATTAGCCATCCGATTAGAGTGCCATAACAATTATCCTTTTTTACAGGCATGCAAACAACAACTGGAGGTGTCATGGTTTTTGTATTCATTCTCCGAAACCGTCAATTTTCTTCCTATTGCGACTTCGAGAGGCCCCTTTGGTGTGACTACTTGTGTTTTCCCATTCTTCTTCTTTCATTACATTAAATCTAGCCTTCCCAGAGCTCTCTGATTTCCCCGATCCCCGCTCGATCCCGTTCCCTCAAGAAGCCGCATCCCACCTCCATTCCCTTTACAATCACTCCAATCCTTGCCCACCCCCGTTCTCTCACGCACACTTTCCAAACCTCAAGCCGCCCTAAATCAACTCCCTCCCGCTTACCATGGCCGGAAATTCCTCCCAAAACCCCAACAATACTTCTATTTCTTAATCCAAGGCCTCCAACCCCTCTAATCTCCATTCCCATCCACCACCAAAGAAATACGCACGCCTAGATTCCCTTTGTGTAATGCTCCAACCACTTCCTCTGCCCAGTTCATTGAAATGCCAACTTCTCAATATTAATTCGACAATAGCCCTCCCATTTCCCTCAACCACTTGCAGAGCCTATTCCAACCATGCTCATTCCAATCCACTGCTGCATCCTTTTTCCCAGTTACTTAAACATCATCAACTTCCCTCCCAGCAATCCACGTCATCTGGACCTGAACCCCTTCAAATTTCCACCGTCACCGGATTTCACCCATGGCTACATGCATAAGTCGTATCTTCTTGTTCTTGTTTTCTTATTATTGTATGCTTGAACTATATTTTGTTGGATACAATTGTTATATATTTATTTCCATGAAATCGTCTGTTTTGCAGGGTTTATCCATTGCGCGCTTTAAAATACCCGCACTCTAATCATGTATGAATTAATATTTGTTATTCTATTTAATTTCTGCAAATAAATGCACTCCTGAATAGATTTATTTTAAATAATTAATTATTTTTAAATTTTAATCAGACCGTTTCAATTGCATCCGCATCATCATTAGATTATTCAGTAGTTATTCTGCACTTCATATATGGTTGTATGATTGTATCTCGGAGCATCCACACACAAAACCTACCCTGCATCAAATTGGTATCAGAGCCCAAGGTTGGGCCACATTTTTTGCTGCATACCGGTAGGTTATTCTATTAATCTGTCTAACCTATATCTTAATGAAAACCGGGCTATCAGTTTGAATTCAGACACGACACCCGTCATGTTCCAAAGAAACGTACTTGATTGCTTCGAGTAGATGTGAACCTAATTTGACATCATTTGGGATAACATAGCCAGGGTTAGCGCTAGAGTCAACCAATTAGAAACACCTAGAGGTCAGGCTACATCCCGAGCTAGAGAGACACCCCCATGTTATGATCTCTTAGATGAACCCCGTGATGCACCACCACCCTTTGAGAGACGTGCTAGAGATCTGTCTTACCAAGATTTTGCTCCACTCAAAGAAGAAATTTCTAGAAGAATTAAGAGTGTCGACATGGCCCAGCCCCTCCGAGACATCAAACCTCTTTCACCCCTTCCAGAGGATTGTAGAGGTCGTGCTCCACTAGCACGATAGATTATGACAATGATGATCAATATGATGACTACCAAGAGCCACGCTATAGAGTGGCCCCAACCGAAGATGATATTATCTGGTGCATTCGCATCGACGCACCATCTTTCAACGACCACCTGGACCCAAATGCATTTATCTATTGGCTCTTGGATATAATCCATTACTTCAAGTGGTTTGAGATGAGTGACAAGAGACGAGTGCGTTTTGCCATGATGAAGTTACATGAGCTGTCCAAGATTTATTGGACGAGCCTTGAGAGGTCTCTTGACCCGGACCAATATTACCCCATTACCTGATGAGCTGAAACGAAACAATGGCTGAAGGACAAGATTTACTGGATGAGAGTTGAGAGGTCTCTTGACCAGGACAAATATTACCCCATTACCGGATGAGCTGAAATGAAACAACGACAGATGGACAATACCTTCCAGCTTCCTGTAAAGATCAACTCCTAGATCAGCTCCATTACCCGATGGTCGGGGACCTTATCTGTTGCAGAACACATGCCACGATTCAATGAACTCGTGATGAGGATCGACATTTTAGAGGATTCTAACGCGACTGCGTCATGCTTTAGGGCCAGACTTAGATCCAATATCCGGAGGGAACTAATTTCCCATAGAGTTGAGACAGCCGAGTAGGTGTTTTAGCTTGCCATTAAGTATAAGCAGTACCTTCGTGTAGTGGGCCCGAGATAGGTCACTTCTCGACTTGACACTTTTACATTTAGGAGGACCTCCACATCCACGATCACTGCCATAATGCTTACTCGCATCCGCATAGATGTGAAAGGCAAAACGATTATTTGTGGAGCTCCCAAGCTAGGGCCCTCTAGTGCTAGATGCTCTAGCAGGGGACACATGACCGCACAGTGCCCCACTAGAAATTTGTTGATTGAAGAGACAAGTGAGTCGAACACTAAGGCTGAGGATATTCTCGTTGAGGACTTTATAGCAGCCGTTGAGGATTGTTGGAAGTGCGACACAAAGAGGTTGCTAGAGTTAGGACTTTTGCATAACCCTCATGCAGATGGGGAATTATATTGCACCACAATCTTTTAGACTTATTTTCCCAGTGTTGGCAGTTCTTGCAAATTAGCTATTAATAGTGATAGTTGTGCAAACATCATAACTAAGAAAGGACTAAAGTGCATGCAACTCACAGTAGAGTTACATACTTACATCCCATCCTTATCGAGTCTTTCGGGCGGGAAGTCTGCTATCTAGGTCACCTAACGATGCCTAGTTCTCATACACTTAACATACTTCAAGTACAAAGTCTAGTGCGACGTCATCCTTATAGGCGCAACATGTACTTTTAGGACGATCATGGTTATATGATTGTGACACCACGTGTTACAACCTATCGAACACATATGTATTTCTCGATAAAGGTCAAATGATTTTCCTTTCCACGACCCAACTCAAGGACCCATCGAAGGGTAAGGTCGATTCGTCCATTAGCGCAGTGTCTTCGAGACCTTCACATATCCTGAAGAAGGGTTACTTTTTGGGAGAGATTTTAGACTGGTTTTGTATGTAGTGGTGGCCAACTTGGCTTCTGAGGTCCCTACAGACACTGTGATTAGTGATCCCCATTTCCGTCATTTGTTGGATGATTATTCTAATAGCATACCTAAGGAGCTCCCCTATAAGTTCCCTCCCATGACAAGCATCCAACTTGCGATTCTTAGTTTTGAGGGCATCTTTGCTCAACTTATCCCATTACCGCATGAACCCGGCTGAATATGTGGAGCTAAAGAGGTAAGTTGATGACCTTTTTCGGAAGAGTTTTGTCCATGAGAGTCCATTTGCGGTACCCTCCCATCTTACCCTGATGAGGGATGGGAGATAACACATGTGTATTGATAGTCGCGCTTCCAATAAGATCATGGTGAATACCATTTTCCTATACCTTGTTTCGATGATCTTTTGGACACGATCGTTGGTGCCCCAATCTTTTCGAAAAATGGCATGCGTAGTGGATACTATCAGAGTAGAGTGCGTGAGGGCGACAGATGGAAGACAACCTTCAAGATGAATGATGGTCTATATGAGTGTCTAGTTATGCCATTTGGATTATCGAACGCACCTAGCACGTTGATAAGGGGAGCTCCTTAGGTACTATAGTTCAATGTTATGTTGATATGTACATCCAGGGCTGCAACGAGCATTTGCATCATATTCTTTTGGTATTTGATTTTCTCCGGAAGGAGCATCTGTCTATCAATATGAAGAAATGCACATTCTTATCCGCATATGTCCATTTCTTGGGTACATTGTCCCAGAATTTGGCATATTGGTTGAAACTGATAAAGTCAACTCCATTCACAAGTTACCCATTCCAATGAATATTCATGAGGCCCGTAAATTCCACAGACTTGCCACCTTCTATAGGAGGTTCGTCAAATGTTTCCGTTTGATTATGGACCCCCTTATGAGCTTCATCTGTAAAGCCGGTTTTGTCTGGACGAAAGAGGCCACACAGGCATTCAAAAGAAATTAATGAGAAGTTATCATCCACTCCTTTTCTACACCTCCCTGATTTCAATAAGGCAGGTATATGTTGAGTACTTAGTCAAGAAGGTCATCCAACTGCTTACTTCAGTAAAAAACTGAATGACGCCTGATAAAAGCACTCAAATTACGATCATGAATTCTACACTAGAGTTCATGACTTATGTTACTGGCTTCTTTTCCTCCTACACAAGGATTTTGTCCTTAGACCACCAAACCCTACGGTACCTTGATTTGCAGAATAAGTTGAGCCATCAATATGCGAAGTGGATAGAATTCATGCATGATTCTTTATGTTTCGAAACATCGAGCGGGTGTTGTAAACAAACCCGTTGGAGCCCTGAGTCGTTGTGTCAGCCTTTTACATGAGTACATGGGTTGTGGGCTTTAAGCGTTTAGTTTACGACGAATCGAAGTGGGCAAATTTTGGCGACATCTATGGCACCCTGACTAGAGACTGATGTAATTCCCAAATTGCAAATTTATACTTTAAATGTTAAAACATGAGTTTTCTTTAAAAATTTTGGTCACAAGCAAGAATTTCAAGAGCAATTTCAGTCGAGAACCAATCACGGTTTCGCAAACACTCCTAGGCGCAAACATTCAAATGTTGAGTAAACAAGGCGTAACGTTCCACAAGCAATATTATGTAACAATGATGAACATGAGGCTTTCAAATTAACAAAAATTATGTTGATAAAACTAAGGCAAGCTCTGAATTTTGAGATCTTTCATATTAAGCATAAAAGTAAAATAACAATAATGAGCAGTGAGAGGAGAAGTGGATCATACCCTCAAAGGCCTACAAAGACGTGAAACGGGAAAATAACAGCAGGAGGTCACTGTTTGAAGTCGGGTCTGGCACAACAACTGTCTCAACTGACTGGGGGTGGAGCAGTGACAGATAGGGAGAAATACAATGGAAGTATTGGAGGAGGTCCAGGAATGGGGCATCGGTTGTCATCCGACCTCAGACATCGGAGTCGGTGGCGAAGGCGGCGGCTGTGGTAGGGAGAAACATGAAATAGAGGATCAAAAAGCTCAGGGTGACACGATCTCGCCTGTGAACGCTCGAGAAGGGCTTGTCGGTGGCTGTTCTTCCACAGGGAGTTGTCGCCGGTGCTCGTACAAGTCACGGAAAAACGCCGTTGCTGAAGGAGGAAGGGATGGACATGAGGCGCACTAGATTTGAGAGAAACGTCAAAGACAACAGGGTCTTGTCATTTTTTCCAGCTTCTTTCAATAGGGTTTTGGTTCAGAGATTATAGAGAAATGGATTTTTTATTATGGGTATTAATTCAAGGGGGTGGGTGTTACTAAATATCAAATAAGAAACGTCTGAGTTTTAAAATGAAGCTTCATGGCTAATTAAATCAAAAAACTCCTCTTTTGATCTACCCAAATAATTATAATATTTTAATTTTCTGAAAAGTATTATATTTAATGATAATTTCAGAATTTAGATTACTTTAAATACTTAAAATAAAATATATCTTTTCAAAGCTTGCTTTAATTAACACGTACATTGTACAACCCCATATTCGCTGGGTGGGACCAAGATGCCCCAATGACCCGGATTGAGCTAGCTTTTGGCTAAAACGGATTTGGGTACAACCCCATCTTCGCTGGGTGGGACCAAGATGCCTCAAGGGCCCGGATTGAGCTACCTTTGGGCTAAAACTGGATCAGATAAGTCGGCGGGTTCGCGGGAAGGCTCCCGCCCTGGGCAGGCGAAAGGGCTTGCGCCTCAGGTCTGCGGAAGCGCATCAGCCCTTGGCGTTGAGTGATGTTTCTCCACTCAATGCCCCTTCAGTCTTTTGGTTCCCACCCAGGGTAGGCGGGAAGGCTCACGTTCAGAGCAAGCAGGGTTCCCGCAGAGCTCAGCGGAAGAGCTTCCGCTAAATGGGACCCAGACCTGAAATTACCTGAATACCCCTGAGTCTGCATTTAGCTCCTCAGAACAGCGGAGTTTGACTATTGACAGACCAGCCCAGGGGCATTTTAGTAATTTTAGGGATAGCAGAATTATGTTTTTTGCTGACCAGATGCTAAAAACATATAAATAGACCCATAGAGTTTCTCAAAAGGCAGACTTTCATACTTCCACCAATTTCCTTCTGGTGCTTTCTGAGGAACTCCTAGCCCAACAATTGTCTTTGGAGGGGAAGCGCTCAGAGAACTTCCGGGTTAGAGGAGGAACCTCCCAGCTGAGGCTTTGGGTCAGTTCTAGACACTTCGCTCCTAGTCAGGGGGCAGGGTTCTGGAGAAGTAGGTGTTAGCTACACCCCAAGGTCCGAACTCTCGTTGAGGCCATTTTTGATTTCAACATTTCTAGTGCGGTGAGCGTAGACCGTAGCTGGGACAGGAAAATCCCAAGTTAAGTCTCATGGCTGGGGATGAAGGAGGAGCAGGCTCGGGGGGTTCTCCCTCTCGGGGAAGTGGGGTGACATTGGGGATGCTGGAAATCTTCAGGCGGGAAGTCCTCCAGACCATCCACTTGACCTTCTCGGCAAGGAGCGAGTGGGCCACGCCACAGGTCCCGGTGGTTTCCGCCCCGTCATTGGGCGAAAACGCTCCCAGGCAATGCCCGAGGAAGGAGGTTCCGACAGAGGCTGCTAAAAGGGATGTACCCAGGCGAGAGTTGTTCCCCGGACAGACCAGTGCGGAGAGGGCTAGCGATCCGAGGTCGCGCGACGAGCCCTCTCGGCAGGCAGGGGGCGGGAACCCCTTCAGTGAGCTCATCATCTCAACTCCAGTTCCGGAGGGGTTCCGGGAGCCAGACATGACCTACTATATGGGGAGGGACGACCCCACACAGCATGTGCAGTGGTTTGAAGATACCGTTTCCATAAGGAAAATGTCAGATGCCTTCAAGTGTAGGCTCTTCGCCATCACTCTGAAGGAGAAGGGCAGGGACTGGTTCCACCAGTTGCCTGCGAGTTCGATCTACTTCTTCGAGGATCTACGACGCGGGTTCTTGTTGAGATTCTCAATGTCCAAGAAGAGGAAGAAGGGAGCAGAGTGCTTGTTTGCCATCAAACAGAGGCCGGAGGAGACGCTGGGACGCTATGTTGATAGGTTCTAGGAGGAGATTCTACAGGTTCAGGAGATGCCGGGGTATACGGTGATGCTTGCCTTCACCCTTGGGTTGAGGCCCAACTTCTTTAGCATGGAGCTAAAGAGAATTCCCCCCTCCTTCAAAGAGCTGATGGAGAGGGCGGCGAAGGAAATCGAGATCGAGGCGGCCAATCCGGCGTTTGCCAAGAAGTTGGCCAAGTTGGCGGAGGATGATGTGAAAGAATCAACAGCAGGGAGGCAGAGGGAGCAGAGAGAGGAGAGAAGAAGGGAGGAATCCCGAGGACAGGGGCAACATTAAGGCTGGGGGCCGCGTGAGCCGAATAACAGGTTGGGCTGGAGGCCCCAGGAAGGTCACACTCAGGGAAAGGGTGGTGATTTTCAAGGAAGGGACAACAACCACGAGCAAAGGAGGTTCAAGCAGCCGGCCTGGAGGCAGGGACAGAGTGTCCCCCTCCCGTCGCAGCAGAAAGCTATGGAGATAATGAGAGGAAGAGGAGGAAGGAGAGGAGCGAGAAGGAGAGAGGGCAGGGTGGCGTTGCCCTTCTGTGACTTCCACCAGGAAGTGGGTCACACAACGGCCACCTGCCCGGAGTTTTTGGAGGTGAGAGCGGCTAGGGGGCAAGTCCAGCTGCAGCCGCCCGTGAGGATTGAAGTTCTGTAAGGAGGAGGAGAGGATAGATGCGAGGATCGGGTTGACGTGTGAGCCCGAGGAGGGATCACGGTGATCCATGGGGGAGTTGGGATCGAAGCCACTCGTAAGGGGAGCTTCTAGACCATGTACCAAATGAGCGTCGCCGCGACCTCCCAGACCCCCCCCCCCCCCCCCCCCCCCCACAGGAAGGAAAAAACCACTTTCTCAGCGAAGGACATGCCCGACTACGAAGACCCGTTCTGTGACGCCTTGGTGATTCAGACAACGGTAGAGAATTTCACAGTCTCCAGGATTCCAGTAGACAACGGGAGCTCTGTGAATGTGATCTTCAAGAAAGCATTTGACGAGATGAAGGTGGAGCCTCGGAGGGTTCTAGCTTCGGACGGACCGTTGTTTGGGTTCTCGGGGGAGCGGAAGGAAATTGAAGGAGGGGTGAGGCTGCATGTGACGTTGGGGGGGTATCAAGAAACTGTCGGTTCGTCATCGTTGACGCTCCAAGCAGCTATAAGGCAATATTTGGGCGGCCTCTCATCAACGCCTTTCGTTGCGTCTCCTACTCGTTTCATCAGTGCCTTAAGTTCAACACTGAAGGAGTACATGTCAGGATCAGGGGGGATCCAAAGGTGGCAAGACAATGTTATGTGACTGCCGTCAACACCATTTCCTGGATGGAGGAGGTGGAAGAGCTGGAGAAGGAGATGGCGACGGAGGAGGAAGCTGCGGAGGAGGGAGAGATGAGCGTAGGTAAGGCTGGAAAGAAGACTGAAGAGGAGGTTGTGCAGAAAGGAGTAGTGAGTCTAGGTGAGGCTGGAGAGAAGGATGTCAGGGAGCAAGGGGTAAAGGGAGAAGCTGGGGGTGAGACCCAGAGGGGGGAAGAAGTGGAGTGTCTGGGGAAGGCCTGTTGGAGGCGATGGAGGTTGAGAGGATAAAAGGTGAGGAAGAGTTGGGAGAAGAGGATGAGAGGGCCGGCAGGGAACAATCCCGGCTGGAGCCGGCAGAGGAAGTTGTGGAGATGGAGGTCATCAGCAAGGCAGGGAAGACGGAGAGGGTAAGGGTCAGCGAAGGCTTGCGCCCAAAATACCAGGCAAGGATGCGGGAGTGCATCCAAAAGAACGTCGACGTCTTTGCCTGGAGCGCGACTGACATGCCGGGCATCGAAGCGGATGTGGCTTGCCATCGTCTGAACCTGGACCCCAAGACGCGTCCCATCCGTCAAAAGATGAGGACCATCGCCACCAAGCTGGAGGAGCCCATCCGTGAGGAGGTCAAGAAGCTTCTCGACGCAGATTTCATCTCGGAGATGCAGTATCCAGGCTGGGTCTCCAATGTGGTAATGATGAAAAAAGGGGATGAGAGGTGGCACATGTGTGTAAACTTTTCTTTGTTAAATAAATCATGTACTAAAGATTGCTACCCCCTGCCTCGAATCGACGCGCTGGTTGATTCAGCCGTTGATTTTTCTATCATGAGTTTTTTGGATGCTTTTTCAAGTTATCACCAGATCCGCATGCATCCCCCCGACGTCAAAGATATCTCCTTCATTACAAGGGAGGGATGGTTCAGCTATAAAATGATACCCTTCGGGCTAAAGAACACGGGGGCTACGTACCAGCGAATGATGAATCAGGTGTTTAAAAATCAGAGGGGTAGGAACTTGGAGGTTTACGTTGATGATCTCATGGTGAAGAGTGAGGATGTGGGTTCACATCTACTTGACCTAGAGGAGACATTCACAACATTGCAGAAGTTCAAGATGAGGCTGAATTCCCAGAAGTGTCTTTGAGGCAAGCCGAGGCAAGTTGCTCGGGCACCTTCTGACCCCGACGGTGGTAGATCCTAACCCAAATAAGGTGAATGCCATCGTGGAATTGGAATCACCTCGCAACACTAAGGAGGTCCAACGCTTGACGGGTAAGCTGGCCGGGTTAGTCGGTTTCTCTCCCGGGCCGGGGAGAAGTGCTCACCTTTCTTCAAAACGCTTCAGGGGAACACAAAGTTTGAGTGGATGGAGGAGTGTGAGGAGTCTTTCCGGGCCTTGAAGGCTCAACTATCCCAAGCTCCGCTCCTACAGAGCCCGAAGGAGGGAGAGGCCTAGCCTTGTACCTTGGGGTAGGGGCGGAGGCTGTGAGTTCCGTTTTGGTACGGGAAGAAGGTAGAAGACAGTTACCCATCTATTACGTCAGTAGGATCTTGAAGAAGGCTGAGCTGCGCTATCCCATCCTAGAGAAGTTGGCTTTCTCTCTGATCGTCTCGGCCAGGAAGCTCAGACCATACTTTCAAGCTCACTCAATCAAGGTGGTGACCGACCATCCACTGCGCAAGATCTTTGAGGGGGTGAAACACTCAGGGCGGTTGGCCAAGAGGTCCATTGAGCTCAGCGAGTTTGATGTCTCTTTCGTGCCATGGCTCTCCATCAAGGCGCAGGTAGTGACATATTTCTTAGCTGACTACGTCGTAGAGCTGGAGGAGGAAACACTGCCGAGGGAAGCATGGAAGATGTACGTTGACGGAGCCTCGGGGAAACACTCCATGGGGGGAGGGGTAGTGTTGGTAAGCCCTCAAGAGGTCACCATAGAGCAAGCAGTGGCGCTGCACTTCCCGGTCACAAACAATCAAGCGGAGTATGAGGCTGTCATAGCTGGGTTAAGGTTGGCCAAGGAGCTCCGGGTTCACGACGTAGAAGTGCTCACAGATTCACTAGTGGTGGCGTCACAGATTTGGGGAGAATATGAAGCCCGAGAGCCCACCCTCCAGAAGTACTTATACAAGATGAGAGTGATTATCGGTGGGTTTCGAGCGTTCTCAATTCAGCACGTCCCCAGGGAGGAGAATGAAGCGGCTGACCAATTGGCCAAGTTTGGAGCCCGGGGGGGGGGGACCTTGACCGAGCTATTTCGTTCAGCGTTTGAGGAGGGGGAGTTGTTGGAAGTGGATCGACGACCCTCGTGGGTGGATTCCTTCGTGACCTTCACTACAGGCAGCCTTCCCGAAGGGGTCAAGGAAGTAAAAGGCTTTCGACACAAAGCAACTCATTATCTTATGCATGAAGGGAGGATACATCGGAAGATGCTGTCGGGCCTCTTGACACGTTGTGTGGCAGAGGAGGAAATCCCAAGGATTCTAGAAGAAGTATACTCCGGTAAATGTGGTAGCCTTTCAGGGGGAAGGACGTTGGAGACAAGGGTGGTCAGGCAGGGGTATTTCTGGCCCACCCTAAGGAAGGATGCGACGAAGTTCGCGAAGAGGTGTCAAAAGTGTCAGTTTTACGCCCCCTCCAACTCCTGCCCGCTCAAAGGCTCCGAAGCTTCACGACGCCATGACCTTTCGCCATCTGGGGAATGGACTTGGTCGGGCCGTTTCCCCCGGCGAGCGGGAAGAGAAGGTTCCTCTTGGTTATGATCGACTACTTCTCAAAGTGGCTGAAGGTCAAGGCGTTGGACAAGGTAACCTCCCAGGTCATCAGAAACTTCGTTTGGGGAGAGATCATCTGTAGGCACGGGTTGCCTCAGGCCATTGTCACGGACAATGGGCCACAATTCGCAAGTAAGGAGTTCATCGGCTTCTGCACCCAGCTGGGGATCAACCTCAGATTTGCCTCCGTCCACCACCCCAGGAGCAACGACCAGGTGGAGGCGACAAACAAAATTATAGTGAACCTGCTCAAGAAGAAGATGGAGAACTTGAGAGGAAGCTGGGTTTAGCAACTCCCCTCGGTGTTGTGGGCGCTGCGAACAACTCCAAACAACGGCCACTGGAGAGACCCCCTTCAAACTCTCGTATGGGTGTGAGGCAGTCCTACCCGTGGAGTTCGAGGTTCTATCCCCACAGGTTGCGGCCGCAGGAAAAGGAGGCGAGGCATGGGGGGAAGAAAATGAAGGGGAGCTGCGGCTCTCGCTGGACATGATCAAGAAACTCCACGACGTGGCCGCCGTCAGGCAGGGGGAGATCAAACGAAGGATGAGAAAGTATTTCGACAAGCATGTTAGGATAAAGCAGTTCAAGGAGGGGGACCTGGTTTTGAAGAAGGTCGACGCCGCCGGAAGGTCGGCAGCCGTTGGTAAGCTCAACACCAATTGGGAAGGACCCTACATTGTAGAAAGGGCCCTTGGGTCAGGGGGATACCACCTCCAGATTGTGGAATGGGTATCCATGAGTCACGCATAGAGTGGCGACGACCTGAATCGTTTTTATCCTTAGCATGAGTAAGATTGTATGTTTTACTATGATCTAGGAAGCACCGGTACGGGTACGGGTACCGGGTACGATACGTATCCGGTACGGCGGTACGACAAATTTTAAAAAACAAGGATACGGGTACGGTAGGATACGTTGTATTAAATATAATAATTATATATTTATATATCACAAATGCAATTATATAACATGAACATTCAAAATTTAACATGAAGTTCTTTAACATAAACATTTGCCAAAACATCTATGAATTTCAGGATAAGTTCTTAAATAATTGTCAACATAAACATAAACATGAAGTTCATAAACATAAATGTAAACATTTAAAATTGAAGTTCTTAAACATAAACATAAACATTTAAAATTTAAAGATGCTCATCACTCATTTTCTTCAGCTTCCTCCGTATTGTTGGAGATCAAAGCATCTTCAATTTCTGGCTCATCTAAAGACAAGTTGGCGATCGTAAGCATGCCAACTCCATCAAATGGATTTGCCCAAGCATCTCCTCCTATATCCCACATCTTACTCCTTCCTTGATTGTAGAGTTCATTTCTCCTCGATAATAGGCGTAGATTGCTATGCACATACACCAAATCGTCAGCTCTTTGTGGTAGAATTTTATTTCTTCTTAATGAGTGAATGAATGAGTATGTGCTCCAATTTCTTTCACAGCAGGAAGATGAAGAAGGTTGTCCTAAAAGCTTTAAAGCAATCTTTTGTAATTTTGGTGCTGAAGTTCCATAGTAACTCCACCAGTCTTTGGGCAATAATGACGCTCTACTCTCCAAACTATCTGGCTCACTAAAAGCTTGACCAAGCCCCGTAAACCTAGAGAATTCATTGATCACTATATTCCTCTCCACCACATCAGGAAAATATCTTCTCAAACATTTATTCCTCTCCAAGGAAATCTCCTCATCTGTATTTGGAGCAACTCTATTTGGCTCTCCATCAAGCCATTCCCTACTATAATACCTACAATGAAAACCACATAGTAAATAAATAAATCATAATAAATGGTAAAAGTCAAGTATGCAAAAGAAATTACCTTGGGTTAAGAGAATGAGCCATGCAATGTAGTGGTGTGCAACTCTTGGTCCACCGATCAACGAGGACATCATAAATTGCCTCATAAAGAGGGCAATGAGCTTCCAAGTCCGTTAACTTCTCATGTCTATATATTTCAATCTTCACATTTTCAATCATTGAATCCCACATGTCATATACCAAATGAAGGTTGGGTTTATCTGTATCACAAACCCTAAGCATATCGTATATGAGTCTTGTTATATCAAGGATCTTCTCCACATCATCCCACCATTTGTCATTATATATGATATTTTTAACCTCCAGAGCTTTCTCAACATCATCTGCTCTATACGTAGTCCATTCGGGACATCCAACCATATTAAACAAACCCATCTTCACAAGTTTAAACCTCTTCAACATCACTATAGTTGAAGCAAAGCGTGTTTCCGCAACTGCAAGTAACTTGAGTGAGACAAAAGAGTTATACATGTTCAACCTGTATTGATGATTCATTATGAAAGTTCTGATTGACTGAGCTTCATTGGCCACTTGAGTTATCCATCCGCATTGTTCTCTAACTGTTGCACAGCGATCTGTATTATTAGCGGCACAAATATTTTTTAATGCTAGATTTAACGTATGCACAACACATGGTGTCCAAAAAATATGTGGGAATCGTGCCTCCACAATTGCTCCTGCTGCCTTACACACCGGCGCATTATCAGTGATAATCTGTATAACATTTTCAGCCCCAACTTCATTAATGACTTCAATCATTAATTTTGCAATATAATGTCGATCCTTGTACTCTCCTGATGCATCAACTGCCTTTAAAAAAACCGGACCATCCTCAGAAGACGCCATAAAATTAATCAAGGGTCTTCTCTGAGCATCTGTCCAACCATCACTAACTAAGCTGATTCCCTTTTGAGGCCAAGTATCTTTTATTGGTTGAAGCATTCTAGTGATATTGGATTTTTCCTTTTGCAAAAGTGTAGTTCTTAGAGCATTATATCCAGGAGGAACAAATCCATCAAGATTGTGATTAGCCGCAAATTTATACGAACTAATATAATATAGATTTCTAGCTAGATGAAATGGCAAACCACCAGAATAAAACATCCTAGCTATGTGGCTCCTCAACTCATCTCTAGCTTTATTTTGAAAAACCATATCAATAGGTCCACCTCTTCTTTTTTTGGTTTCCCCAACTAATTGAGAAGATGGACTTGCATTGGAAAATGTCATGATCTTGGAAGCTGGTTTGCATTTTTCTTCTGAAATAGAAACAACACTTTGAAGCTCTTTTAAATACTCTGGGGTCACCTTTGCACATACCCTAATCCCGGTCCCGGATATTTTTAGCAAGTGACTTTTTACCCTAGAATACAAGCCGCTGAAATCAACCTCACAAAAATTACATTTCCACTTTCTATTTCCCCCACCAACTTCTCTACTATGTATAAGAGACACATAAGCCCAGAGTGGGGCATTATTATCCTTGTTTGCGTCATCAGAAATAAATCTACTCGTTACTGATGTAGACGTTGAACCAGTGACACTATTGAGAGTGTGTGATTGAGACATAACTGACATAATAAAAAGTGTAGTTATTAGAGCATTCCTCCCCTTTCCATAACATCCAGGAATTCTGGACTGAATCAGTCCAGGGATTCTGGACTGAATCAATCCAGATTTCTGGACTGATTCAGTCCAGAAATCCTGGACTGAATCAGTCCAGAAATCCTGGACTGAATCAGTCCAGAAATCCTGGACTGATTCAGTCCAGGATTTCTGACTGACTCCAGATGGACTATTAGTCCAGATTTCTGGACTGATCAGTCCAGGAAAATAGACAGCAACTACATGAATAAATCCAGCAAAGAAGAAATCCAGCAACTACATGAATAAATCCAGCAAAGAAGAAATCCAGCAACTACATGAATAAATCCAGCAAAGAAGAAATCCAACAACTACATGAATAAATCCAGCAAAGAAGAAATCCAGCAACTACATGAATAAATCCAGCAAAGAAGAAATCCAGCAACTACATGAATAAATCCAGCAAGCTACAAGAAGAAGAAGAAGAAGCTACCTGCTGCGGGAGACGGAGCGCGAGAGCCTGCTGCGGGAGACGGAGCGCCTGCTGCGGGAGACGGAGCGCCTGCGGGAGACGGAGCGCGAGAGCCTGCGGGAGACGGAGCGCGAGAGCCTGCGGGAGACGGAGCGCGAGAGCCTGCTGCGGGAGACGGAGCGCCTGCTGCGGGAGACGAGCGACGGGATAATAAAATCCCTAGAACCGCGAATCCCCTAAAACGGCGAATCGAGCCGTTCGGTACGCGTACCCGTACCGGAAACGTACCCGGTACGGGTACGGCTCTATTTTGGGCGTATCCGTGCTTCATAGACTATGATAGTTATTCTAAAGATTGTTTCTTCACAGGTTATGAAGTGTTTGTGGTTTTGGGCGACACCGAGTAGACCCGCTGCCAGACTCTCACTAGCTGACAGGATCGTAGGCTCGCTTGGGGGGGAAGGAAAGAGAGATGGAAATTTGCAAGACCCCGAGAGGATCCCGCTGCTTAGGCTCTCATTAGCTGGCAGGGCTGAAAGACTCACTCGGCCCCGGGTAGACCCGCTGTCCAGGCTCTCACTAGCTGGCAGGTCCGTAGGCTCGCCTGAGGGGTAAGGGAATACCCCGAGAGGATCCCGCTGCTCAGGCTCCCATTAGTTGGCAGGGCTGGAAGGCGCACTCGGCCCCGAGTAGACCCGCTGACAGGCTCTCTCTAGCTGACAGGGCCGTAGGCTCGCTTGGGGGGAAAGGAAAGGGAGATGGAAATTTGCAAGATCCCGAGAGGATCCTGCTGTTCAGGCTCTCATTAGCTGGCAGAGCTGGAAGACGCACTTGGCCCTGGGTAGACCCGCTGTCCAGGCTCTCACTAGCTGGCAGGTTTGTAGGCTCGCCTGGGGGATAAGGGAATACCCCGAGAGGATCCTGCTGCTCAGACTCACATTAGCTGGCAGGGCTGGATGACGCACTCGTCCCAAAGTAGACCCGCTGCCAGGCTCTCACTAGCTGGCATGGTCGTAGGCTCGCTTGGGGGGAAAGGAAAGGGAGATGAAAATTTGCAAAACCCCAAGAGGATCCCGCTGCTCATGCTCTTATTAGCTGCCATGGCTGGAAGACGCCCTCGGCCCCGGGTAGACCCGCTGTTCAGGCTCTCACTAGCTGACAGGTTCGTAGGCTCGCCTGGGGGGTAAGGGAAGACCCCGAGAGGATCCCGCTGCTTAGGCTCTCATTAGCTGACAGAGCTGGAAGGCACACTCGGCCCCGAGTAGACCTGCTGTCAGGCTCTCACTAGCTGGCAGGGCCGCAGGCTCGCTTGGGGGGAAAGCAAAGGTAGAGGGTAGTTTGCTAAGCCACGAGCAGACCTGCTGCCAGGCTTCCACTAGCTGACAATGTCGAAGGCCCCTTGGGGAAGAAGGAAAAGACATTGCGCAGAGCTTCACTAGCAGGCTGGCGGATGGTCAGTATCGACTCTAAGGCGGGAGGGGGAATTTCATGGCCTCTCGGTACATAACATCTCGACAAGGACTTTTCGGCAAAAATCTTTTCGGCAGGTTCTATTCGATGAATTGTCGCTCGGCAGGAACGGGTTCGATGTTATCACCCAAAAACCTAAGGTCCTAATGAGGGGGTGGAAGCATTCTGTGACTAACGGGCAAGAACGAGAAGAGAAGAAGCAAAGACAATTATAAAGCATCCTGACGAAAGCTAAAAAAATAAACTCTTTGCTAAATGTACCACCAAAAAATTACATAAGACTCAAGGGGTCTCGCCCCATGCACCTTTGAAAATTCAAAAAGGAAAATTACAGCACAAAGAAAAAAGGGGCGAGAGGCTTTCGGGCAGGGCCGCTGGACGTTCCGTCGGAGGTCCCGCTGGAGGTCCTGCTGGAGGCTCCGCTGGGGGTGTAGCCGGAGGTCTTGCCGGAAGAGTTGCCGCCAGACTCCTCATTCAGGTCAGGCTCCGCCGCATCTTGTATCGGAGAGTCGTCCTCTCCCGCGGGCTTGAAGATGGGCTCGAACAACCAGAGCAAGATCCCTCGCACCGTGAGAGTCTCGTCACCTTCATTTAAAAGCGTCGATTCCCGTAGCACCTCGATGACCATTTTGGCGGTGGCCTGCGCGTTCTACTGAACCATCACATCGATCTCGTACGCTGAGTAATGACGACGCTCGATTCTCTCCCCCAGCGACGGCCGGGCCAGGGCCAGGGCCAGGGCCTCCTCCAGGCGCTTCACCTCAGCTTGCAGCAGCTGGTTCTCGCACTCGACGCCGGCTACCCTGGCGCGAGACAGCTGGGCTTGCGCGGAGTCCTGCGAGAAGGTCCTGTTAAGCAAAAAATATGTGTATACTAGGACGTCGAGAGATATTGAAGGGTCCCGCTTACCTCGGCGGCCGGGCGAAGGGAGAGAAGTTGTTGGGAAGCCGCCAAGTCGGCCTTCAGGGTGACCACTTCAGCCGCAGCGACATCCCTTGCCTTTAGCATATCGGCGAGGTTGCGCTCGATGGTGATGGTGCGACGCCCAGCCATATGCGAAAGCTGGACCGCGCGAAGTTGGGCTTGGGCAGCGTCGTAGACGAGTGCCCGGGTAGCCGTCCGATCAAACGTGTCAGCGTCCTCCCGACCGTAGAGCCCATAGCCCAGCGCGAAGGCATCGCCGGTGATCGTGTCCCGCTCCCTCCAGGAGGGGAGGAGTGTTGAGACCGCGATGCGATTGGAGGTAGGGTCCCACTGGATCAAGGGCTTGCCCTCCATATCCAAGAACCTCTTGCCAAAGCCAAAATTTCGGTGCCCTTTTGGCACCGGCTTGAGTGGGGTCTCGGCAGGGGTCTCTGCGGCAGGCTCCGCGATACCCGTTTCGCCTGCGACTGACGGGGTCTCGACGGGGGTCTCAGCGGAAGCCTGTACAATGGATTTGCCCTTGTCCTCCGCTGACTGTTTTGATTTTTTGAGAGGGGTGGGGGGTGGGGAGCGAGCTGTGTTTCCGCTTTGGGGCACTCGGTTCGGAAGAGGGTGCCGACTCCTCCCGGCAGGCGGCGGTGGTAGACTTGGCGAGAGCTAAGTGGTCGGCAAGCGCCCTGGTCTCGTCAAAAGGTTGGTGGAGGGGGATTTCTCGTTCACCTGCGAGACCCATAGCTAATTAACCCTGCTTCTCAAAACAAAAGGTTGGAAGGATAGACTGAAATAATACCTTTGCCGGGAGGTGCCGGTAGGAAGGAATCCAGGTCTCGCCGAAGGAAGGGAACGTTGAAAGTCTTGGTCCCGAAGAATTCGACGAGGGCGCCCTCGCGCTCCCGAGAGCGGGAGGCTTGTAGGTCGTGTTGTCGTACTGAACTAGCGCAAGCGGGATGTTTCCAAAGTCACCAGAGACAAAAACAAATTTCTGCCCCCAGTGGTGGTTCTTGTTGGCCAGACCGCTCGTCTTCACCAACTGCACCAAGAAGAAGACCACCCCACCTTTTGCGCGGAAGTTGAACAGCTTCCGAAAGATGAGCAGGCTGAATTCGATCCTTTCCGTCCGCATGTAGCAACTGAACGCCACTAGGATTGCGACGAAATTTGGGTAGAGCTGGGACGGTACCACCCCATAGTACCGAAGGGTCTGACGCACTTCCGGCAAGAGGGGGAGGCGGAAGCCCACCTCGAAGTGCTCCAGGGGGATGTCGAGCTTCCCAGCCGGCGCGAGATTGACCCTATCGTCGTTCCCGGGGGTTCCGCGCAGCGAACCCGGTAGGGATGTAGTTAGCGGCTATCGTGTCGTACTCGTCCAGAGTCAGCCGGCAGGGAGGGAATTTGTGTTCTAGGAAGGATTGCGCACACTTGGAACGACCTTCGCCCTTGCCAGACATCTTGAAGAGAAGGCGAGAGGAGAGAAAAAATCAGGAAGACGAGAGACTTGGCGTTGCAGAGATCGGCGAGAGCAGTCGGGAGGAGGGCGAAGGCTTGGAATCAGAGAAGTGAATGCAAAGAAGTAAATGCGGCAGGTGGATCGGCCTATTTATAGAAAATTCGATAATTATGAGTTTTTTCCTAAATGCGGCGGGGGTACGGTCAACAAGTCAACAAGTCTCGATGTTCTGACTCCTCGATTTCCATCCTGCCTCACCAGCTCTCGTCGGACCTGCAGAAAGCGAGAACCTCCTGAAAGGGCTTAGGGTAAAAGCAAACATTGGCAGCGGGCGAGAAGTGATGAGCAGGGCGCGAGAGTCAAGCATTCGCAGAGCATCAGGTTTGAAAGCATGAAACAGACAGAAAGTGAAGCACAAACATAAAGGGGCTCTCGCTGGGTGAAAGTCGTGAAATAGCAACGATAATAAATATAAATAATTGTTCATCAGCATGAGGCGCGAGGGGTACAAAACGAGATGGGTAGGCTGGGAGGTTGGGTAAAGAAGAAGCTAGCCCCACAGGGCTCACTACTGCTCCCACCGCCAATGACCCAGACCTCGCCTACCTGACCTCGGAGGCACTCGCGGATCGAAGAAGGTCGTCAGGGCTGTCAGCCCCTGGTTGGCCAGGCGGAGCTGATCTCGAACCCGCGCGATGTATCTTCCCGGGAGGGTCTCGGCGAAAAGCATGTCCTGGGGCTCCGTCTCGCCAATGAGGTAGGCGTAGTCCCGCTCAACAATCGCTAGCCTCCGCTCCATCATCCTATGGTTTCTCTTCACCGCCGCAGAGTTGGCTCGCTGCCGCCGCGCGAGCTTTGACAGGATCGCCACAATCCTCTGCCTCCGCGTCTTGCCACTCCCGGAGGCCTCAAGAAAGTCCTCCATCTCGCCAGAGGAGGGGAGGGGCGAGTCTTCCCCGTTTTCTTCTTCTTCATCTTCTTCAGCTTCCGCCCCCTGCACCTTCGAATCTGGAGGGAGGTTTTTTAGTCAGATTGGGAGGGAAGCAAAAGGAAAGCTAGAAGGTTCTCGCATACCCGAGGAGCGATGGGGACCCTCCCCCGATGGCTGACGAAAAGGTCCGAGCTGCCTCTCAGAACCTTTTCCGAAGAGCAGGTGGAGCGGCTTGCCCCGACCCGGACGGAACGTTCTGCGTTCCAAGGTCTCGGTATCGGTCTCGGCCAGTGGCAGAACAAAGGCGCTCTCTCCCGCCGGGGGTTGGGATCCCGGTGCCGGTGCAGATGGCTCGGTGCCAACCCCTCTGGCGGGGAGGATGAGATCAGACGCCAGGTTGGTAGGATTTTTTTTTTTGGGGGGGGGGGGAGTCGTGGGCCCCTGACCAACGAGGTTCGGGCTCCCAAGAATAGGCGCTGCGAGAGGCCAGGTCAACAAAAAGGAGAAACAGATCATCTAAAGCAGAAACCGAGCAAGCAAATGGGGTAAATACCAGGAGTGCTTGGGGGATAAGCTGGGGTAGTCGGAGGGGCAGCCCCCGAGACTGACGGCGGATCCTCATTGAGAAGGCGGGTCGCCTCAGTATCCGCCAGTAGAAAGTCGGCGACGTCATACGGAACCGCCTCCTGCGAAGAAGAGTGATACATCAGTACGCAACCCCGTTCTTTAGTAGTTCGCGCCAATGGATGAGGCGAGAAAAGTACCTCCGGTAGGGAAGAAGGGATCTCGTCGCGGTTAGGGGTTGGGGTAGGCGAGGCTTGGTTCTCTTTTGAGGGGTCTCTCTTGACCGACTTGGCCTTTTGCTTTTTTGGGCGGGAGATCTCGTCGGCTGGCCTCTTGCCCGTCAGCCAAGGAGCAACCTTGGCGCAGTTGGCGCGAGCCCGCGCCTGGGCCGCGGCAAGGCGAGCCTGAAGTTCTTGCGAGAGCGGTTTTTCGACACACTTGGGGCGCATCTTCAAGGCCTTGCAGAAGCTCAAGCAGAGGGCAATGACGACAGGGATGACCTGAAAGAAACTCGGCGGTGTGTATATAGGACCGAGGTGGGGTCTGCAGAAAGATTCCCTGCCAGGTCAGCAAGCACCCACCGAATATTAGGGGTTAGACGTGTCTTTCCGAACGCAAGGCTAGCTCGCAAAGAGCTGAGATTGTGTACAACCCCATATTCGCTGTGTGAGACCAAGATGCCCCAAGGACCCAGATTGAGCTAGCTTTGGGCTAAAACTGGATTTGTGTACAACCCCATATTCGCTGTGTGAGACCAAGATGCCCCAAGGACCCGGATTGAGCTAGCTTTGAGCTAAAACTGGATCAGATAAGTGGGCGGGAAGGCTCCCACCCTGGACAGGCGAAATGGCTTGCGCTTCAGGTCTGCGGAAGCCCATCAGCCCTTGGCGTTGAGTGATGTTTCTCCACTCAACGCCCCTTCAGTCTTTTGGTTCTCGTACAGGGTAGGCGGGAAGGCTCGCGTTCAGAGCAAGCAGGGTTCCCGCATAGCTCAGCGAAAGAGCTTCCGCCAAATTGGTTCCAGACCTGAAATTATCTGAATACCCCTGGGTCTGCATTTAGCTCCTCAGAACAACGAAGTTTGGCTATTGGCAGACCAGCACAGGGGCATTTTAGTAATTTAGGTGTAGCAGAATTATGTTTTTTGCAAACCAGATACTAAAAACATATAAATAGACCCATAGAGTTTCTCAGAAGGCAGACTTTCATACTTCCACCAATTTCCTTCTGGTGCTTTCTGAGGAACTGCTAGCCCAACAATTGGCTTTGGAGGGAAAACGCTCAGAGAACTTTCGGGTTAGAGGAGGGAACTCCCAGCTGAGGCTTTGGGTCAGTTCTAGACACTTTGCTCCTAGTCAGGGGGCAGGGTTCGGGAGAAGTAGGTGTTAGCTACACCCCAAGGTCCGAACTCTCGTTGAGGCCATTTTTGGCTTCAACATACATGAATTGACAAACTTTTTTATTCAGGATCTTACTGGTCGATCATGCCAATAAGCTGTAAGACGTGTGCGAGTGTCATGCGTGAAACAAACATATGCGTGCTAGTAATATGCACAAAAAAGTAAGATACCAATATGCACGAAGACGTGTGCTACAAATATAAAGAAACTTGACGTAAATAAAATAATGGTGCAACTCAGGTTGCATCAATTCCCTCGGTGTTGAAATAACTCGACCCCGTCAAACATATGATCGAACCTACCATAGAACACTCCAAAAGCCGGCCTGCTGTAGTAGATAATGGGACAATAAAATACTAGTTGCTGCATCGCTTGACCTGTAGCCTGTAGGTACACCATCTTTCCTGAACGATTCAGGTAACCTTTCCCCATTGAAAGAGCTTAACTCCTGGTGATAAAAATCATCCATAGAGTTATAATTTTTCAAAGATGCTCGCAAGTTGTCAACTATAATTCCATGCAGAACCTTAAAATGATCAATCAAAATCAGAGGATCAAAGAGTAGAGTTTCACAAAGAGGAGAGGAAATGACAACAAAGCAAGGTGAGAACCGATGAAGGAAGCAAGATCAACCTGTGGAAACATTTAGTCATGCTGCATCATACGCATTCATGCGAGACACCTTCAAGCATCCACTAAATCAAGATCAACTATCGTCAAGATTTCACCCACCGAAGTCCCACTAGTGCCACAAATTTTTAAAAGGATTTCAAATTTAACATTTAAAATCTTCCATAAAAACCCATTAAAATTGTCATCCCTATTACAAGTAAAAAGTTCAAGGATCATCTCGACTCTCCTAATACTGCTAAATCTAAAAAATTCAGAAATCAAACGATAGTGACGAGGAGGTTCGACGTGCTCTCCTGCAGCCAAAGGAAAGTGATGAGAACTAAACGTGTGATCGCCAAATATAAAGTCAATATGAGGCGATGCTTCGAGGACATCTAAGATGATTGACTCAACGGAGTCAGGTGCTTCTTTCTGGATGGGGGGGGGGGGGTCCAGGCATAAGTGTAACATTGAATAGAAGTGGTGCAGTGGAAACTATAGAAGGCGAGACAGAAGAAGCTAAGGTCCTCCCAGGTGCCTTGGGAACAAGACTATTTTTCTGGGAAAGAAGAACAATTTTGCGCCCATGGTGATCTAAGAAATCAGAGTTCCTCACACTATCATGAATGACTCGTCTGTCATACTGTAATGAGCGTCCCAATAAGATGTGACAGACATCGATGGGGGAGACATCACATAGAATAGAATCCTGATACACGTCCCCGATAGAGAACTCGACAAGACAACGATGAGTAATAGACATAGTCAGGTGACTATTAACCCCAGATAAGTTGTAGGGCTGCTCCAAGGGGTGTATCTCGAGTCCTAGCGTCTCAATCATACGTTGAGAAACGAAGCTTTCCATGCTACCACTATCAATGACAATGAAACAAAATTGTCCCTGAATGCACACAGTAGTGCGGAAAATTTCATTTCTCCGAAAATCATGCTCAGTGGTCTCGCTCGGGGAAACCAAGCTATAATGAAGGACACAAACTAAGTGCTCAACTTGCTCTCCTTCGACCTTGATTACACTATCATCCTCGGGCTTGGGCTCAAGTTTGGAGTCACTAAGGAATACTCCATATTCAGGCTCATGCACATCAGTGGAATCAGTAATTGCCACAAAGTAGCGTTGCGGACATTCAGAAGATTTGTGCCCATGCTCCATTCACTTGAAGGATCAAAATACTCCAGTGTTGGGCTTGGATTACACGGGCTCCTTACCTCGGGAGGGGCCGGTGTGAGGAGCCGTGGTCCCAGTAGTGACATGAGGAGGGGGATATACAGTCCTAAAGGTGAGTGCATTGGTGGTGGTGCTCGAGGAAGGTCTATCAATGGAACTAGGCCCAATTATCCTCTTCAGTAGTGCGACCTCTACTCTACGAGTTCTACTAGACACTTTACCCAGATCTCTGAAGTCGTGCGACTCAAACTGATCCCTAATAACATAACTAAGCCCATTCAAATAACGGGACACTGTCATGTCGTCTTTCTCATGAATATCTAGCCTAGATTGCAACACTAAGAACTTGTGGGTGTACTCGTCCACGAAAAGTTTGTCTTATCAAAGGTCGTGGAACGTTCGATATAGATTTTGCAGATAGTGCGGGAGACATAATGCTTCCGTAGTTACAGCTTAAATTCTACCCACGTGGTGATAGGGACTAGGCCTAATGTGAATCATGTGCGCTCTAACTGAACCCACCAGACTAGTGCGGGTCCCTTAAGCCTAAGGACGACATAATCAACCTGACGATTCATAGGCATTTGTTTCCATGCCATGAACCTCTCTACGCGCTCACACCAATCTAGACATTTCTCGGGCTTTACGTGACCCTCAAAATCATCCACGTCAAGCTTAACTTCATCGTCCCAATGGGGTTGGAGACGAAGTCTAGGTTCAAGTTGTGCAGGCTCTGCAGGTCTAGGGTTGTGATCCTTATGTCTAGGGTTTTGGTGTGGTGCTAGATTCAGACCTAGGTGATGGACGACTTCTAAATTATTAACGAAGATCCTTAATCCATTCACGACTTGGTTGTTATATTTCATGTTAGCCGTGAGTGCATCTACTGCCTTCATCAGTTCACTCTTTTGATTGGCTAAGTCACCTATGCTGGTTTCTATTCGATCTATGCGATTCTCCATTTTTTTAAAGATTTTTTTTTGTTAAAATGTTTTGAAATAAATTATTTTTAGAAAACACATAACTAAATTATTTTTAACAACGAGCTTAAATATATTTTTTCTGCTTTTTTAAAGAAACATTTTTGCTAAACAAAATTTATAAAACAAATTAGATCATGGTCGTCGATTCACAATAAAAGTGAATCGAACCTCCCTCTGATACCAAACTGATGTATTTCCAAATTGCAAATTTATACTTTCAATGTTAAAACATGAGTTTTCTTTAAAATTTGGGAAGCAAGCGAGAATTTCACGAGCAATTTCATTCGAGAACCAACCATGGTTTCACGAACACTCCTAGGCGCAAACATTCGAACGTTGAGTAAACATGGCTTAACGTTCCACAAGCAATATCATGGAACAACGATGAACAAGATTCTTTCAAATTAACGACAATTTTGTAGATAAAACTGTGACAAACTCGGAATTTTGAGATCTTTCATATTAAGCATAAAAGTAAACTAACAATAATGAGCAGTGGGGGGAGAAGTGGATCATATTCTCAGTCAAAGATCTGCAAAGACGTGTGAAACGGGAAAACAGTAGTAGGTCACTGTTTGAAGTCGGGCCTGGTACAACAAAGGATCTAGAAGCTCAGGGTGACACGATCCCTCCAGGGAACGCTCAGGAAGGGCTTGCCGGTGACAGTTTGCCACAGGGAGGTGCCACCGGTTCTCGTACTGCTCATGGCAAGGCGCTGTTACTGAAGGAGGAAGGGATGGACGGGAGGCACGCTGGATTTGAGGGAAACGTCAAAGAAAGCATAGGTCTTGTCATTTCCTTCCTTTTCCAACCTCCTTCAATAGGTACGGTTTAGAGATTATAAAGAAATGAAATTTTTATTATGGGTATTGATTGAGGGGTGGGGGGTTACCAAATATCAAATCAGAAACGGTTTGGTTTTAAAATGAAGCTTCATGATGAATTAAAAAAACTCCTCTTTTGATCTACCCAAGTAATTATAATACTTTAATTTTATGAAAAACTCCTCTGTGGATGAATTACACTTTCTATTTAAAGCCCTGGCCTCAACAACCTATATGAGAATTTATTTCGCATGATCTGGGTTCATGTACCCGACGAGGGTCCCACACGCGCTCAAGAGATTTGGTTGGGGATGTTCTCGCCATTCGACTTCTTCGGCCACTGTTCCTTCCTCCCCCGACCCGTCCTTCCGCGACAACGAGCTGCTAGGGCTCACGGCTATTGCCATAGCCCTCGCTCCCATCCACGGAATCGTCGTCTGATTCCGGAGACGGGAGCGGGACATTCTCCCGTCATCTGTACAGTGGCCCGCTTCCGCCTGTACAGCTTCCCGTCAGCTTCCCGTCGGTCGACTGCTCCATCGCCATCGGTTCCTTCTCCCGTCGTCTTCATCGACTGCTGCCGCCTGCGTCGTCGGCTTCATCGACTGCTCCATCGCCTGTTGTTGCTTCTCCCGACGACGTCGCCTCCCATCTCTGCTTCTCTCGACGGCTTCGTCGTCTTCTCCCGACGGCTTTGCTTCCGTCGTCGTCTTCTCCCGACGTCGCCGCCCATCGCTGCTTCTCCCGACGCCTCCGACGCCTGTCGATGCTTCTCCCGACGACTTCGCCGCCTGTTGCTGCTTCTCCCGACGATGTCGACGGCTCTGCTTCTGACCGTTGCCGACTGTTTCGCTTCTCCCGACAGCTCTGCTTCCCATCGACTCCGACACCTGCTCCTCCGTGCTACTCCTCTGCTGCAGCCGTGCTACCCCGCGCTTCTCCTCTGCGCTGCTCCTTGCCGTCTGCGACAACTCTGGCTTGCCGCCCTACTCTTCCGGCTTGATGGATCCTTGCTGTTGTTGCGCATGAGCCTCTTTTTCTTGCCGGTCTAGTTTTTCTTTGTATCTGTTTTTTTTAAGTGGTTTGTGGTTGTTGTTTGTCTCTTTTCGACTTCGGCCTTCCTCCACTTGATCTGGGTTCATGTACCCGACGAGGGTCCCACACGTGGTCTACGTGAGGGGGAGTGTACGCCTCCAGGCATAGTTTATGCCTTCATGCACGTATTCCACGTAAGTGGGAGTGTTTGTGATAACAGCGACTCGGATGCCTCTTTCCCGATTCCTGCCTTAGTCACACATGGCCCCTAGGTTGATTTCGTCTGTTGTTTGTGGCTCCCCGTTTCTTTTTCGTCGCTTTGTGGTAGGATGGTTTGGCATTCTTGGTTGACCTAGTTTCTGCTCCGAGTGTATCCAGCGTGTTCATGGTCGGTTTGTGGACCAACGTCATGCGGCCTTTGTCCGGTTGTAGTATCCCCGGTGACACACGGTTGGGCCTCAGTGGTTGCTGGTTTGTCCCATGTTGCCAACCTTCTTTTACCTTCCGTTTTATATTGTGTTCATGCTGCAGGTTTCCCCTCCAGCTTGAGGGGCAGTGTTAGAGATATTGTATTTTAATGTTATTGAGTTTAGTCCCACGCCGCCTATCGGTGTTGGGTGTCCTGTTGTAATCCTATTTAAAGCCCCTATGTGGATGAATGAATTACACATTTTATTCCTTTTTACAAAAAGTATTATATTTAATGATAATTTCGGAATTTAGATTACTTTGAATACTTAATAATATTAAAGGGGAAAACCCCCTTTAGTTAAACATTTAACTTTCCAATTCACCCCTCATTATTACAAAATTTTCAATCTCAATAATTTATCTGTTTTTTAATTTTAAAATATGTGCTCTAATATAGGCAAAATCTCTTAGCTACAATAGAAAATGTGTTGTCACCACCGCTCGCAAACCCCTTTGCATAAGGAAAAAATTAGCGACAAACAGAGTATAGCGTTCGGGGGTTTTCGAGCGGCGGGAGTGGCGTCACGCTGGGGCAATTCCGTGGTCATAGTACTGTCGCGCGGGGCATTGGGGCCCCACCCCATGCACTGTCGCAATTGGTCTACTGTCGTGGTTGGCTATCGGGGGGGGGGGGGGGGTGCCCCGTGCCTATCACTCATACTTAATATAATAGATCTTTCAAAGCTTGCTCTAATTAACACACTATATTAATTGACAGACCTTTTTATTCAGGGTTTCACTAGTCGGTCACGCCAATAAGCCGAAAGACATGCGCGAGTTATATGCACAAAACAAACATATACGTGTTAATGATATGCACGAAAAATTAATACAGCAATATGCGTGAGGACATGCGCTATATAAAAAATGCTGTAAATAAACTAAAAGGTGCAACTCAGGTTGCATCAGAAACTCCCCTGAGTCTCATGAGGGTTACACGATCTTCGATGATTACCTATTATTTGGCTTCCGCCTTTGCAAACCACAAACCTCCTTCCGAGATCTCCTTATTTGGGAGCTACACGCTAGCAGATCTGCATGACATTTCGTTCAGGACAAAACAATCGCATTAGTTGAGGATTGCTTCTTTTGTCCTAAACTTAAGAAAGATGTTGAAAGGGACACTGTCAGGTCTGCTAGGCCGCAAAAGTGATACACCAACCCACTAGTTTGTATACTCCGCTTCCTATCCCACCCCGTCCCTAAACTGACATTAGTATGGATTTCATACTCTAGCTGTCTCACACTCATTGGAAGCACTATTCCATTTTTGTCGTGATAGAACATTTTTCGAAAATAGTGCACTTCTTTCTGCGCCAAAAGACTGCCGATGCATTTCATGTGGCAGCTTTGTTCTTTGGAGAGGTTTTGAAGTACCACATACTACCTACGTCTATAATTTCCGACCGCGACTTTTGATTATTCATGTGCTATTTTTGTGAAAACGTTGTGGAATGGTATGACATTAAAGTTTTTCACCGCTTGTCATTCACATATGGATCGACAAACCAAAGTTGTTAACTGTAGCTTATGAACCCTTTTGTGATGTTTAGTTGGAGATAACATCTTATCGTGTCATTCTGTTATGCCCATAGCAAAATTTGCATGTAATTGTTGGGTTAACAAGACTACGGTTCGAGTCAATTTCACATTATGTTAGGTTATGATCCTTAGAAGCTCATTGACTTGACCCGCATTCCTAAGGATCCCAACCCATTGCATCTACAGATTTATTCAACATTTACATGAATTTTATGAAACAGCCCAAAAAAAATTGTACAAAGTAAACTTTATTTTAAAGCCCAGACAAGTCAACACATGAGAGCATATTTTTGAAAAAGGAGAGAAAGTATTGATTTACATACGATTTTAGAGGTTCCTTCCGGGAACAACAATGAAATTAAGCGCTCAACAAATGAGCCTATACACAGTCTTACGAAGGATCAATACAAATGCATATGAGATTGATATCCCTCAAGATATGGGGATAAACCGAGAACTAATGTAAATGATCCAACTTCTTATTACAAGGAGCTTGCGTATATGGATCCTTTCTCCCCCCCCACACGAGCCACAACTCTTCTTACCTTCTCCTCTCCCTTCCCAGTCTCAGCCTTTTGAGTCACATCATGGGGGTCACCTTGCACCACCGATGGTTTCACCAGTTCAGATGTTAGATGGAGATACACTTTTCTCAGTGAAGCCAATGATAGTAGAGGGCATGGCTCAAATTGATGCCCATGGTTTCATAGCCTCAGAGGGGCGAGATAAGCTGAGATATCTCGTCCATTGGAGCGGTTCCCAACCTCAGATGATACGTGGGTCTCCCCAACAGAGTTTTAGCAACTTGCCCCTAGGCTACACTAAGAGTATGACCTCCTTCATTTACCAGAGATGAATATTTTCAAGTCAGGGGAAGTTGATGGAGATTGGTGACCCATGCACATTTATTCTTACAGAAGGCGACGATCCTTGTTTGTTCGAACTACGCGAGTCCACGAATGCATTCCAATGATCATTTTGAGACAGTTTTGTGTATTTACTTTTGTATTTCGACCTGTATTTGACACTCGCCCGGTTCAGACATTCTGAGCCGTTCGATTTGGGTGCCCAAGTAGTTATCCTTTTTGTATAGGCATGTTGGCATCGGTTGGAGGCATGGTTTTGGGACTCATTCTCCGAAATTGTCCGTCTTTCTCCTGATGCGACTCTAGGAGGCCCCCCTTGGTGTGACTCTTTGGGTTTCCCATTCTTCTTTCATGACTGTAGATCAAGCCTTCTCATACCACTCCAGTCGTCTTGTTCCTCGCCCGATTTCCTGTTCTGCAAGCAGTCTCACCCCCATCTTTGTTTACCTTCCAAAGTCTCTAGCTGCCCTAAACCAACTCCCACCTGCTTACATAGCCGGAAATTCCTCCCAGAACCCCAACAATACTTCCATTTCTTAATCCCAAGGCCTCCAACCCCTCTAATCTCCATTCCCATCCACTGCCAATGAAATAACTCACGCCTACATCCCCTCCCTGTAACCCACCAACCACTTTCTTTGCCCAACTCATTGAAGCGTCAACTTCTCCATATTAATTCAGTAAAAGCCCTCCCACTTCCCTCTCCAAAATTTTCGCCAACCACCGCGAGAGCCTATTCCATCCCCGCTCATTCCAATCCACTGCTACACCCCTCTTCCTAGCCACTCAAACATCTTCAACTTCCTCCGAGTAACCCACCTGACCCGGACCCTAACACCTTCAGATCTCCACCATTGTCGGGTTGCACCCACGTTTACATGCAAAAATCATATCATGGTGTTCTTGTTTTTCTACTTTTGTGTGCTTGTTTGTTGGATGCAGTTATTATATACGTTCTGATGGTAATTTTCTTTCTTAATCATTACAAAGGTCCTCACTCGTATATATACGAGTGAAGGGAGGAGGAAAAAACTACATAAATAAAAATACAAATAATACAAATACGATACATGACAATAAATTCTAACATCCCCCCTCAAGTTAGGAATGTAATGTTGATCATGCTCAACTTGATAACGATTCTTTCAATAGCACTTATACTCGATCCTTTCGTGAGGATGTTAGTCAGTTGTTTAGATGGAAGAAACAGGTTACAAACGATTTCTCTCACTATATTTTCTTTGATGAAGTGTCCGTCAATTTCAATATGTTTGTGCGATCGTGTTGAACAGGGTTATGAGTAATGCTGATAGCCGTCTTGTTATCACAATATAATCTGAGTGTCTCAATTTTCTCAAAGCCCCAATATTTCATGATAGTTCGAATCCAAATCCTTCACATATTCCATGTGTCATAGTTCTGAACTCAACTTCAGCACTAGATCTATCCACCACGTGTTGTTTCTTACTCCTTCACATGACCAAATTCTCAGCAACAAAAGTACAATATCTAGAGGTGGACCATTGATCATGAATTGATCCAACCTAGTCTGCGTCTGTCACAACCCGCATTTTCTCCGAAATTTAAGAAGTATCAGAGTAGAAGAAAACGCGCGTTGTGATGCCACGTCGGACAGGGGATAACTGTCGACGCTCAGGCAACCACTAACTGCTAAGACTAAGAAAGTTCAAAACTTTAATGATGTGAAAACCAATTATATTTTTGAGGCCGTATCCCTCGGCTTCGTGGATCAACTAGTCCACCCTTCAAAATTATACTTATACGTAGCGGAAAATACTTTATTCATTTTTTTTTAACATCCTAAGAGGATGCTTATGCGTCCCCAGGGGACGCCTAAGGCTATGCAAAACCCTAGATTTAATTTATATATTATATATAGGAAATACCCTTTTTACGTGGTTTGAAAATAGTGATTAAGCTTTTTAGAAAGGAAAACATGATGACTATATTTTTGATATAATAATTATTTTCTTTTATAGGCTTCAAAGTAACTAGCAACCTAACATAAATCATCCCAGAAGCAAGTTGAATAAACTCCAAAACAGGAAATCTAGCAGCGTAAGCAAAGTACAAAGCATCTAAAAGAGAAACCACCAGTGGGCGCCAACAACTGACACGAACCCACTGGTGAGTAGGTATATCTGTACTACAAGTCTAAAGTAACTACCTCACAGGAGTGAAGAAAAGAAACTCAGCAGCAGCTATAACACTAGCAAACTCCAGAAGAACCCTAGCCGCGCAGTCGGCTATGACCCTGAACCTGAGGCATTCAAAGAAAAGAACGCCTCAGCAAAGCAATTTATATATATATGAAAATGAAATAGTAGTAAAAAGAAGAAGTGCAACAGGTAAGGGCTAAAGTAAGCAAGTGAAGGAAAGAAAATACTCGCCATAAGTGAGTAAAAAGGAGTGCACCAAGTGCACGGGTGAAGTCAAGTATCACAAATCTCTGCAAGAAGGATTAGCAGAATAATAAATCCAGGTATAAAGCTAGAGCAGAAAGAGTCACCTAGTGCTGGAGATGGACAAAAAAAATCAGCAACAAGGGCCTAGGCTGGTGGCAACGGTCCAACCAAGTCTATCAGACCTAAATATCTCAAGGTGGTGTGGTGGTGGCATCAGTCCAACCCAACCAAACAACCCAAATCGTCTTAATAAGACAAGAAATAACACAAGGGTGGCGGCATCGGTCCGACCCACCTCAAAATCACATCCTACTCCAGCACTGAGTGACTCGGGAAAACCCTTACTAGTAGTTCCACTGAACCCTACACGCTCTAGAGCAACCCACAACACACAAAAAAAAACAAACCTCCTTGATTGTCTATTGGGGGAAAGAACTTTAACCTTGCGTGTTAGGTCACACATTTGAGTCTCACTGATTGTTATTTAGTATTTTTTTTTATCTAAGCTGCTACCTCTAACCATATTTGTCATCGTTTGCAGGGCTTGGTCGCGGTTATTTTGCTAATACTAATACCTCTAATTTCACCGAACTCTTCCAATGGAGGGGAATGCTCTAATCTTAATTATTTACTGCACAAAAAAAAAACATATTTGACTTTAATCTTGTGTGGTCTATAACATTTTGATGAAGCCCGCATCAAGAGCATAACTGGAAAAAAATCAAGTGAAAGGGCTAAACCCTTTCCTATCACCATTTACGCACTCAAGGGGGGGTTTAAACAAGAACAAAAAAAACGTAATCCTTAACGGAATCCGGGCACAACCCCAAGTCCTAAAAATACAGCATGAATGTCGATGAATATTAGATATATGACTAGATCCAACACTCCTATCCGCAAAACCTCAACATAATAAAACATTTAAGAAATTTCGGCCAAGGCATGGGTGAGCAACAAATCTCAAAGTTTCCAACTTGGGTGAGCAAGGAATAAATCTGAAGTTTAGCAAAAAGAGATCAAGGGCACCATAATGAAATTCTTATGGAAAGGGCGAAGGGTGCACTTGCCTTGCCTTGCTTTTGGGGAAAACACAACAAGGAAGAAATTCGGCCAAGACTCACTTCCAAACTGCCGGCCACGGGCAACAATTGAAGGGGAAAACCTGGGAAGAAAACTCCATCAAAGCATGAACGAACCAGAACCCTCGACACCCGATCAAAAAAAAAACGATGGTGAAATCCAAAAAAAAACTACCTCGGAACGATGGTCACGGCTAGAGGAGCACGGATCCGGCCTCAAACCACGATTTCAAGCAGATCTGGGCGGTGAATCGGCGGTCGGAGCAGCCCCGGGCTTCCGCCTGTTCTTCCGCTCGGGTTCTGAAAGTCGCCGTCGGGTTGGGGGGAAAGGGGATTTCTAACCTAATGAAGACTCTCATAATATATGTATATATATATGTGCCCATATACTAATATATTTATATTTATATATATATATATATGTATTTATATAAGCCCTAAGAAAACTCCATATAAACCCTAACCTAACTTAGTTGGCCTAAGCGTAAAAACAGCCCCTAATCGACCCTATCAACTAAACACCAAGTAGTCCACTATAATTAACATCTCATATAACTTAACACTTATATGCACATTAATACTCTCACTTACACACACACATAAATATATACCAACACACCTCTACATGCATGTATACATACCAACACATGAACGTAGGCACGCACACGCAAATTATTAAAACCTTGCCTGTCCACAACACGCGCTATGCCCTAAATGCGCAAACAAGAAAAAATGCGCTCGCATAAATGATGACTCGCTAACGAGCGACCGTCGAAAAGGCGCGAAAACTAACGCTCTCGGATTACGAACAAGTCCGCACCGTAGCTAAACACTCGGGCTACGAAAACATCGGCGAAGTCGGACACAACCTCCGACGACCACACACTTGGGCAAACCTCGCCCGAAGCCAAAGTACAGGGATTCCCTAAGAGGCTCAGCCGGGCCTCCAAAACAGACACCGGGTAGCTGGGGAAACCATACAACAGGCCATAACCTCTAAGAACACCTAACGAGGTACTCTAACAACGGCACGGGCCGGGAATGCGCCAACGTAACGCCAAACGAGAACTTAAATAATTGCCGAAAAATTTGGGGGCGTTACAGCGTCGATGTTGACTTCAATATTTTTCTCATCATTCCGTGAGAATTGGATCCCGCTCCTAGGAGTGGACTTGAGGCATCCGAGAATACGATGGGCAGATGTCGAGTCATTGATAAGCGCATGTATTGACTGACCACTTCAATTGCATACGAGATATCTGGGCGTGTATGTGATAAGTAGATTAGCTTTCCCACTAATCTTTGAAAACCAAGAATGTCCTCAACATGCACTCCATAATCTCTCCTTAACCAGTTGTTTACTTTGATTGGGGTATCAGCAGGTCTCCATCCACTCATTCCTGATGTCTCAAGTAAATCAAGAATATACTTTCTCTGCGAGATAAAAATCCCATGTCTGGATCTGGTGACTTCAACATCCAGAAAATATTTAAATTTCCGTAAGCCCTTCACCTCAAATTCTCTTGGCAACCTTGTTTTTTGAGTTTGAACCTCTTCTATATCATATCTCCTATTATAATAATGTCCACATAAACTATAAGGGCTATCAATTTCCCTTCCCCGTGCTTGATGAACAATGTATGATCATTAGTACTCTGAGAATATCCAAATATCCTCATTGCCTTGTGAAATCTTTCAAACCAAGTTATAGGAGATTGTTTAAGGCAGTATAAAGCCCTTTTTATTTTGCAAAATTCCCTTCAGATCCCCCAGGGGCAAGTCCAAGTGGTAGAGACATACACTTCCTCTTCTAAGTCTTCATGAAGGAACACATGCTTTATATCTAGCTGACTGAGGTTCCACCTCTTACAGGCAACACAAGATATACGAACTCTTATTGAGTTCATCTTTGCTATAGGAGCGAACATCTCCTGATAATTGATCCTAGCAGTTTGTGTATATCCTTTGGCGACGATCCTTGCCTTGTATCTCTCGACAATTCCCTGGGTGTTTTGTTTGACAGCAAACACCCACTTACATCCAACAACAATTTTTCCCCGAGGAAGATGCACAAGATCCCATGTACAATTCTTCTCAAGGGCATGCATTTCCTCGAGCATGGTTTATTGCCACTTGTTGTGACCAATGAATTCCTTCTAGGATGATGAAATAGAAATAAAGGATAAAGAGAAAACAAAGACTCTATACGAAGTAGTAACAAAAGTATAAGAAACAAACTGAGACAAAGGGTTGGGTAGAAGTGCCTTCACATAGTGCAGTAGATTCTAAAGACGGATCAGATGTCAGCACAAGCATCGTGAGTGAGGATTTCATGTTTGTACCTCTTTTTCTGCGATAGTAAACCTGTAAAGGGGGAGCATGAGGCTTCTCATGGCCGTTGGGGTAATAGGAACAAGAGTGGTAACAACATGGGTAGTAGCTGAAGGCTGTTATAAAAGAGTAATGGGTAAAGGAGTATGTGAGGACTCCTCTAGAAGAGATGAAGAGCTCACTTCCAACATGGGAGAGGACCCTCTTTGAAGTAAGGTGTCATAGTAGCTCTCATATTCATGAAATGATACATCTATGGTCACAAACACCCGTTACAAGATCAAAATATTTGTAAACCTTTTGAGTTGGAGAATATTTGATGCAGACACATTTGAGAGAACATGAGTCTAGTTTAATCTTTTGATGTATGTGAACTGTATAAATACACATAAGCAGAGAAAAAAAATCAATATTTATTAATTCTTCATAAAAAACATACATTCAATTACCAGTATTTGTACATATATATGAGGAGTGAAGTCAAAATTCCATTCTGAGATGTGAGAGAATTTTTTAAGGATGAAATGTGCTCTAAATGGGCCATTGTATGAGCCTTTTGTACAAGTTTTCTTAACACCCCCACAAGATGGAGTATACAAATCTTAGGATCCACACTTGGATAAGAATTGATGATATAGTAGGCATGGTAAGGCCTTGGTAAGAATATCAACAATTTACCCAGTAGCAGAAATGTCTTAAGTCCAATTTCTTTAGTTGAACCTTTTCCTAAATAAAGTGACAATCAATTTCGATGTGGTTGGTGCGCTCATGAAACATGGGATTCTTGACAATATGTAGAACAAATTGTCCATCACGGAACAGAGTGGCCGGAGAGGTGAGTTTGACACCTAGATCTCTCAAAAGAGCTTTCTAACCATGTAAGTTCAAAAATGACAGGGACCATTGAACGATACTCAACTTCTGTAGATGAGCGTGCAACCACAAATTGCTTCTTGCTTTGCCAAGTGACAAGGTGTCCACCAAAGTATGTGTATTATCCACTTGTGGAACGACGATCATCTAGAGAGCTAGCAATTAAGCATCAAAATAGACAACGAGAGATGAAGAGGAGGAGGGCTTATACACAAGCCTTTGTCCGGGAGCAATCTTTAAATATCAGAGAATGCACTCAACAACCTGAAGGTGAGAGATCCGTGAAGCATGCATAAAATGATTGGCAACCCTAACGACAAATGATATATTAGGTCTTGTAATTGTAAGATAGATCAGCTTGCCCACAAGATGTCGATAAGTACTCTGGGTTAGCAAGGAGCAGATCAGAGATATGTGCGTAGAGCTTGTGGTTGACATCCATATGTGTATCGATTGACTTGCATTCAAAGTAGATAGCGCTACGAAGAAGATCAAGACAGTACTTTTGTTGAGATAAGACAATATCATGAGGACGACATACTATCTCGATACCTAGAAAGTATTAGAGATTTTCCAAATCTTTGGTCCGAAATGAGGATGTCAAGTGCTTCTTGATCATGTGCATGCCTTTGAAATCATTGTCCGTAATCAAAATATCATCAACATACACCAAAGTATCACTGTGTCTGTCAGGTGCTGATGAGTGAATAAAGTGAAGTCGACCGTGCTGCGAGTAAACCCAATACCATGAACAACCCAACTGAACTTGTCAAATCAAGTCTGAGGAGATTGTTTGAGACCATAGAGAGATTTCTTAAGGTGACATACAAGAGATTCCCCCGTGGTCTTAGGAGGTTGTTGCATGTAGATAGTCTCAATGAGATCTCCATTCTGAAAAACATTTTAATGTCCAATTTATGCAACTGTCAGTGCCGATGAACAATCAGAGAGATCAAAACACAAACAATATTCAACTTTGCGACAGATGAGGTCTCCTCATAATCAAAGTCATGTTTCTGAGTAAAACCGCAGGACACAAGATGAGCTTTTAGACGTTCAACCGTCCATCTGGACCATGCTTGATGGCGAAGACCCACTTATAACCCACACATGTCTTGCCAGGAGGAAGAGGAACAGTGTCCCAAGCTTGAGTGGCCATGAGAGCAGCCATTTCCTCTTCCCGCCACCCCAGATACTGAAGAGACTCATGCAGAGAAGGGTGGAAAAAAACAACAAAAAAGTCACAATTTCGTAAAGCATCAAAGACAACCGATGCAATGAAACATAATTAGACAAGGGGTGAGCGGTAGAGGCCGGTGTCAGATCAATAGACCGTGGAGCATCGTCAGTAGAGGGTAACTATCGCAGAGCATCCGAACGCGGAGTATGACGAGTGTAAACACGAAGAGGATTCAAGTTGTAGGGTATGGTTGTTGGTGTGGGAAAAGAGGAGTGGTAGAGGTGACAGGAACGACAAAGCGTGATAGTGTAGGAGTTACTGGAGAAGCAATGGGTGGGGAATGAAATGGTTGGTCTTCGAGGAGGGTCACATCCTTAAACGTAACTAACTTGCGATCGATATGAGAATAATAAACACAACCTTTCTGAGTTCAAGGCAAGGTGGGGTGGTTATAACAAGGTTGTCTGCCTGAAGAAAGAGGTGCAAGATCAAGACCTCAATCGCAGAAAATCCGGTCTGTAGGTACCTTTGATACCATGTATAAATACAAAAAGTAGAGATAAAATCAATATTTTTTTAATTCCTCATAAAAATCACACATTCAATTACAAGTATTTGTACATATATATAGGTAGGAGTGGAGTCAAAACTCCATTCTAGGATGTGGGTCTAATCCTTACTGATGAAATATGCTCTAAATGGGCCGCTATATGTGTTTTTTTGTACAAGTTATCTTAACATGAACAAAACACACAAAACCAGAGACACGAGGATGAAAGTTAATACGAGGAACTTGAAGAGTGTGGAGAAGAGTGTTATTCCCGAGAATCTGCGTAGATATCCAATTAATGTGGTAAGCGGCTATGAGAACAACAACAACAAATAGTATTTTGGAAGGTGTCTCGGAAATAAGAAAATCTGATAACCTCTAAAAGATGACGATTCTTACTTTCTGCTACACCAATTTGAGCAGGTGAGTAGATACAAGATGTTTGGTGGATAATTCTGAAGTCCTAGAGATATCTATCAAACTGTGAATTAATGTGCTCATGATTATTGTCAGTATAATGGATTTTAATGGTGACATTCAATTGAGTGGCTAACATTTTTTGAAAATGATGAAATAGCGAAAACGCTTCATTTTTTGCTTTCATCAACTATACCCAGATAGTGCGGAAAAACAATGAATGAAAGTAACAAAACAAAAACACCCAGAGATTGAAGCAACCATGGAAGGCCTCAAACATCACTATGAATAACAATAAGAAGAGTAGAGCTGGGAGAAGATACGTGATTAAAAGAAGTATGATGATGTTTGCCTAGTTTACATGCATCACAGTGAAAATTTTCTAATAATAAAGAAGGCATATTAGGGAAAAAAAGTTTCATAGAAAGGATAGAGGGATGTTGATGCATCTTACGACACATCATAGTTTCCTTAGCTTATATTTATTTTATTTCATGTACCTGTCTTTATTTTTAGGTTCATCGGTTTGACCACCCAATGAAACCATGAATAAATGGTCCAGTAATGTTAGTATTTAGGATGCTAAAGGGAAGCTTAAAATATATAAGGAAGCATAAATCTAAGGATACCTAAATTATAAAAAAAAATATTTGGAAAAACATTTTTAAAAAATAATGTTATTTGGAAACAATTGTTGTCGCAGGAAATATGACGTGCAAAGAAAATTTGGAGAAAAAGACAACTTGTTTGGGGAAAAATTCAAAACCCAAGCTACCAAAACTTTCCTGGAAAGATCTCTTTTGGAAATTAATTAAGCAGTTACCCGCATTATAGCTGTCGACCAGGAAGAAGAAAGATAACCGGACAAAGCAGAGAAACGATTTCACGTTTTTCTGCAACTGTCGGTCCCCCCGTTCGTACCGGTACCACCGAGCTTTCATCTCGCTGTCCCGACACCGACGGAGCCACAGGAAGCCGCCGCGATTGACACTGACGTCCGCAACCTCCGCCGACCAGACTCCTTGCATCTATCTACGCCGAACACCTACCGCTCGGACGCCGTCGACTTCACCTCCTACTCCGACATTCGCTCCAAGCTGTATCCGCCGATCAACCTTGACCACAGCGACATTTTTCCGTCAATCAGAGGCCGCTGCTTTCTTCCTTGTGCGGTTTGACTTGGATTGGGCACTGCTTTCTCTACGTATATTTTGTGTATACTTTATCCTTGCATTAACACAAATTTATGCGTTCCAATTAAACGTTTGGAGGAGGAGGAAGAAGAAGGGTATCTTCCGCCATTGACGATTCTCCGTTCGTCGATCCGAGGCCAGATTCGTGGAGAGGACTTGAAGGCGCACACTTTCATCCGTGCAAATCGAGATCTACATGGCTAGGAAGAGGAGTCGAAAGTTAACGACATTTCTCCTCTCGGTTTTAGAATGCGTGCATGACATCTGTTTCATTCTTGCTTACTTTCAAGCATTTTGGCACCGAATCTCTCAAATGAGAGGGGTACAAGTCACCATGGTTCAAGAGCAGCCACCGGGTCGATTGTGTCCTTCCCCAGCATGATGTTGCACTAGAAATCAACTTCGTTATTGGATTAGGCATGTGGGTGAAGCCGTAATCGCGACCGGTGGTCCGATGCGATGATGTTGCATAACGAGTCTTAAGGATTTTACTAGAAATCCTTTTGTGGCAAGATCTCGTTTGTGATGTCCCCCCTTTATTTCGTGCGAGAACGAACGGTGGATTAGAGTGGAAAAGGCTATGCTTGTTGATGTGTATGCGAAGACTTGACTTTGTCTCTGTGGTCGGCTGGCTAGCCCGTGACGTGCAAGTCATGTGTGGAGAGTGTCCCGACGAGACAAGTCCCCTTCTGAGGAACTGACCAGGACGCCAAGCTTTTGACAAGCCCGGGCGTTGAAGCCCATGAGCGGTTTGGGTCAAGCAAGGGTTCTTAGCATCAGTTTGCTTGTCTGACGGAATCCTGACGTGAGAAGGCAGAGCTTGCAGACAAGCCCGAGTTTTGAGATTCACGAGCGGGTGGGGCCTAGGCAAGAGTTCCGTGTGGCGGCTTGAATGCCGTTAGGGAAAATGGAAGTACCCATGTGATGTGATGTGATATTGTGTGATTGCGCACTGAAGGGGAAGAACTTCCAGCTTCGACCGAGAAAAGGGTCGCGGAAGTCCTGATAGGGAGGGGATGCTGCTTCTAGGTACTGGAATTAGAAAATAGGTTAATTATTCATTAGGTTTTCCATTCTCCAACAGAGGTAAGAGGTTCCAGCTTCGATCGAGAAAAGGGTCGCGAAAGTCCTGAGAGCGAGGGGATGCTGCTTCTAGGTACTAGAGGGGAAGAACCTAATGAAGTTTGCTTGTGTGACGGAATCTTGACGTGAGAAGTCAGAGCTTGTAGGCAAGCCCGGGTTTTGAGACCCACGAGCTGGTGGGGCCTAGACAAGAGTTCCGTGTGACGGCTTAAATGCCGTTAGGGAAAATGGAAGTACCCGTGTGATGTGATGTGATATTGCGTGATTGCACACTGGAGGGGAAGAACTTCCAGCTTTGACCGAGAAAAAGGGTCGTGGAAGTCCTCAGAGGGAGGGGATGCTGCTCGCCCTTCAGGAAGTACATCCCTTCGTCGACGAGCGGGTGGGAAGTCAGAGCTTGCAGGCAAGCCCTGAGAGTGAGAAGTCCTGAGAGTGAGAGGTCAGAGCTTGAATGCAAGCCTGAGTTTTGAGACCCACGAGCGGGTGACATCCGTGAAGGTTTCATTATTGCTATTCAAATGGCTTTCATTATCGCTATTCATAAATTATTGTCGTGATTCTGCTTGTGGCGATAATAACCTCGTGGAGGGTTCGACTCATAAAAAACATGTGAGATTTCCACTAGAACGATATTAACAAATTTCTTAAAATTCAAAATGAGTTTGATTTCGTGCTCAAAACTCAATTTGGCCCACTCGGTCTACATCAGTTTGGTATCAAAGCTGGTTGATTCGCTCCTATCGCGAGTCAACGATCCGCGTTTTCAAAAATAAAATGAAATAAAATAAAGAATTGTTTTAATCTATTTTTTAAAAGGGTGTTTATTGAATTTACTTTTTAATTTTAATCTTTATTAATTTTTTTATCATTTTTATTTGAGTAAATTTAAAATTTTAAAAGATAATAATAACTTTTTTTCCCTACTGGTGTACTATATCATTTTAAGCAATTAAATTTTTTTTTAAAAAACTTTTATCAACTAAATTTTTTGGAATTTTTTTAATTAAAATCAAATCATTTTTAATTGTCAAGCGAGCAGATGACTTAGATATGAGTGTCGGGGATTTAGCCTAACGAATGCGTGATCTGATGAAAGCGGTCAAACCTCTCACCGCCAATATGAATAGTGTCACACACACCATGAACGGATTGCGCACATCAGTTAATAATATTGAAGCCACCGTGCACATAAACTGAGCACCTACCCTAGTTGACGAAGTGAACCCTAACCCTAGACATCTAGAACTTGCACACCCTGAACCTGAATTCGAACCACGAAACCAACCCCGTTGGAATATGATAGTCAAGTTAGATGTAGATGACTTTGAAGGGTATTTAGAGTTCGAGGGTTATTTAGAATGGTGCGATAGGATGAATCGTTTCCTGACTTGGAAGCAATTTCCCCAAGCTAGGCAAGTCGAGTATGCCACCCTTAGGCTGAAAGGGTCCGCTCTAGTTTTGTGGGGACTGTTAGAGCGATCTAGGTTCAATTTAGGAATGCCTCCGATCATTTTATGGAATGAATTTAAAACACAATTGTGTAAGAGACTTCCTACCAGATTATTTGCAAAATTTCTATCGTAGGTTCCACAACCTACGACAAGACATTGTCGGTCGATGAGTACACAAACGAGTTCTTTAGTACTTTAGTCTCTCCTCGACCTCCTAGTGGATGACGATATGACTGCCTCCCGTTATCTGAACGGGTTATGAAATTCAATTAGAGACCAATTAGAGCTATTTGACTATAAAGACCTAGGAGAGATCTCGAGTCGTGCCCGTAGAGTAGAGTTCTCGCAAAAGCGGACCTCCAGTCAGGTCTACTGATAGGCCCCCACCGACTCGCACTTTCACTCCTGCTGATAGGACTGTCGGGCCCTCTCGACCGGTAGTACCCATGAGTACCCCAACACTTCCCTCCCCACTCTCTAGAGGCAAAGAGGTTATAGACACTATACGACAACCTGTGACGTTTAGTTGTTTAAAGTATATGAAGCCGGATCATAAATCTTCTGAGTGCCCTCAGCACCACTTTGTTACCGTCATCGATTCTGAGAGTGGATCAGATTCTGAGTTTGAGGTGTTCCTTAGTGACTGCCAGCCTGACCCGACCCTCGAGATTGAGCTAGAGAGTGAGTTAAAAATAGAAGGAGAGCTGCCAGAGCATCTAGTGTGTGTCTTCCACCACAGTCTACTAACCCTTAGAGCTTAGTTGTCACGGCGTGCGCCTAGGCGAACCTGAGGCGCCGGGCGCAGCCCGCCGCCCCTCAACATGGCTGAGGCGGGCGATGTGCCCCAGGCGCGCCCAGGCGCGGGCGCGCGCATTACAGGCTCCCAGGCGCGCTTGGGTGTTTCAAGGTGTTTTTTTTAAAAAAATTTGATATGGGCAAAAACATGATCTTAGACACTCGAGACACCCCTAAGCGCACTTGAGCACCCAATTCGCTGAAATTCAGCGAATTGGACGCTCAATTTGCTCAATTTCCTTTTACCCCCATTTTTGCGCCTCACGTGCCTCAGGCGCGCGCCTGCGCCTTGCGCCTAGGCTCCAGGGGCCCTTTGCGCCTCGATGCGCCTTGCACCTAGGCTCTAGGGGCCCTTTGCGCCTCGATGTGCCTTGCGCCTTTGATAACTTAGCCTTGGAGCCTCTACTGAATATGGGTGATTGAGAAACATTATTTTTCGTGCGGCTGCCCGCATCCATGGACAGTTATGTTCCATCATCATATATAGCGTTAATATGAAGAACTTTGTTTCTAAACGCATGGTTGATAAGTTAAAATTGAAGACGCAACCCCGAGGAAAACCCTATAGTCTGTCATGAGTCACTAGTAGCACAACCATTCCTATCACGCACCAGTGTCTCGTCGAGTTTTCCGTACGTAGTACGTATTAAGGTGCAGTTTGGTGTCACGTTGCTACTATCAAGGTTCGTCATATCCTATTAGGACGACCATGACAGTACGATAGACACGTTATTCACGACGTTGTAAAGAACTCTCACTCCGTCAAGCATAATGGGGGCAAAATTATTCTTCTTTTCCCAAAGAATAATCTCATCCCTAGAGCCCCAGAGAGGCCTTCACACCTACCTACCACTGTCTCTGCGATATCCTTCCCCTTCGCTACCATGTTACTGTCTGGATTCTAATTCCAGGAGGAGATGAAGGATAGTGATGTCGTTTATATGTTATCCGGTATCGATTCACTCCCACCACATTAGACATCCCTAGCGCAGTGCGATCCCTCATTAATGAGTTCTCTGAGATGATGCCAGAGGAGTTGCCCGAGCAGCTACCCCCGATGAGAGATAGACAACACTGCATTGACCTCATTCCAAGAGTTAGCTTACCTCATTTACCCCATTATCGTATGTGTCTGAAAGTGCATGAGGAACGCAGGTGACGAGCAGATTTCAAAGGGAGACGTTAGAGGGAGTGTGAGCCCGTGCACCGTCCCTGCACTACTATTTCCTTAGAAAGACATGACTTGGCGTATGTGTGTAGACAGTCGAGCGATTAATAAAATTACTATCAAATATCGCTTTTCGATTCCCCGATTGGATGATACACTTAGATCACTTATAAGAGTCCGCGTAGTGGTATATTTTGATGATATATTGATTTGTAATCTTGATTCTGATCAGCACCTGACTCATCTGAGACAAGTATTAGAAATCCCGCGCACGAATAAATTATATGTAAATTTGAATAAGTGCACTTTTATGACTGATAGTCCGACCTTCCTTGGATATATCGTTTCTTTTGAGGGCATTAAAATTGATAGAGGGAATGTCAGAGCGATAAAATCATGGCCTAGCCCTAAGACGATTACTGAGGCTCAGGGATTTCACGGGCTAACATTCTTTTCTCGGCGTTTTATCCAGAATTTTATTACCCTCATTGCACCTGTGACTGATTATTTTAAAAAGGGAATATTTATTTGGACTGACTGCTGAGTAAGTCAAACACGCCTTTTTATTAGTGAAGAAAAAACTCACTAGTGCACCTGTGTTAGCTCTGTCTGATTTTGATAAATTTTTTGAGGTTGATTATGACGCATCCATTATAGACATTGACGCAGTTTTGAGTGAGGGACGACCTGTAACGTTCTTTAATGAGAAGTTGAACGAAACAAAGACTAGATATTCCATATATGACGTAGAGTTCTACGCTATCGTTCAGTCTCTCCGCCACTGCAGGCATTATCTAATCCAGCGTGAGTTTGTGTTGAATACAGAGCAAGAAGCACTAAAGCATCTGAATTCTCAGAGAGAGATTAAACGTCATGCCCAGTGGGTTGCATATCTATAAGAGTTCACATTCCACTTAAAACACAAGCTCGATGTCACAGATTGAGTAGCTGACGCCCTTAGTCGTCAGCTGACGCCCTTAGTCGTCAGCTGACGCCCTTAGTCGTCAGCTGACGCCCTTAGTCGTCAGACACATTTTCTCGTCACCCTTCAACCTTACTTTACAGACTTAGATTCACAGCATGACTTGTACACCACTGATCCCTTTTTGTGACATTTGGATCACGTGTCAGCATAGTGAGACTGATCCTACTACACAATACGTAATAAGTGAGGGATATCTGTTTAGGGGCATCCGCCTTTGTATCTGCGATGGTACCACTTCGAGAGACACTACTTAGGGAGCTCCAATCATCTGGGTTAGGTGGACACGTGGGCCAATCTAAATTATTAGATCTTGCTAGTGCTCGTTATTATTGGCCGAATATGAAGCATGACGACATCAAATTTATTAAACACTGCATGACTTGTCAACCATATAAGGGACACACAGAACACTGGATTATACCTCCTACTGATACCTGAGCGACCGTGGCCCGTGGGATGACATTTCGATAGACTTTGTGGTAGGACTTCACTCTATTTTGTAGTCGTGGATCGATTCTCAAAAATGTCGCATTTTATTCTGTGTAGGAAAACTTCCAGTGCTGTACACGTCGCTGACCTTTTCTTTAAAGAAATTATTCAACTGAACGATATTTCTAGATCGATCACCTCTGATAGAGATACTCCTTTTGTGGTATTTTTGGAAAACACTGTGGCCCCGATTGGGAACCAAACTCGAGTTTAGCAGCGCATATCACCCTCAGACTGATGGACAAACTGAGGTCATTAATGAGATCTTATACTTTCACAGCTGAATTCACATTCAATAAATCTACTAATCACTCCACTAATAAATCTCCTTTCGAGATTGTTTACGAGTTCTCTATACCTCGCAAAAATGAATATCACTCCCTCCCGTCGCATGGATGTTTTTCCTTTGATGCGCAAGCCTATATTGATTATTTAACGAAATTGCATAAAAATATTGCTAATAAATTGCGAGCGACTTCTGAAAAATATAAATCCTTGGCCGATCGTCATCACTAGGAGTTATACTTTTCAGAAGGAGATTGCGTGTTTGCTTATTTCAGGATGCGAAGATTCACTCTGGGTACATATCATAAGCTACAACAGAGAAAATTTAGTTTTTTCCAAATCAGGAAGCGCATTGGTGATAATGTATATCTCCTAGATTTGTCCGTTGAATTCGGTACTTCGCTGATATTTAATGTTGCCGATCTGACACCATTTTATGGAGATCCACCTAGTCTCAACCCTAGTCCACCTGCTGCAGCTCCAGAGATACCACCCGACTTAGCACCAGTGCAAACACCCACCACTGAGGAGATATATCAGGTCCTTGATGTACGAGAGTTTCGTACTCGCCACGGGACATTCCAGCACTACTTGTTCTCATGGAGAGGACGAGATATTACAGACAACTTTGGATTAGCACTGATAAGTTACAACGCTGTCGCCTAGATCTCTCCATTGCTAGCCTTTGCGAGTTCTCGTCGGTGTCAAGCTCTCTCAACTCTGGGGAAATTGATGTATCATGCGACGCATTGTAGTTTTCTTACCTTATATTTATTTCATTTCATGTACCTGTCTTTATTCTTATGCTCATCGTTTTGACCACCCGGTGAAAGCATGAATAAATGGTCCGATAATTTAGTAGTTAAGATGCTAAAGGCAAACTTAAAATATTTAAGGAAACATAAATCTAAGGATACTTAAATTATACAAAAGAAATATTTGGAAAAAACATTTAAAAACAATAATGTTATTTGGAAACAAATGTTGCTGAAGAAAATCCGCCGTGTGAAGAAAATATGAAAAAAAAGACTATTAGATTTAGGAAAAAATTCAAAACCTAAGCTACCGAAACTTTCCTGGAAAGATTTCTTTTGAAAATTAATCAAGCAGCTTCCTGTATTAAAGCTGTCGGCCAGGAAGAAGAAAGGTAACTCGGACATAGCAGAGAAATGATCTTACGTTTCTCTGCAACTGCCGGTCCTCCCGTTTGTACCCGTACCGCCGAGCTTTTCATCTTGCTGTCCTGGAACCGCTTTGGAGCAGTCTATCACCGAAAGGGGCCAAAGAACAGGGAGACTGAACCAACCGATTCAGTCTCACCATCCTCCTAATCAAACCGGGCGGGCCCATCCAGTTTGCGACTGGGTATTTGGGGGGAATGCGGCGCCCCCGAGGGCATGGAGAACTTCACACAGATATTCGTTTCCTTTCTTCCGTAGGAGTAGCTGTAGCATACCAAGTGGTATCAGGGGAGTCATCCTCCACCGACGGCCATGACAACCTATGGCACCCTCCTCACGACATTGGAAGAGGAGCAGTAAGGCCTATGGGACCTCATGGAGGCGCTGAAGCAGGAGTGTCGTAGAAACTGTGCGATGGGGAGGAACGATCCCGCACGGCGATGCTGGAGGCGACAAAGGCGCTAGGGGAGCAGGTCAGACGTATCGAGCTGATGACGGATTGTGGAAATGGGATTGCACCCGTTGGCGGGGTCGATCCCAGCGGCGCAAGAGATTCGCGGCCGATTGGAGGAATGCGGGAGGGATTATGCCGATGGGATCTGATGGCGAGATCGAGATCTCTGGCGGGGCTATGGGGGCCTCCGCCGCTGGCCAGCGAGCACCAGGGTAGCAACCGCACGACGTCAAAAGGCCTGGCGACAGTTCTGTAGGCTATTCCGGGTTCACCCGGGACCCGAGAATGGGCCGGCAGCAGTGGCAGCCTCCTTGGGGCTGGGGGGAAGGAGGAGGCAATGAGATCAGCATGGGAGGGCGCAGGGGTGAATGAACCCCGCACAAATGGGAAGGTGAAGCACGACGGAGGACAACTGGGGTCGAGGGCCCATCATTCAAGGCAGGGGAAGGCCAGGGGAGAACAGGGGACCGTGGAATCAAGGCTGGGGACTGCCTCCACACTTTCCAGAGGCGCAAGTACCGCAACCACATCGGCCACTAGTGCAGCCCCGACTGACGAGGATGAAGTTTCCTAAGTACAAAACTGGGGATCCACTGGAATGGATCAAGAGGGCCGAAATGTTCTTTGAGTACCAAGAGATTCCCAAGCATCCGTGGGTGCACATCACTTCTTTTCATTTGGAAGGGGATACCTATCAATGGCCCAATTGGTGGAGGAAGCAGCTGCCCTGCCCCACATTGGAGGAATTCTGTGATGGACTCATCGCAAGATTTGGACCGACCGAATATGAGGACTTTGATATGATGCTGAATAAGCTGCGACTGACGAGGACTGTCAACGAGTATAGAAGGAATTTGAAAGACTAGCCAACCAGGTGCAGTGGTCAGAGAAGGCACTTTTGGGATGTTTCATGGCCGGACACAAAAACAATCAGTGATGAGGTACATGCGTTTCAACTCCGAAGCGTAGTGCAAGCTATCGGGATGGCTCGGTTGCAAGAAGAGAAACTGGGAAGACGCAAGGTGACAACTTACCGAGGGAGCAGTAGGAAGGCAGAACATGGTACGATCAAATGGACCAGCAACCCATCCACATTGAGGGAGGCTGCCATAAAGCGATTGTCGTGGCAGGAGATGCAGAATCAACTGGCTAAGGGACTGTGCTACACATGCGACGAGCAATTTGTTCCCGGACACAAGTGTAAGGTGGTTTAGGTATACATGCTGCAAGAGCAAGAGGAATCAGAGGCCAACAACGACAGCTCTACCGAGGAGAGGGAAGTCTTTGATTTGAAGGAGATAGATGTATCCGTTCATGCCTTAGAAGGGGGAGGGCAACCCAACACAATGAAATGACAGAAAAGGTGGCAGATCAAAAGGTGTTCATACTGGTTGACAGTGCAAGCACCCACAACTTCATCAACACCGAGGTATCCAGGAAATTAGCCATCACACCCACGGAGGACAAGGTGTTCATGATGCTCGTAGCGGACAAGAATCTCTTACAGTGCACTGGGGCCGTGAATAAGGTGCCACTTACGATACATGGATTCAGATGCCATGCGGTTTTGTATATATTACCGGTTCGGGGATCATATGTCGTCTTGTAGGTGCAGTGGTTGAGACAGTTGAAACTAGTTACGAATGACTGAGAGAACATGACCATGGAGTTCACACATAGTGGGAAGAAACACAAGCTGAAGAGTCATACGGGCCCGTGGGTGAAAGAAGCCACGATCTTGTCTTTGGAGAAGTGGGTCAAGCAGGACTACCCTATGACATGGGTCCTGGCCGGAGGAGATTCGGGGGAGCGGAAGGAAAAGATACCAAAAAGTTGCAGAGGTCATGGAAAGATTTTAAGAAGTATTCGATACACTAAAGGGGTTGCCCCCACCGTGGGCATGCGATCATCGAATCCTGATCAAGGAGGGTGCGGAGCTCACCATTGTGCGACCATACAAGTACCCTCACATACAAAAGGAGGAGATCGAGAGATGCGTCCGGGAAATGCTGCGGAAAGGAACCATTTGACATAGTACAAATCCATTTTCTTCTCCAGTCCTATTGGTGAAAAAGAAAGACGGAACTTGGAGATTCTGCATAGACTACAAGTGTGCTCAACGATGTCATCGTTAAAGACAAATTTTCGATTCCGATCATCGACGAGCTTCTGGATGAATTGCAAAGATCCCAATACTTCACAAAGTTGGATTTGTTGTCGGGATACCATCAAATCCGTATGCGGGGGGGGGGGGGGGGGGGGGGAGGTGGAAAAGACAACGTTCTGAACACATGAAGGGCACTACGAATTCCTAGTAATGCCTTTCGGGTTGACGAATGCGACGACAACCTTTCAAGCGGTCATGAACGAAACTTTCAGGAGGTGGTTGCAGAAGTTTGTGCTAGTCTTCTTTGACGACATCCTCATCTACAGTTCGAGTCTGAAGGTGCAGGAGGAACACCTGCGGATGGTTCTGCAAGTTCTCAAGGAGCAAAAATGGTACGTGAAGAGATCGAAGTGCTCTTTCGGGCAACATGAGGTGGAGTATCTGGGCCACCTGGTGAATAGAGAAGGGGTGTGACCGGACCTACAAAAAATCCAGGGCATGATGGAGTGGCCCACACCCAGCAACATCAAGATGTTGAGAGGGTTTCTGGGGCTAACGGGCTACTACAAAAAATTCGTGAAGGACTACGGGAAGATCGCTAAGCCGTTGACTACATTACTTCAAAAATGAAAGTTTGATTGGGGAGGGGATGTAGAGTTAGCATTCCAAACTTTGAAGGAGTCCATGGTGACGATCCCAGTGCTAGCATTACTAAATTTCTCCAAGTTGTTCATAGTGGAAACAGATGCGTCAGAAGCCGGCTTGGGGGCGGCGTTGATGCAGGAAGTGAGGCCCTTGACATACTACAACAGGGCGATTCAAGGGAAGGAGGTCGAACTGTCGGTTTATGAGGCGATGTTGGCGATCCTGCATGCGGCGGGGAAATGACAGCTGTATCTCATTCGGAGGCACTTCAAAATATAGACCGACCACCAGAGTTTAAAGTACTTCCTGGAGTAGCGGGTATCGACTAGAGTAGCGTAAATGAGTGACAAAGATAATGGGGTACATCTACGAGATAGAATACCGAAATGGGAAGGAGAATAAGGTCGCCGACATGCTTTCGCGCTTGCCTACGATGAGTTCTATTTTTGTTATCTCTGCGCCGTTCTTGGGCATAGTGGAGGATGTCCATCGGGAGGTGTCGGCCGATACGGAGCTACTACGGATGTTGATGAATATTGCAGAAGGTAGATGAGTGGAGGCAGGCTACCATGTCATTAATGGTCATTTGTACTATAGAGGACGCTTGGTGGTGACACCAAAATCCTCATTGAGGCAGCAGTTACTTCACGAGTTTCACGACACCCCCAACGACGGGCACTCTGGAATGTTGCGGGCCTATCAGTGAATCAAGCAAAATGTGTATTGGAAAGGATTGAGTGCGGATGTAGCGCATTATGTGAACTGTAAGGAATGCCAGTGACAAAAGTATGACACGACCGCTCCAACAGGGTTACTGGTGCCGCTGGATATTCCAGAGCTTACATGGGAAAGTATTGCGATGGATTTCATTGAGGGGTTACCCAAATCTCCGGGCAAGTCGGTCATTCCTGTAGTGGTAGACCTCCTCTCTAAGTATGGACACTTCATTGCGCTGACGCCCCCTTGCACCGCAGAGGCCGTAGCGGAAGCTTTCGTCTGGAAGGTGGTGAGACTGCATGTGATACTGACTTCCGTCATTTCCGATCGCGACACCGTGTTCACTAGCAGGTTTTGGAAGGAGCTTTTCCGTCTTACGGGGACGTCTTTACGCATGAGTACAACCAACCACCCCCAGACAGACGGGCATACGGAGGCCCTCAATAGAAGCGCGGAGACCTATTTGCGGTGCGTCATTGCGGGTAAACCCCACCGGTGGAGTAAATGGCTCACTTCAGCGGAGTACTGACATAACACAGCGTACCAAACAACGACAAAGATGACACCGTTCGAGAGCCTGTATGGGAGAGCACCGCCAACACTACGGAACTATGAAAAAGGATTGTTTGTGGCGCTAGAAGTGGAGTCCGCGTTGCAAAAGCGGGACGACATTTTAAAACAGCTGAAGGAGAACCTGCAGAAAGCACAACACCACATGAAGACCCAAGCAGACAAGCACCGGCGAGAGCAAAATTTCGAGGTGGGAGAGTGTGTGTACCTAAAGCTACAACCTTACCGACATATGTCAGTTGCAGAAGTGAAGAACTAAAAGCTAGCACCCTGCTACCGTGGGTCCTTCCAGATCCTATGTAAGGTGGGGGCCATGACATACACTCTGGAGCTACCGGCGGACTCCCGTATCCACCCAACCTTTCATGTGTCGTTGCTCAAGAGGGCATCACAAGGGGATGCTCTACATGTTTGCCCCTTGTCGGAAGTGACGGACCTGGTCGAAGTTCGGCCGGTGCCGAAGAGAGTTCTTGAAGCAAGGATTAAGACAGTGCAAGGGAAATCCATCGTACGACTGCAGATTCACTAGAAAGGCATGGCTGAGTCCGAATGGACTTGGGTGGATTATGACGAGCTCAAGGAAACATACCCCGAGTTTCAGCTTGATTACAAACACTTTTTTGAAGACGTCGGGAATGATATGACCCGGAGCCGCTTCAGAGCGGGCTATCACCGGATGGGGCTAAAGAACAAGCACACTGAACCAACCGGTTCAATCTCACCATCCTAATCAAACCGGGCAGGCGCAGCCGATTTGTGGCTAGGTATTTGGGGGGGGGGGATGCGGCACCCCCTAGGGCATAAAGAACTTCACATAGGTATTTGTTCCTTTTCTCTCGTAGGAGTAGCGGCCGGCCAAGAAGAAGAAAGGTAACCCGGACATTAGCAGAGAAATGATTTCACGTTTCTTTGCAATTGCTGGTCCTCCCGTTCGTACCCGTACCACCGAGCTTTTCATCCCACTGGCCCGACGCCGACGGATCCATAGGAAGCTGCCGCGATTGATGCTGATGAACGCAACCTCCGCCGACCAGACTCCTTGCATCCCATCTACGCCGACCACCTGCCTCTCAGACGCCGTCGACCTCACCTCCCACTCCGGTGTCCGCTCCAAGCTGTCTCCGTCGATTGACGTCGACCACAGCAACAATTTTCTGTCAATCAGAGGCCACTGCTTTCTTCCTTGTGCGACTAGACTTGGATTGGGCACTACTTTTTCTGCGTCTATTTTGGGTATCCTCGCTCCTTGCATTAGCACGAATTTATGCGTTCCAATTAAATAACTTTAAGCTTGCCTTTGTGTTCAAATTGCTTTCATTATCGTTATTCATAAATTATTGTCGTGATTCTGCTTATGCCCGTAATAACCTCGTGGAGGGTTTGACTCATAAAAGCACGTGAGAGTTCCACTCGAACGATAATAACGAATTTCTTAATATTCAAAACGACGAGTTTGATTTTGCGCTCAAAACTTAATTTGGCCCGTTCAGCTTACATCAAAAGTCCTAGATGACAATGCTAGGAATCTAAAACAGAAGGCTGATCAACATGAAGAGCCTGCGCTGGAGATGCAGGTCTGAAGGAGCCAAACACGTTGAAGCCATTACACAATCTAACAAAAGAAAGGGTGAGAGAAGATTATAAGTAAACTATGGGACATGAAGAACAAAAGAAAGGGTGAGAGAGGAGCAAGGGACAAATTCTTTCCCAGCAATAGGAGATGATCCATCCGCAATGCTCACCTTGTTTCCACCAGACAAGGGAAGATAAGACACAAAATCTATAGAATAACTAGCCATATGATATATCACTCCATAATCAATGATCACCTAGTATTCCCTGATGGACATAGGAGAATGATGAGGTAGACAGCTCAGTAGACTGTCCCTGCATCAAACGACGAAACGCCTGAACCTCATCAGCCGATAGAGCCATAGGAAGACTTGCGCGTCATGGCCAACACTGAGTAAGGACACCTTAGAGGCATCAAAAAGATTGGCAGATCGAGACTAATATGAGTGGCCCTGAGAGTGATCATAACCGCGACCACCTCTCGGAGTAGAACCATGCGCAGTGGAGAAAAAACATGAAGCCAAAAACACGTGCCACTTGAGTGACGAGACTTCCTGCAGTAGTCACAGATCTGATGATCTTTGTTGGTGGGCGTCAATTTGGAGTTACAAGGAGCCCGGCTATTAGAACCAAAATAAGCTGTCAAGGTAGATTTCTCAAAGACCGAGCCAGGTAATCTGTCGCCAATCAAATTCCTGTTTGACGAAGCTGTACACTTTTAGGAGAGATGGAGTAAGTGAGCGCCTAAGGATTTGAACATTGATCTGATCAAAGTCTCGATGTAGTCCATGGAGAAATTCAATGACCCTGTTGCGTTCTTCCCGGGCATAAACAAGAGCCTCATCCTTGATGAGGATTTTATAGTTTTAAAAATAATTCCGAACTAAAATCCCGAAATAGACAAGTGTACCTATCGAAATATAGTATAGAAATTGTCGTATTTAGACTCAGGGACTGTTGATTACTGCTACTCACGCAAATTAATATTATTTTATCTAAATATTAAAAAAAGGTTAAATTAAACTATAGGAAGAAAATAAACTAAAAAACTAGCACTTGATCTAAACTCACTTTGAATTAAAATAAACTTTTCATAAAAACAAACTTCTAAATTACCTACTTCGACCGTGGAGGTTCCTAAATTACAAAAGCACCTCTTTCGAGAATCCGCTCTCGACTAAACTTAGGTTGATAGATTAAGACCTCTCGGCCAGTCGAAACTCCTAAGCTTCCCTTATGCGGTGAACCCCGCTATTGGATTTTACTCCAATACGGAAGATCCATGTCATCCTCTCTCGAGGAGTGCATGTGGCTCATTCTACCTTTGAGTGACCTAACCGTATCCACAATGTCTCAGTAAATCTAGGATATGGATGTAGGAGCGAAAACATATACATGAATATGAATTCGACATAAATAAAATCAAAGACAAATCGAAGTGGAAATAGAAGATTGACAAGAAAGAAATTTATTTTATTCTAAAGGTTGTCATGATCAAGTGCTAATGAAATTAACTACTTGACATGAAGAGAGAGATACTTGAAAAGATAAATAAAACATGCTTGAAATAAAAGTAATAGAATTAAAGGTTAACAAACTATGAAATTGAAAAGTACATAAATGAAACAAAAGTGGAAATAAAGCTATTAGAACAACCTAAAACCTACTCCTAGATGACTCCCCCGATACCTGACATGGTCTGGAATTTATAGTATTTTTCTTCTGGAGTCACGCCCATTGGTCATGCCCATGACCAAGGGGCGTGTAAGCTGCGGAACTGCTGTCTTGAAAGCCCGGGAACGTTGGAGAAAAACCGTCAAAAATCGCCGTTCTGCGTGTCACGCCCCTAGGTCACGCCCCTGACCTAGGGCGTGTCGTTACTGTTATTGGAGATGGCGGGAAATGGAAACGGCGGGAATTAACTTCTGGCAGTTGGGGGAAGTCACGCCCTAGGTCACGCCCGTGACCTAGGGCGTGTAAGCTGGAACGCCTTGAATCTGAAACCGGCCTCTTAAAGCAGCGACACGCCTGAGCGTCACGCCTAAGAGACACGCCCGTGACCTCAGGGTCACACCCGTGACATGGGGGTGTAATTTTAATCCGTCGTGGCAATGTACTTTGGAGCGCCTGGAGGGGTCATGCCTGCTTGTCACTACCGTGACATGACGGTCACGCCCGTGACCGGGGCGTGTAGTTTGCAATTTTCTATATTCCTTCAGTTTCTTCTCCTGATCAGTCCTGCAAACTACAAAATGCTATTGGCAACCCAGGTTGATCTAAAATACGAAAATAAAGTAATTAGTAATAAAATTAATAAAATATAATTATAATCTAGTTAATTATTAAATAAAAATTATAAAACATGACTATAAAATTAGAGTTATCAAATACCCCCATACTTACTCGTTTGCTCGTCACGAGCAAACAACCTTCCATAGGGAGCAGAAAAAAATTCAATGCTAGAAAAGTAAATTGAACTTAAGGAGTAAAATGCGCAGTCTCATGCCTATGCGCATAGCTATTTTAGTAGAAAAATCAACTCAACATGCAAATTAGTTTTTACTTTTTTATAATGCGTTTCTATTTATTATTTCTACTGTTAAATTGAAGATCCGGTAAATCTTAAAATCATATTTAGGGAGAAAGTAGCGTGCGTACTAAGATAACATTACACAAATCGAAGATCGAGATACCCTCCAAAGAAATCCATCAATATTGATGGCCATATGCAGGTTTTCCCTTTCACACTCTCGCCGCAACACTAGTTTAAGTTATAAACACAAATCAATTGGACTTGACTAGGTTGAAACATAGGCTTAAGTTTTCGTTGAGGAAAATCAAATATAAAAACGATGGCTATTAACATCAAACCTAAAGAGAGCTTGCACAAAATAAATTGTCATTGCTTTAAGAACGCAGCCAATTCCCAAATCCCTTTGTTTCTTTTCTTTTTTTAAATTGTTCATCATGTTGAAGATTTTTTGACTTCCTCTTTTTTTTCATGTTCTTTTATCCATAAATTTTTAGAGGGAAAAATAAATCATTTTTTTCAATTAGCCACCAAAATAAAATGGCTCTTAATCACTCACAAACCGTTTATATATATATATATATATATATTTTCAAGCTCGGTCTTAGGTGTGCAATTAGGATGCTTTTTAGGCTTTGGATAAGTGTTTGTTGGAGCTAAAACAAAAGATAAGCTATAAGCTCAAATTGGCATAGCAAAGATAAAACGCTAGGTACGGGTGCGAAAGCTCAAACTTGCCAAAAGAAGTGCATAAATCATATTTATGCTAATGAGTTTAACTTATGCAAAGTTTGAAAATAACTAGAGGACAAGTTCTAGACATCGAGAAAGAATCTCTTTTTTGATCCGCAAAATATCGCTCTAGTAAACTTCTACACACTTTCATAAATTATTTTTAGAATTTACCGGTTTCAAAATAAAAGTAAAATAAACTATTTCTACATATTTAGAAAAAAAATTCAAAGTTCTAAGAAATTAATTATATTTAAACTATTTCTAATTGTATGCTGAATATTTAATTATACATAAAATTCTACTAACATGTGCACTTGACTAGAAACACAGCATGATCAATAGTTTTATTCCAAAATTCAAAGTTCAATTAAAGCATGAAAATTCTCTAAACACTATGTAAAAGTTGAAAACTAGAGATTTTGCATGTGAATAAATATAGAAATTGTTGGAAAAGCCCACTTAACATTAGGCCTATTTGTATAGCATTTATTGCTTTTTCTCTCCTCTCTTTAGTCCCACATTGTGTATAGGACTTTTCTCTCTCTTTCTCTCATCTATATATATGTACTCATTCTTTGTATTTGTATCAAGTGGACATATATACAAGGTTGGCTTTCTCCATTTCTACATGGTATCAGAGCCAGGTTCGAATCTCCTGCGGACTCCCTCTTCTGTCCGCCCTGCAGCCTGCGGTCTCTGCGGCCTCCCTTGTCCAGTCCGCACCCTCTAGTCGCATCTCTCCTGCGGCCTCACTTATCCTGTCCGCTTCCTCTCCCGTGGATCCACTTCTTCCCCCCCCTCTCCCTTCCTCCTCTGGCCCCCTCCTTTTATAACCATCCTGTGGGGTCCACTGCTTCCTCTTGTCCGCTGCGGCCTCTTCCTGTCCGGCGCGACCTCGGCGACCTCTCTCCTTGATCTCCTTCATCCGCCGTTCGCGCAGCGTCCGCCAGCTCGCCAGTTCGCCAGCTCGCCAGCTCGCCAGCTCGACAGCTCGCCAGCCCGCCAGCCCGCCAGCTCGCAAGTCAGCCCCGGCTTGTCTTCTCAGTTCACTCCTGTCCGCCGCGGTCTGACCCAGACCGCCGCGACCTGACCCAGCCCGCCGCGACCTGACCCAGCCCGCAACATCCTCCAGCTCGCCGCGACCTCATCCAGGTCGCCGCGTCCTCACCCAGTCCGCTGTCTGTTTGCTTCCTCTAGCTGCTGCCTCCAGCCCGCTGCGGTCTCCTCCAGCTCGCTGCGGCCTCCTCCCACTCGCTGCGGCCTCCTTCAGCTCACTGCGGCCTCCAGCCCGCTGCGGTCTCCTCCAGCCCGCTGCGGTCTCATCCAACTCGCTGCGGCCTCCTTCAAGCTCGCTGCGGCCTCCTTCAAGCTCGCTGCGGCCTCCATGTCTACATCTGCAGACTCCGTCGGTACGGCAGTTCCTCCTGAACGCCCGACCTCTATACCGGAAGTCCGCGACGAGCTCCGGATCACTACAATTTCGCTCACTGGCAAGAAGAACTTTGTGGAATGGGCACACTCAGTTCGCCGCGTCCTTCAGTCCAAGGGATTCCTTCATCATCTGACCCAGACCGTTATTGGTGTCCCTACTGAGGAGTGGTTACGCAATGATGGGCGTGTGCAGACTTGGCTCCTCAACTCTCTTGATGGAGAATCTTATCGTCTAGCCATGTATCATGAGACGGCCAAAGGCATGTGGGACGAGCTACACACCCTCTACTCCGGCAAAGATAGTCTCCACCATCTCTATGATATCATCACCGCTCTCCAGGCCCTTGACAACAGTGACGCAACCGACTTGACGTCCTTTGTTGCTCAAGCCCGGTCTCTGGTTGAGGCTTGGATCCACCATCAGCCTCCCACTCTAGATCTCGCTGCTCAACGTACCCAGAAGGAAGCTGTGGGTATCGCCATGATGATGGCCCGGGTACCCCCTCATCTTCACAGTGTCCGGGCTCACATCCTCTCCTCTACTGTTACACCGTCCTTTTCCGACGTGTGCTCAATGCTTGTCAAAGTCTCCCCGCCTCCGGATGTTCCCGGACTTCCTTCTCCGGCCCTTGTTCAACAGGCACCTGCTCCCTTATTACCTCTTCCCCCCTCTGCCCGTGGTGGCCGCTCTGACTCTCGCGGCCGGGGACGCGGTGGCCGGTCTAGGCCTCAATGCTCGTTCTGTGGTAAAGTTGGTCATCTTGAGGCCACTTGCTTTCGCAAACATGGCCGACCTCCTCGTCCACATGCCTCTGCTGCTACTACCGACTCTGCCTCCTCTCGTACTGAGCTCGACGAGGTTCGTCTTCAGCTCCAGCATCTTCATGGCTTGCTCAGCCGTCCGCCTGCCTCGGTTGCCTCTGCTGTCTCTCTCTCCAATGAAGGTATCGCCTGCCTATCCTCTGGCATGCGCTGGATCCTTGATTCTGGTGCCACTCATCATATCACCTCTGTTAAGCCACCACAGTACTTGTCTTCACCTCACCCGAAGTACATTACTGTTGCTAATGGGGCGTCGGTTCCCGTCTCTGGATGTGCTGATATTTCTCTCACCTCTTCTCTCCTCCTACGCTCGGCTCTACATGTTCCGGGCTCTCCTTTCAATTTACTCTCTGTCGGTCGCCTTACTACTGATTCTAATTACTCAGTGACATTTACTTCTTCTTTTTTTCTCATACAGGATCAGCAGACGCAGACTATCATTGGTAGAGGACGGCTGCAGAATGGGCTCTATCTTCTTGACGACTCTCCTACTGTCCTCGCATCTACCTCCTCTTCGGATTGGCATCGCCGTCTGGGACATGCTCCTCTTCCAGTCCTCCGGAAGGCTCTTCCTGATGTCACTCTCCCCGCTTTTCGTTGCGACACATGTATTTTAGGCAAACAGCCCCGTTCTTCTTTCCCCCCTCATTGTACTCGGAGCTCCGCTCCTTTTATTTTAGTACACTCCGATATATGGGGTCCGTACAAAGTTACTAGTATTTCTGGCTATCGCTATTTTCTTACTTTTATTGATGATTACTCTCGCATGACATGGTTATATCTCCTTCGGGATCGCTCTGAACTTCCCCGCGTATTCCGGGCTTTCATCCTCGAGACTCGCACTCAGTTCTCTGCGCCTATTCGCACTATTGGTACTGACAATGCGCGGGAGTACACCAGCCATACGTTTGCCACTCTCTGCTCTGAATTCGGCATTCTTCACCAAACCTCATGTCCGTACACTCCGCAACAGAATGGTGTCGCCGAGCGCAAGAATCGTCACCTTCTTGATGTCGCTCGCTCGCTTATGCTTCAAATGCAGGTCCCCAAACCGTACTGGAACTACGCTCTCTCCACGGCTTGCTTCCTCATCAACCGCCTCCCGTCTTCCGTCCTCCAGTATGCTACTCCCTTCAGCCTCCTCTTTCCCACAACTTCGCCTTTTCCTCTTCCGCCACGGGTGTTTGGGTGTACCTGCTACGTTCACCACCTCGGTCCCTCCACGGACAAGTTGGACCCTCGTGCCACCAAGCAGATCTTTGTTGGGTACTCGCGCACTCAGAAGGGTTATGTATGTTATTCGCCTACTACCCGCAAGGTTACTGTCTCGCCTGACGTAACTTTTCGTGAAGATCTTCCTTTCTTCCCTGCTCCGGATATCGCTCTGCCTCCCGCTCCCGTCGTTCGTCCTGTCATTCCTGCTCCTCACTCCTCAGCCTCTCTCCCTTCCCCGCCTCCGGTCCGTCCACCACCTCCGGTTATCCGGGTCTATTCTCGTCGCTCTCCTCATTCTGTGGCTCCTCTGCAGTCGGCTTCGCCCTCTGGTGCTCTGCTCCCTGCTGCTCTGGCTCCCGTCTCCACCGCTCATCCGATGGCGAACTACGTCTCGCTCCATCGCCTCTCCCCCTCTCTTCTTCACTTTGCCACCTCCTTATCTTCTGTTTCAGTCTCTAACTCTTTGCAGGAGGCGCTTCACCATCCTGGCTGGCGGGCTGCCATGGACGAAGAAATGACGGCCCTTTGGGCCAACCAGACCTGGGTCTTGGTTCCCTTACCTCCCGGTCAGCACCCTGTTGGATGCAAATGGGTCTTCGTCATCAAGCATGCTCCGGATGGCACTATTGCCCGACTGAAGGCCCGTCTTGTGGCCCGTGGCTTCACACAACAGGAGGGCCTCGACTATGAGGAAACATTCTCTCCGGTGGCCAAGCTTAACACTGTCCGCGTTCTTCTCTCCGTCGCGGTACACCGCCGCTGGCCTCTTCATCAACTTGATATCAAGAACGCCTTTTTGAATGGCGACCTTCAGGAAACTGTCTACATGCGCCAACCGCCCGGGTTTGAGACCACGGGGGAGTCTCGGGTCTGTCTTCTCAAAAAGTCAATTTATGGTCTCAAACAGTCCCCACGGGCGTGGTTTGACAAGTTTAGCACGGTCGTTCGGGACATGGGGTTCACTCGGAGCTCTGCAGATTTCTCCCTCTTTACCCGACACCGGGCCACTGGCACCATTCTTCTGTTGGTTTATGTTGACGACATCCTTCTCACTGGGGATGACTTAAAGGGGATTCAAGACGTCAAACAACACCTGAGCACTGTTTTTCAGACTAAAGATCTGGGGAAACTTCGCTACTTCCTTGGTCTCGAGATCGCCCGGCGGCCGGACGGGTTGGTACTCTCCCAACGAAAGTACTGTCTCGATCTTCTCAAAGATGCTGGTCAGTCTGGTTGCAAGCCAGCATGTACCCCGATGGAGGCAAATCACAAATTATGCGCTCATGCTTCGGATAACGATTTGCTACTTCCGAACCCGGAATACTATCGACGCCTTGTGGGCAAGTTGATTTATCTAACAGTCACAAGGCCAGATATATCATTTGCAGTTGGGGTTGTCAGTAGGTTCATGCATGCCCCCCGGGCTTCTCATCTCCAAGCGGTTGAACGGATTCTCCGATACCTTAAGGGAGCTCCAGGCCAAGGGCTGGTTTACAAAACCTCCGACTCTGCTCCCGCATTGGTTGCCTATTCTGATGCCGACTATGCGGGTTCCCTGGACGATCAAAGGTCAACTAGTGGGTTCTGTACGTATTTTGGTGGGCATCTTATTACTTGGAAGAGTAAGAAACAAGCTGTGGTGGCTCGTTCCTCTGCAGAGGCTGAATACAGATCGATGACCTCAGTTGTTTCAGAACTCACATGGCTTGAAAGTCTCCTTACTGACCTGGGAGTAAAATTCCCCTCCTCTGCTGTTCTATTTTGTGATAGTCAAGCCGCCATACACATCGCAAAGAATCCGGTCTTTCATGAGCGCACAAAACATATCGAGGTTGACTGTCACTTTGTTCGTGAAAAGGTTCAATTGAAGAAACTTGAATTAAAGCATGTTCCAGGAACTGATCAAGTTGCCGACATCCTCACAAAGGCCTTATCAAGCACTCTGTTCTACCAATGTTTGTCCAAGCTGGGTGCATATGACCTATACGCTCCAGCTTGCGGGGGAGTGTTGGAAAAACCCACTTAACATTAGGCCCATTTGTATAGCATTTATTGCTTTTTCTCTCCTCTCTTTAGTCCCACATTGTGTATAGGACTTTTCTCTCTCTTTCTCTCATCTATATATATGTACTCATTCTTTGTATTTGTATCAAGTGGACATATATACAAGGTTGGCTTTCTCCATTTCTACAGAAATAAAGACTTCTCTTAATTAAAAATTAAATCTAATTTTTTTGTTAATTTTTGCACTTCCCGAGTTATACCCTGTGAAGGGCTCTCACCGATACTAGACGGTTTTGTGGGATGACAGCCCAACACGACCATTTCTAAGAAATTAATTTTCGATTCTCTATTTTTTTGTATTTTTGATTAAATTTAAAAGTAAATAACATTTTTTTGTCTTTTTAAAGTTTTTTTTTTCATTTTTTGGACTTTTTTAAATAAAAACGATAAATGAGAATCCACCCCCATATTTAAAAATAAACATTGTCTCCAATGTTTATAAGCCAAGTAGTAAGGGGAAAGAAAAAGAAATAAAATGCATTGAAAATTAAATTGCAAGAAAATAAAGATAAGCAAGGGGTGTCTCACAAGAGCGCTTTTTTTCCCGTCTTTAAGCTAGACGGTTTTGGTTAGAAAAAAGAGAAATAAAAATTTAAGTGTATGGGCAGCTCCCTTAATTCGCGCTTTGGCGAAGATGCCAAAGTCGCTCGCCCGGCTACTCTTTCGCTTTGTTCTTGATTTTTCTTCTTTGAACCGTTACCTTGAAAATGTAGATTCAAATCACCTATCCATACCCGAGGTGATTCAAATATTTGTAGATGAGCGGCAAATGAATTGGAGACAACATTGTATTGCAACGGCTCATCTTATTTCTGAAATTTGTTAGTTAAAGAGAAATAAAAAAGAAGCGCGTCAAAAAATGTTCGTAATGTGGAGAATCTTGCGAAGCAATTTGATTAGGTATAGGTTGTTTATTTTCTAAAATTAATTTTTCTTTCAAAAATTTATTTAAAATAAAATCATCGGACGCATCATGTTCATAAATTTTCGCTCCTAAAAGTCATAAATTGTGCATGAAGATTCATTAATAGGAGAAAAATTGAGAGTAATAGGAGAAACATGTTCTACTGCTCCCAGCGCATCCATACACCTAACAAACTCTTGAAATAAAAGTTTTTTTTTCTTCTTCGATATAAACAACTACGGGGGTACATGAAGTGTCATGTTTCTCATTAGCGACATTATACGAAGAAGGAAAAAAAATCACTAAAAGTAAGAAAATTCTCATATAAATTTTGGGGGAAAGAATCAAATTGAAGTTGAGAACATTCCCCAAAATTAAGAGAGAAAACTTGCGGTGCGGAAGAAGAACAAAAATTCGGAAACAAATAATTATTCTCATAACTCGGGAAATCTTCCGGTTGATCTTGCTATCAAGAGAAGTTTACATCCGAGTTGGAAGAATAATTATTTACATCAAAATAATTATTCACATTACAATTTGAAAAATTATTTCCATGAACATTAGAAAAATTAGAAAAATTATTTTTATAAAAATTTGAACTAGAATTATCATAAAAGTGAGAAGAATTATTATCATAATTTGTATCAAAATTATTTTCGTAAGAAAATTTTTTATAATAATTATAATGATAACAATACTCAATTCGATGAGAACCACCACAATAATAACAAAAACTCTGGCGCTTTTTTGCGGCTTCCAAAATATCTAGTTTATGTTAAAGCTTGGCAAGTTTGGCGGCCAATTTAGATAACATTTTTAAGAAAAAAAATAAAAACAACCGTTACCTAAGAGAAATGAATTTAAAAAGAAAAAGAAAAGAGAATTGAGGTAGAGAAGAAAAATGATAAAAGTAATACAATTTGCGCTTTCAAAATATCAACAAAATAAGTCTCCGACAACGACGCCAAAAACTTGATGAAGATTTTATATGTTTAAAAATAATTCCGAACTAAAATCCCGAAATAAACAAGTGTAGCTATCGAAATATAGTATAGAAATTGTCGTATTTAGACTCGGAGACTGTTGATTACTCATATTCACGCAAATTAATATTATTTTATCTAAATATTAAAAAGGGTTAAATTAAACAATAAGAACAAAATAAACTAAAAAACTAGCACTTGATCTAGACTCACTTTGAATTAAAATAAATTTTTCATAAAAACAAACTTCTAAATTACCTACTTCGACCGTGGAGGTTCCTAAATTACAAAAGCGTCTCTCTCGAGAATACGCTTTCGACTAAACTTAGGTTGATCTATTAAGACTTCTTGGCCAGTCAAAACCCCTAAACTCGCCTTATGCGGTGAACCCCGCTATTGGATTTGGCTCCAATCCGGAAGATCCATGTCATCCTCCCTCGAGTAGTGCATGCGGCTCCTTTTACCTTTGAGTGACCTAACCGTATCCACAACCTCTCGTTAAATATAGGATACAGATCTAGGAGCGAAAACATATACATGAATATGAATTCGACATAAATAAAATCAAAGACAAATCAAAGTGGAAATAGAAGATTGACAAGAAAGAAATTTATTTTATTCTAAAGGTTGTCATGATCAAGTGCTAATGAAATTAAATACTTGACATGAAAAGAGAGATACATAAAAAGATAAATAAAGACATGTTTGAAATAAAAGTGCTAGAATTAGGCTCTATTTGTTTGGGCGTTTCGCAACTCCGTTTTGGGCAAACGCCGCCGGAAGGAAGGTAAACAAATGAACCTCAGACGGCGTTTGCGCCGTTTCCACCCGTCTTGAGAAACGCCCCAAAAAGCTCCGTTTTGAGCAGCCACCTCCCACCTTCGGTTCGAACTCTCCGTTTCCACCCGCCGGATCGACCCGCCACCGCTAAAACAAATGAAGCCTTAAAGGTTAACAAACTATGAAATTGAAAAGTACATAAATGGAACAAAAGTGGAAATAAAGCTACTAGAACAGCCTAAAACCTACTCCTAGATGACTCCCCCGATGCCTGACATGGTCTGGAATTTATAGTATTTTTCTTCTGGAGTCACGCTCATTGGTCACGCCCGTGACCAGGGGGCGTGTAAGCTGCAAAATTGCTGTCTTGAAAGCGCGGGAAGGTTGAAGAAAAACCGTCAAAATCGCCGTTCTGCGTGTCACGCCCCTAGGTCACGCCCGTGACCTAGGGCGCGTCGTTACTGTTACTGGAGATGGAGGGAATTGGAAACGGCGGGAATTAACTTCTTGCAGTTGGGGAAAGTCACGCCTCTAGGTCACGCCCGTGACCTAGGGCGTGTAAGCTGGAACGCCTTGAATATGAAACCGGCCTCTTAAAGCAGCGGCACGCCTGAGCGTCATACCTAGGAGACACGCTCGTGACCTCAGGGTCACGCCCGTGACATGGGCGTGTAATTTTAATCCGCCGTGGCAATGTACTCTGGAGCGCCTGGAGGGGTCACACCTACTTGTCACGCCCGTGACCGAGGCGTGTAGTTTGCAATTTTCCATGTTCCTTCAGTTTCTTCTCCTGATCTGTCATGCAAACTCCGAAATGCTATTGGCAGCCCATGTTGACCTAAAATAAGAAAAAAAGTAATTAGTAATTGTTGGAAAAGCTCAAAGCTTGTATGTATATCTCAGATAATCAAATACATGGAGAGAATACAAATATATAGGAAAGAGGAGAGAAGAATAAATCCTATACAAGATGTGGGACTAAAGTAGGATGAGAGAAAGCAATAAAGAGGGCCAATAAATGAGCCCTTTACATGAGCTTTTCTAATATTCCCCCGCAAGATGGAGCGTACAAGTCGTAGGCGCCAAGCTTGGATAGACACTGGTAGAAGAGGGTACTTGGTAGAGCTTTGGTGAGGATATCTGCAACCTGTTCAGTACCCGGAACATGCTTGAGCTCGACCTTCTTCATGTGGACTTTCTCTCGGATGAAATGACAATCTACCTCAATATGCTTCGTTCTTTCGTGAAATATCGGGTTCTTAGCAATATGTATAACGGCTTGACTATCACATAGGAGGAGAGCTGGTGAAGATAGTCGAACACCAAGGTCGGTAAGGAGACTCTCAATCCATGTGAGTTCCGAGACCACAGCCGCCATTGCCCGATATTCTACTTCTACTGAGGATCGAGCAACCACTGTTTGTTTCTTGCTCCGCCAAGTAATCAGGTGTCCTCCAAAATATGTGCAGAACCCGCTAGTAGATCGTCGATCATCGAGGGAGCCAGCATAGTCGGCATCAGAGTATGCCACTAGTGTAGGAATAGAAGATGAAGTTTTGTACACAAGACCTTGACCAGGGGCTGTCTTGAGATATCTGAGAATGCGTTCCACAGCTTGAAGATGAGAACTTCGAGGAGAATGCATATAGCGACTAACAGGTCCCACAGCGAAGGATATATCAGGTCTTGTTACTGTTAGGTAAATAAGTTTCCCAACTAGACGACGGTAATACTCTGGATTTTGTAGATAGTCAGAATCTGAGCCCTGAGCACACAGTTTGTGATTAGCATCCATGTGAGTGTTTACCGGTTTGCAGCCAGAGTAGCCTGCATTATGAAGAAGATCCAGACAATATTTGCGCTGAGAGAGAACCAGACCATCGGGCCTTCTTGCCACTTCCAGACCTAGGAAGTACCGAAGGGGTCCCAGATCCTTAGTTTGGAAGACGGAGCTTAGATGTTGCTTAACGGCTTGTATGCTGTCCAAGTCGTTTCCAGTAATAATGATGTCGTCGACATATACCAATAGGAGGACCGTACCCGTTGCCCGGTGGCGAGTAAACAACGAGAAGTCAGCCGAGCTTCGAGTGAAGCCAATTGTCCGGAGAGCTTTGCTGAACTTGTCGAACCATGCCGGAGGTGATTGTTTGAGACCATATAACGATTTGAGAAGGTGACAAACCCGAGGCTCCACCGTGGTCTCAAACCCGGGAGGTTGTTGCATGTAAACCGTTTCCTGAAGGTCGCCATTCAGAAAAGCATTCTTGACGTCCAGTTGGAAGAGGGGCCATTGGCGATGGACAGCGACGGAGATGAGAATGCGGACTGTGTTGAGCTTAGCGACTGGAGAGAAAGTCTCATCGTAGTCGAGACCTTGTTGCTGGGTGAAGCCACAAGCAACTAGACGAGCCTTGAGACGATCAATGGTCCCATCGGGCGCATGTTTGATGACAAACACCCATTTACACCCAACAGGTTTCTGGCCGGGAGGAAGTGGCACCAGGGTCCAAGTCTGGTTGGCCCAAAGAGCCGCCATCTCGTCTTCCATGGCAGCGCGCCACCCAGGATGTTGAAGAGCATCATGTACAGAGGTAGGAATAGAGACCGAGGATAGTGAAGTAGCCAAGGTCTGAAGCGGGGGAGAGAGGCGATGTAGAGAAACATAGTTAGCCATTGGATGAGCCGTAGAAGCGGGCACCGGAGCAGCAGAACACGGAGAACCCGATGTCGAAGCCGACTGCATAGGGGCAATGGGAGGAGGAGGGCGGCGAGTGTAGACCCGAATGACGGGCGGCCTAGGAGGGTCAATAGTGGAAGGGGGCGGAGGTAGGGTGGGAAGCGAGTGGACAGGGATCACCGGCCGTGGGAGGGATGGTGGGAGAAGTGGTGGTAAGGGAGGGAAGAAGGGTTGACCCTCCCGGAAAGTAACATCAGCAGAGACGGAGACTTTTCGGGTGGCTGGGGAATAACAGACATAACCCTTTTGGGTGCGGGAGTAGCCGACGAAAATGTGTTTGGCCGCACGAGGATCGAGTTTGTCGATAGTGGGGCCCAGGATATGGACAAAACATGTACAGCCAAACACCCTGGTCGGGAGAGGAAAGGCAGGTGTAGAGGGAAAAAGGAGGCTGAAGGGGGAAGCATGCTGGAGAACCGAGGAGGGGAGACGGTTGATAAGAAAACACGCAGTGGAGACCGCAAAGTTCCAGAAGATTTTGGGAACATTCATATGCAGCATGAGGGAGCGAGCAACATCGAGAAGGTGACGGTTCTTCCGTTCGACGACCCCGTTTTGTTGAGGGGTGTAGGGACATGAGGTCTGATGAATAATACCGAAGTCAGCGCAGAGAGTAGCAAACTCGTGGCTAGTGTACTCCCTGGCATTATCAGAGCGGAAGTGTTTGATAGTAGTAGAGAACTGCGTACGAGTCTCGATCACAAAAGCCCGAAAGACCCGAGGAAGCTCAGAGCGATCATGAAGGAGATACAACCAGGTGGTGCGAGAGTAATCGTCAATAAATGTGATAAAATAACGATAACCAGAGATGCTGTGAGTCATATACGGTCCCCAAATATCAGAATGAATTAGATCAAAAGGAGCAGAGCTCCGAGTACAATGTGCGGGATAAGAAGAACGTGGTTGTTTGCCAAGAATACATGAATTACATTTAAAAACAGGAAGGGAGACGTCAGGAAGCGCCTTCTGGAGGATAGGTAGAGGGGCGTGCCCAAGACGACAATGCCAGTCAGTAGAGGAGACAGAGGATAGGGCGGTAGAAGAGACATCGAGGAGGTAGAGCCCGTTCTGCAGTCGACCCCTACCAATGGTAATCTGCGTCTGCCGATCCTGTATCAAAAAACCAGAAGAGGTGAAGGTGATAAAACAGTTCATATCAGTAGTAAGACGACCAACAGAGAGTAAATTAAATGGTGAGGCCGACACAGAAAGGGCAGAGCGAAGAGAGAGAGAGGGGTGAATAGCGAGATTAGCACAGCCGGAGACCGGAACACGCGCACCGTTGGCCACAGTAATAGACGGGGGATGAGGAGCATCCGAGAACCGTGGTGGCAGCAGAGAGGTAATGTGGTGGGTGACGCCCGAGTCCAGGATCCAATGAGAACCAGAGGAGAGACGGGCAGTACCTGTAATGGAGGAGGAGGCAATACCTGCAAGAGAGGTGGAGGCAACTGAAGCAGATGGAGGGTTGAGGAGCCCCTGAAGGTGTTGAAGCTGAAGGCGAAGAGCCTCAAGGTCAGTATTAGTGGGTGGAGAGCTATCAGTAACAACAGCTGTAGGTGGGCGAGGAGGGTAGCCATGTTTCTTGTGGCAGACCGCTTCAGTGTGGCCATCCCGGCCGCAGAAGGTGCACTTGGGCCGTCCGCGACCACCACGGCCCCGACCACGGGAGCCCGTACGTCCACCCTGACGAAGAGATGATGGGGGAAGTAAGGGGGGAAGTGCCTGTTGAAGAAGAGCCGGCGAGGGTGGTGCAGAAGCCTCCGGTGGAGGTGGTACGCGGAGTAACATAGAGCAAACATCGGAGAAGGAAGGTGTAGCAGGTGATGCCAGAACCTGGGCCCGGATACTGTGAAGGTGCGTCGGGACTCGAGCCATAATCATAGCAATACAAACCGCCTCCTTCTGGGCGCGTTGAATAGCGAGATCAGTCGTAGGGGGCTGGTGCTGAATCCAGGCCTCCGTGAGAGTTTTAGCCCGGGCCACAAAGGAGGTCATGTCCATAGCGGTGCCGAGATCCAGAGCTTGAAGAGCGGTGATGATGTCAAACAGGTGCTGAAGACTGTCCTTGTCGGAGTACAAGGAATGGAGTTCATCCCACATTGACTTGGCGGTCTCATGATACATAATCATCTGGTACGGCTCACCCTCCACCGAGTTCATGAGCCAGGTCTGGACGCGACCGTCATTCCGTAGCCAGTCATCAGTAGGAGTAGGAGGTCCCTGGGTAAGGTGACGAGCAAGGCCCTTGGCTTGCAAGACCCGCCGGACGGATTGAACCCAGGGGATGAAATTCGACTTGCCGGAGAGGGAAAGAGTAGTATCCGAAGCTCATCGCGGAGTTCAGGAGGAGGAGCCACGGGGGCCGCCGGGGGTTGAGCGGTGGTGGAATCACTAGAGGACATGACGACCTGGAGGAGAGGAGGCGCGGACAGAACCAGCGGACTGATGCACAGCAGAAGACAGGCCGCAACGAGTACAAACACGGGCGGCAAGGAGCGGGCTGGAGGAGGGCGCGGCGAGCTGGAGGATGTCGCGGAGGATAGGAACAGAGCCGCGGCGGAATGGAGCCAGGCAAGGAGAGGAGAGACAGGCCGCAGCGGGCAGAGAGAGGCCGCAGCAGACAGAGATAGGCCGCGCGGAGAGAAACATGCCGCGGCGGGCAGAGCTAGGCCGCGCGGAGAGAAACGGGCCGCGGCGGGCAGAGAGAGGCCACGCGAACAGAGACAGGCCGCGCTCAGAGAAGGCCGCATCGGGTAGACACAGGCCGCGCGGATAGAGAGGGAAGAAGCCGGAGGAGACCGCGACCAAGATGCAGGTTAGAGAGGAACAACCCGCACGGTCAGGCGGACCCGAGAACGGAGGAGAAGAAACCCGCGAGGAGAGAGACGCGAGCAGATAGAGAGGAGACCGCAACGACCTACAAGAACCCGCAGAGGAGGCAGGCCGCAGGAGGCCGGGTGGGTAGTGAGGAGAAGAGAGCAGAAGGGGCAGGCCGCAGCGAATCGGAGAAAGCCGCAGCAAGCGGGAGAGTCCGCTGCGAGCAGGTAATGAGAGGGGCAAGCCGCAGCGCAGGAGAACAGGCCGCGTGAGAGAGAGCGGTCTGGAGGAGAGAGAGGGATGGTGGACCCACGAAGAAGAAGAGGGAGGGAAGACTATAAAAGACGGAGGGGAAGGGTGGAACCACGGGAAGAGGAGTTCAAGGGAGAGGAGGAGCGGAGCGGACAGACCGGCAGGCCGCAGGAGGCCGAGCGGGTAGCGGACAGAAATAGTCCGGGCAGGTGGAGAAATACAGTCCGCTCAATTCTAACCTCCCTCTGATACCATGTTGGAAAAGCTCAAAGCTTGTATGTATATCTCACATAATCAAATACAGGGAGAGAATACAAATATATAGGAAAGATGAGAGAAGAATAAATCCTATACAAGATGTGAGACTAAAGAAGGATGAGAGAAAACAATAAAGAGGGCCAATAAATGGGCCCTTTACATGGACTTTTCTAATAGTAATAAAATTAATAAAATATAATTATAATTTAGTTAATTATTAAATAAAAACTATAAAAGATAATGATAAAATTAGAGTTATCAAATACCTCATACTCTATAAAATTCGAGTTATCAATCCTCTAGAGAAACACGAGTGAGATACTTAAAATGATCATATTCCTGATATAACTGAGTGAACTCCAAGAAGTAGACTGAAAGTGGACGATCATGAGCTTTCTCAAGGCCTTGATAAAAGAGGTTTTGATCCCCGACCTCAACAAAAGATGCATCTTTTGTTGAAGGGCGGGGGCATGACGGACAAACATTCGACCCGACCGGACTGCAGTCCAAGCATTCCAACCAAATCACCCCCGTGCTAACTCTCGTCGGGACTTCAAATACTGTTGAAAGGGGTAGGTTGTTGAGATCTGGGATGGAACCCTGAACCTCCTTTATCAAGGCCTTGAGAGAGCTCCTGATACCCAACTTAGCCGAAACCTGCCCCTTTCAATAGTGGTCAAAGTCCCGACGAGGGTTAGCCCGGGGATGCTTGGACTACAGTCTGGCTAGGTCGGGTTAATTGGCCACCACGCCCCCACCTTTCAACAAAAGATGCATCTTTTGTTGAAAGGTGGGGCCCAACGGGTAATCACGCCACCTAGCTGGGCTGCAGTCCAAGCATCCCAGCCAAATCATTCCCTTGCTAACTCTTATCAGGACTTTGGCCATTATTGAAAGGGGTAGGTTGTTGAAGTACCAGCCAGGTAGTCTGTCGCCGATCAAATTCCTGTTTGACGAAGCTGTACACTTTTAGGAGAGATGGAGTAGGTGAGCGCCCAAGGATTTGAACAGTGATCTGATCAAAGTCCAGATGTAGTCCATGGAAAAATTCAATAACCCTGTTGCGTTCTTCCCGGGCACGAACAAGAGCGTCATCCTCTAGAGAAATAAGAGTGAGCTAGTTAAAATGATCATATTCCCGATACAACTGAGTGAACTCCAAGAAGTAGGCTGAAAGTGGATGATCAGGAGTTCTCTCAAGGCCTTTAATAAAGGAGGTTCTGGGTTCGATCCCCGGCCTCAACAAAAGATGCATCTTTTGTTGAAGGGCGGGGGCATGGCGGATAAACATCCGACCCAACCAGACTGTAGTCCAAGCATCCCAACCAAATCACCCCCAGGCTAACCCTCATCGGGACTTCAACCACTGTTGAAAGAGGTGGGTTGTTGAGATCGGGGATCAAACCCGGAACCTCCTTTATCAAGGCCTTGAGAGAGCTCCTGATACCCAACTGAGCTGCAACCTACCCCTTTCAACAGTGGTCAAAGTCTCGACGAGGGTTAGCCCGGGGATGCTTGGACTGCAGTCCGGCTAGGTCGGGTTAATTGGCCACCACGCCCCCACCTTTCAACAAAAGATGCATCTTTTGTTGAAAGGTGGGGCCCAACGGGTAATCACACCACCTAGCCGGACTGCAGTCCAAGCATCCCAGCCAAATCACTCCCTTGCTAACTCTCGTCGGGACTTTGACCATTATTGAAAGGGGTAGGTTGTTGAGGCCGGGGATCGAACCCGAAACCTCCTTTATCAAGGCCTGAGAGACTTCCTGACACCCCAACTCTCTCAAGGCCTTGATAAAGGAGGTTCCGGGTTCGATCCCCGGCCTCAACAACCTACCCCTTTCCACAATGGTCAAAGTTTTGACAAGAGTTAGCCCGGGGGTGATTTGGTTGGGATGCTTGGACTGCAATCCAGCTAGGTGACGTGATTACCCGTTGGGCCCCACCTTTCAACAAAGAGAATTGCTTGGTTACATTTCACTTTTAAAAGAATTGCAATAAGAACTATTGGATTCATGACACTTTTGAACAAAGAGAATTGCTTGGACTGCAGTCCAGCTAGGTGGCGTGATTATCCGTTGGGCCCCACCTTTCAACAAAGAGAATTGCTAGGTTACATTTCACTTTTAAAAGAATTGCAATAAGAACTATTGGCATATTTGAGGAAATGTCTTGAACTTGATGGTACATGGTTGGAGCATAGGATAAGCTAATAGAAGGCATGTTCGGTAAAGGGATATGCTGAGAGAATTTGGTTACATCTCACTTTTGAACACATTATCTTAACATTATAGTATATATCATCATGCGGTTAAGAACAATAGCTTTGCTGGAAGCTTTCTAAACTCATAGATATGTTTGTCCCCAAGGCAGTCCGTGAACCCAATGAGCAAAATATGAAGAAATATGTGAGATTGAAGTTAGTTGCGAGTGAAAGACGATTTCTACGGGGGGTCATTGAAATCATAATTATGTTGATTTCAAGTAGATTGTGAAGAACATGGAGTCACAGAAGGGGAAAAGATAAGAGGATAATCCTCGATCACAAAATTAGTTTTTGCCAGTGTTCAGGGAGGCAGACTACTCCATCGTAGGAGTTCCACTATGTTAAGAAAGATAAGCAACTAATGTAGGTTTGGAGTTTGTTTGCTCTTGTATTGGCAAAAAATCTTGGTTTAAATCCATGAAGCTTACAAATGCTCAATTTTGCTGGTTGGCGAGCTTAAGTGGTTAAGCTGATTCCAGTGTTAAACCCCACAATTGAAGGTAAAATCAAATTAGTGCTAAGCAAAGTTAACGAATCAATGTTGCAATTCTATTCGCTTGGATTGTTGCTCGTACAAACAACTCCATATGAAGCAATAAAAAAGGGTTAAAACTCCATATGAAGCAATAAAAAAAGGGTTAAAACTTTACAATTTTTAAATCATTAATGTTACACACACAATAAGAGTATGCTAGTTAATATGGAGTGTAGAGAAAGCTCAAAATCTTGTATGTATTGATTGAGTATGTAAATACAAGGAGAGAATACAAGTATATAAGAGGAAGAGAGAGAGAATGAATCCTATACAAGATGTGAGACTAAAAGAGAAGAGAGCAATAATGGGCCCAAAAGATGGGCCCAATACATGGGTTATTCTAACACTCCCCCACAAGCTGGAGCGTACAAATCGTATGCACCAAGCTTGGACAAGCATTGATAGAAGAGTGCCTTGAGAAGAGCCTTTGTGAGGACATCCGCAACTTGTTCCGACCCTGGGACATGCTTTAGATCGAGCTTCTTCATTTGAACTTTTTCCCGAATAAAGTGATAATCGACTTCAATGTGTTTTGTTCTTTCATGCAAGACTGGGTTCTTGGCAATATGTATAGCCGCTTGGCTGTCACAAAAGAGAAGAGCCGGTGACGGTAATTTTACACCCAGATCAGTGAGAAGACTCTCAAGCCATGTCAGTTCCGATACAACAGATGTTATTGCCCGGTATTCTGCCTCAGCTGATGATCGAGCAACGACCACTTGTTTCTTGTTTTGTCATGTAATCAAATGTCCTCCAAAATATGTGCAAAAACCACTAGTAGATCGCCGGTTATCAAGAAAACCAGCATAATCAGCATCTGAGTGTGCCACTAAAGTTGGAGCAGAAGAAGAGGTTCGGTAAACAAGTCCTTGAGTAGGAGCTGTTTTTAGGTACCTGAGAATACGATCAACAGCCAGAAGGTGAGACTTTCGAGGAGAGTGCATGTACCGACTGACAAGACCAACAACAAAAGAAATATCTGGTCTGGTAACCGTGAGATAGATCAATTTTCCAACGAGTCGTCGATAATATTCAGGATTCTGGAGAAGTAGATCCGAGTCAGATGCCTGAGCGCACAACTTGTGGTTTACATCCATAGAGGTATCACTTGGCTTACACCCTGAAAGACCAGCATCATGAAGAAGGTCAAGACAGTATTTCCGTTGAGATAGAATAAGCCCATCCGGTCATCTGACAACCTCAAGACACAAAAAAATATTGTAGAGGTCCCAGGTCCTTTGTCTGAAAGACCGAGTTTAGATGTACTTTGACGACATGTATCCATTGTGAGTCATCTCCTGTAATGATGATGTCGTCAACGTAGACTAACAGAAGGACCATCCCTGTTGGTCGGTGACGAGTAAACAGCGCGAAGTCGGCCGAGCTTCGAGTAAAACCGATATCACAAAGGACCTTACTGAATTTTTCAAAACATGCCCGTGAATATTGTTTGAGACCATACAGAGCCTTTAGAAGGCGGCAGACCTGAGACTCACCCGTGGTCTCAAACCCGGGTGGTTGTTGCATATAGACCGTCTCTTGGAGATCCCCATTTAAGAAGACATTCTTGATATCCAGTTGAAATATGAGCCACTGACGATGAACAACGACAGAGATGAGGACGCGAACGGTATTGAGCGAGGCGACCGGAGAGAAAGTTTTCTCATAGTCGAGTCCCTGTTGCTGGGTGAAGCCACGAGCCACAAGACGAGCCTTCAGACGGTCAATTGTCCCATCAGCAACATGTTTGATGACAAAGACCCACTTGCACCCAACCGGTTTCTGACCCGGAGGAAGGGGCACGACGGTCCATGTCTGGTTAGCCCAGAGAGTAGACATTTCTTCCTGCATTGCTGCCCGCCAGCCTGGATGTTGAAGCGCCTCCTGCACAGAGTTAAGAATAACAATCGAAGAGAGAGAAGTAGCAAATGTGTGCAGAAGGGGAGATAGGCGATGAAGAAAGATGTAGTTGGCCAGAGGATGAGCAGTGGAAGGAGGTACCTGATCAGAAAGACGCGGAGTATCCGTGGTAGAGGTCGTCTATAGAGGGGCAACAGAACTGGGAGGGCGACGAGTGTAGACACAAATAACGGGTGGTTTGGCGGGAGCAGGAGCCGGTGCAGGGGAAATCGACAAAGGTGGTTGAGTAGCGGGAATAACGGGGCATGTGAGGGATGGAGGGAGAGGAGTTGGTGGTAGATCAGCGGGTAAAGGAGCAGGAAAAAATGGTTCTTCTTCCCGGAAGGTAACGTCAGCAAAAACGGAGACCTTTCGAGTAGCGGGAGAGTAACAGACATAACCCTTCTGGGTGCGGGAATAGCCGACAAAGATGTGTTTAACCGCCCTGGGATCCAACTTATCCGAGGAGGGCCCCAGACGGTGGACGTAGCAGGTGCTGCCAAAGACACGAGGCGGGAGAGGAAAGGCCGGAGTGGAGGAAAACAATATGCTAAACGAAGTAGCATGATTGAGGACGGAGGAAGGGAGACGGTTGATGAGAAAACAGACATTCAAAATCACAAAGTTCCAATACGGCTTGGGGAACATGCATTTGAAGCATGAGAGAGCGGGCGACATAGAGTAAATGACAGTTCTTCCTTTCGACAACACCATTTTGCTGGAGTGTGTAAGCATATGAGGTTTGATGTAGAATCCCGTATTCAGAACATAAAGCTGTAAATTCGTGGCTGGTGTACTCACGAGCATTATCGATGCGTAGTATTTTGAGTGTGGTGTTGAATTGCGTACGAGTCTCGAGGACAAATGCCCGGAAAACACGGGGAAGCTCCGAGCGATCACAGAATAAGTATAACCACGTAGTGCGAGAGTGATCATCAATAAATGTGATAAAATAACGAAAGCCACAAATACTAGTAACCTTAAAAGGGCCCCAAATATCAGAATGTACGAGATCAAAGGGAGCAGCGCTCCGAGTACAATGCGCAGGAAAAGAAGAACGCGTCTGCTTGCCGAGGATACGTGAGTCACACTAAAAAGGAGTAAAAGAGATATCTGGAAGAGCCCGCTGGAGAACCGGCAGAGGGGCATGCCCAAGACGACGATGCCTCGCCGTGGAAGAAACAGAAGACAAAATGGTGGGAGATTCGTCGAGAAGGTAGAGCCCGTTCTGCAGCCGGCCTTTACCAATGGAAGTCTACGTCCTCCGATCCTGTATAACAAAAGAAGAGGTGAATATAACCGAACAATCAAGATCAGTCGTAAGACGTCCAACAGAAAGTAAATTAAACGGTGAACTCGGAACATGAAGAGCCGAGCGAAGGGTGATCGACGGGTTGAGAGAAAGATCTGCCGAGCCGGAGACAGGAACCATCACCCCATTGGCCACAGTGATTGTCTTCGGATATGGAGAATCCGAGTACTGGGCAGGCTGTTGCGAAGTAATGCGATGAGTGACACCAGAGTCCACAATCCAGCCTAGGCTGGTGGAGAGACAAGCAGTACCATTGTTGGAAACGGAGGCGACAAAGGCAGATGGTGGGTTGAGCAGACCCTAAAGATGCTGGTGTTGAAGACGGATGGTCTCAAGACCAGGAGGACTGGCGTCAGTAACTGCAGATGCCGTTGGACGAGGAGGATAACCAATTTTCTTATAGCAGGTCGCCTCAAGATGACCATCTTTTCCGCAGAAGGAACACTTTGGCCGACCCCGGCCACCACGGCCACGGCCCCGAGAGCCCGAACGTCCCCCCCGAGCAGAAGTAGGAGGGGATGGTAGGAGCGGAGGGGCCTGCTGAAGAAGGGCCGGGGGAGAAGGATCAGAAGTGTCTGGAGGAGGTGATACACGGAGAATCATGGAGCATACATCAGAGAAAGATGGTGTGGTGTGAGCAGCCAGGACCTGAGCACGAATGCTCTGAAGGTGAGGTGGAAGACGGGCCATGATGATGGCAATACAAGCGGCTTCCTTCTGAGCGCGCTGAACAACATGATCATTGGTGGGCGGTTGATGCTGGATCCATGTTTCAGCAAGAGTTTTAGCCCGAGCGACAAACGATGTCATATCCGAAGCCCCTCCAGTGTCGAGAGCAAAGAGGTCAGCGAGTATGTCATAGAGATGCTGAAGGCTGTCGCGGCCTGAGTATAAGGAATGCAGCTCATCCCACATAGCCTTGACGGTGTCGTGGTACATAACCATCTGATAAGGCTCACCATCCAAGGAATTCAGGATCCAAGTTTGAACGCGGCCATCATTGCAGAGCCAATCATCGGCAAGAGGAGACGGAGGTGCCTGAGTAAGGTGAGGCAGAAGACCCTTGGCCTGAAAAACCCGTCGAACTGAGTGCACCCAAGGAATAAAGTTTTTCTTGCGAGAAAGAGAGATGGTAGTGATCCTTAGCTCGTCACGGACTTCAGCAGAGCAAACCGGGCGGTCTGTAGGACAGGCCTGGCGGTTAATAGGCGGACTGGCCGCCGAGCTAGTGGAGTTACCCGAAGAAGCCATAGAGGCAGACCGCAGAGCCAGACCACCTAGGGAGACCGCCGCAAAAAGAGCAAGAGGTCGCACGACAAGGACGTAGCGGGAAGGACTGGAGACCTTGACCAAAAAATGCGGAAAAGGCACTTGTCCGCACGGTCACGCCGGTCACCAGCGACATCGAGTAGTCAGTTCGCGACCAAAATGCGGAAAGAAAGGAGTCCACACGGTCTAGGTGAACACAACAACGGTCAGAGCACATGAAGCAGTCCGCAACGGATAGGAGCAGTCCGCAAGAAGAGAGAGAGTCCGACGGACAAGAGCAGTCCGCAAGAGAGGAGAGCCTGCGCGACTAGAGCAGAGACCGCCCGGTCAAGATGTGAAAGCACCAACGACAGAAGGAGGCCGCAACCAAAGGCGAAGCGGACTGGGAAAAGAAAGCCGCAGCGGACAGAGACAAGCCGCGCGGACAGAGACAAGCCGCGCGGACAGAGACAAGCCACGCGGACAGGAAGAGTAGGAGAAGACCACGACCAAAATGCGGGAGAGGAACAACCCCCACGGTCTGGCGGATCACATCAGCGGTCTGAGGAGAAGGAAACCGCGAGTAGAAAGACTCAAGCGGATAGAGAAGGCAGGTCGCGGATAGACAAAACAGCGGTTAGCAGAGCAGCGGACTGAAGACAGACCGCGGCGAGCTGGAGCAGTCCGCCAGAAGAACAGCGAACAAGAACCGTCGGCGAGCAGGGAGCCCGCAGCGGACAGCGGAGAACAAGGGAGAAGGTGGCCCCACAGATCCGGGAGAGAAAGGACTATAAGAAGCGGGGGGGGGGGGGGGGTGGAACCACGGGAGAATGGGAGCAACTGGAGGCAGCGGAAAAGAAGCGGACAGAGACGGGCCAGCCGCAGAATAGAAGCGGACAGAGACAAGCAGGCCGCGGGAGGCATGCCGCGGGAGGTCAACCGAGGCGGACAAAAAAGAAGAGTCCGCGAGAGGACGAACCTGGCTCTGATACCATGTAGAGAAAGCTCAAAATCTTGTATGTATTGATTGAGTATGTAAATACAAGGAGCGAATACAAATATAAAAGAGGAAGAGAGAGAGAATAAATCCTATACAAGATGTGGGACTAAAAGAGAAGAGAGCAATAATGGGCACAAAAGATGGGCCCAATACATGGGTTATTCTAACATGGAGAAATTGACGCAAAATGCCACACAAGATAGTGTGCCTCTACATCAAAGGTGATATTGTCGAATTATGGGAAAAGCGACAAAGTTTTCTATAAGAACGAGCGTGGAATCACAGAATAAACTGGAGGCTGCTGTATTTATGCTTGTGTTGTCAAAGATGACATATTGCGCTCGAGGATAATTAGGGAAGACACTTTAGCCGGAATGCGGAATATTTTGTCGAATTCAAAATAGAGGACTTGCACTGCTGTCATCCATGAAGAAGTTGCAAAAGTTTTTAGAGAAGAAGAAGAGCAGTAGCTTGTGCCAGTAAGAAATTAGGTCACACAAGAACAATTTTCAGTGTGTCGTTGCGGTTAGGCAATGATAGTATCCAGTAGGGGTAAATGCAATGCAGTTTGGTGCTGGTTGGGCCCAAACCGTAACCACACCAAAGCGCGGTTTTTGTTCAGAGCAAAGCCACACCGCACCGAAAATGTGCGGTGTGGTTTCTCAGTGTACATGTCTTTGCTCTCTCAATTTTTAAAATCCCAAATGAGCCGGGGATAGCATACCTACACAAGAGGATTACAATTTGATCTTAGAGAAACATACTCAAATCCGTACCTCCTTTCGACATATTCAAGGTTGGAGGATATACTACTATTTTGCATTAATTCTTTATGAGAGATACATGAGATTATAATACGTGCAATAACTCCATCACAACTTAAACGCTACATAACTCACTCCACTTTCTTTAATATCCAACCATCTATGCTTGCAAAATAATACCAACATATAGATTGATCTTCTCCACCAATTTCATAAATGAAAGATAAAGAAATGATTATTCACTGGATTGAATGGTAAAAACTTAAAATAGAGTTATATGTATGTTGAGAAATTGAGTTATATTATATATGAAGATTTATTGAACTACAAAAAAAAGAGTTATATACTTATAACTTTTGTTTACATTTACATATCATGAAATAAAATAAAAATGAGATGAGGAGAGCTATATATTATATTATTATGAAATTATGCAGAATAATCGCCGCGGTGCTGTTTTTAAGATCTAAAAACCGTACCGCACTGCACCGCGTGTGTTTTGTAGAAATCATAAACCGCACCACACCTAATCGAAACTACGAGGTTCAGTTTGAAAATTGATGCGGTTTTTGTGATGTTGGGGGTTTTTGCAGTGCGGGCTGTTTTTGCGATGTGGACGGTTTTTGCAGTTTCTAACGCTCACGCCTAATACCTGTGTTAAGGGATAATGAAGAAGCCCATTAAAAGGTGCCCATGTATAGTCTATTTAGTCCCACATTGTAGTTGTAAAAGACTCTCCCTCTCTTCCTCTATATATAAGTGTATGTACTCATGTATTTGACAATTAATAAAATTACTATGTGGTTTTTTTCCACTTATATCGTTCTCTACATGGTATCAGAGCTAGCAATCCGGTTTTTTTCTGCTCACAGCGGCTAGCCTTTCTCTACCCGCCGGTCTCCTCTGCCTATCTGTGGTCTGCTACGGACTCCCTCTAACCGCAGTCAGTCCGCCCCCTACTGCGGCTTCCCAATTCTTACCCGCAAATTTGCCCCCCTTCTTCCGTAGATCCAGCCCCCCTCGTGGCCTTTATATACTTCTTCGTGGGACCCACTGGGTTTTTCCGCTGTGATTTCCGCGACCTGCTTCTATTCGCTGCAGACTTCTCTGATTGTCGCGGACTGTTCTCCCTGTTCTCCGCAGACTGCAGTCTTTGTTCGATTGCGGCCTTGGTTCCTGCTCGCCGCGACCTGCTTCTGTTCGCCGCGGACCCTCTTCTCTGTTCGCTGTGGATTGCCTTCTTTGTTCGTTGCGGACTAGGTTCCTGCTCGCCGCGACTTCCTTCTGTTCGTTGCAGACTAGGTGCCTTCTCTGCTCGCTGCGGCCTGCTTCTTCTGTTCGCTGCGGACTGTCGTCTCTGATTGTTGCGGCCTGGGCTCCTGCTCGCCGCGGCCTGCTTGATTCTTCTCTATTCGACGCGGACGACCTTCTCTGCTCGTCGCGGCTTGTCTTCGCTGTTCGCTGCGGACTACTCTCCTTGACGCTGCGACCCGTGCCTTTGCTATCGCGGATAGCTTCTTCCTATTCGCTGATTGTGTCCGCGCGACCTATGTTGGCTGCAAGGGTTTGCTGCCGCGACCTTCCTTCCCGAGCCACGACGACCTCGTCTCTATGACCATCTCTTGCGCGGACTCCTGCCCTAGCCTCCATGGACAATGCAGCTCCCTCCCTTCCCGCACGTGCTGCCCCACCGTCTGAGGTTTTTGATGAGCTTCGTATAACCACCATCTCTCTCAGCGGGAAGGCTAATTTTGTTGAATGGGTACATTCGGTCTGCCGTGTTTTACAAACCAAGGGTCTTCTCCATCATCTCACTCGGGAGAAATCTGCTGAGCCCACTAATGACTGGCTTCGTGACGACGGGCTGGTCCAATCATGGATGCTTAACTCCATGGACACGAAGCCCTACTGAATGACCATGTATTATGAAACGGCCAAGGAAATGTGGGATGAACTGCGTTCTCTCTACTTTGGCAAAGACACCTTACAACACTTGTTTGATATTATCTGCGCCCTCCAATAACTGGACCCTGGCCCCACAGACGACTTAACTTCCTTTGTCGCAAAGGCTAAATCTCTGGTAGAAGCCTAGATACAACATCAGCCCCTCCACCGATCTAGTTATTCAGCAGACACAAAAAGAAGCTATTGGGATCGCGATGATGATGGCCCGAGTTCCCAGTCATCTTCACAGTGTCAGGGCTCAGATCCTTTCCTCTTCTGTTACGTCTTCCTTATCTGATGTTTTCTCCATGCTGCTCAAGGTCACACCACCATCCGAGGTTCCCGCTAGTTTTTCTCCAGTTCTACTCCAGCAGCCACTTTTACCTACTCCGGCTCCTCTGGCTCATAACTCATCTACTAGGGGAGGTTGCTTCACGTCTTGAGGACGAGGCCGCGCCAGACGCTCTACTCTCAAGTGTACCCACTGCGGTCGGGATAGTCATCTTGAAACCACCTGCTACCGCAAGCATGGACTGCCTCCTCATCTTACTGCTACTACTACTGTTTCACCACCCCCCGCAGCCCCTACAAACCAAGATATCAATGACCTTCGTCTACAGCTTCAGCAGCTCCAAGACATTGTTAATCGCTCCTCTGGTTCAGTTGCTTCTTTCTCCACCGAAGGTATATCTGGCCTCTCTCATAGCTCTCACTGGATTGTCGACTCCGGTGCTACTCGCCACATTACCTCCCAGAAGCCAACTCAGTGCATGCACTCTGAATATCCCAAGTTCATCACTGTGGCAAATGACGACACAACTCCGGTGTCTGCATCTGCTGACCTGCGCCTACTCTCTCATTATCCTCGGTTCTTCATGTTCCGGGATCCCCCTTTAATATACTTTCTATAAGTAGTCTTACGCAGGACCTTGATTGCTGTCTAATCTTCTCTCCTTCCTCTTTTGTTGTGTAGGATCATCGAACGCGAAATATCATCGGTAAAAGACGACAGTCAAATGAGTTTTACCTCTTGGATGTCTCCCCTACTATCCTCTCTGCAGTCCCCTCCGTCAACTGACATCGTCGTCTTAGCCATGTTCCTCTCCCTATTCTCAAGATGGCTCTTCCTGATGTGTCCCTACATGAGTTTTCTTGTGAATCATGTATCTTTGGAAAACAACATCGTGTTTCTTTTTCCACTACTTGTATTCAGAGTTCTTCTCCATTTTCTGTAGTACATTCTGATATATGGGGCCCCTATAAAGTCCCCAATGTTTTTGGTTATCAATACTTTGTTCCTTTATCGACGATTATTCTCGTCTTACATGGTTGTACCTCTTTCGTGATCATACTGAATTACCATCTATTTTCCGTACTTTTATTACTGAGACGCGTACGCAATTCTCTGTTACTTTAAAGATAATTCACACTGACAATGCTCGTGAATATACTAGTCGCACCTTTTCCAATCTATGCACCTAGTTTGGGTGATACATCAGACATCCTGTGCTTATACCCCCCCAACAGAACGGTGTGGCCGGACGGAAAAATCGACATCTTCTTGACGTCACTCGGCCCCTCATGCTTCAAATGCAGGTACCCACAAAATATTGAAACTACGCTGTCTCTACTGCTTGCCATCTCATCAATCGCATGCCCTCCCCTGTTCTTGACTTCTCTTCTCCGTTAGGCCTCCTCTTTCCTACTAAGTCTCCATTCTCTCTCACGCCCCGTATCTTTGGATGTACCTGCTATGTCCATTCTCTTGGCCCGCCGACCGACAAACTTGCCCCCTGAGCCACGAAATGTATGTTTGTTGGCTACTCCCGCACTCAGAAAGGATATGTTTGCTACTCTACTGAAAATGAGAAGGTGTTCGTCTCCACTGATGTCACCTTTCTTGAAAAACAGCCCTTCTACTCCACCTCATCCGTATTGCCTCCACCTTTAACTATTACGCGTCCGGCTGTTCCCGTCACCACGTTGCCCCACAACGCACCTCCTCCTACTCCACTGCCAGTAGCAACAGTGCCTCCACCCCCTCCTCCTCCACTTCCCCGTGTCTACACCCATCGCTCATCCCGGATAAAGGCCCTCCAGCAGCTCCCTTATTCTGATGCTATCCCGCAGATTGACTATCAGACAACATCCTCTACGGCTCATCCAATGGAAAATTATGTCTCATTGTATCGTCTTTCTCCGCCTCTTCTCCAAGTTGCCCTCTCTCTCCACCATCTTCATTCCTAACTCCTTGCAGGAAGCTCTCCAACACCCGGAGTGGCGTGCGGCCATGAACGAAGAAATGACAGCTCTCTGGGCTAACCAGACTTGGGAACTTGCCCCTCTACCTCCTGGCCAGTCTTGTGTTAGCTGCAAATGGGTCTTTGCCATCAAGCATGCTCCAGATGACACTATTGAACGTCTCAAAGCCCGCCTTGTGGCCAGGGGCTTCACCCAACAACATGACATGATTACGACGAAACTGTAACACCCCTTCCCAGTTTTATAATAATCAGCCATCCGGCCGGGTCAGCGATATAAAGAGAACTAGGAAACAGTATCAAAACTAGTACACAATAAGTATAAAGTAGAAGCTACTAGAAATTTTAAAACTTACAACGGAAGCTAAGAAAGTAAACTAAGAGTAACCACATACTTGATATCTGTATTCACAGAGGCACTAAACATGAATAGAAGTGAAACGACTGAAATTCTGAAATAATATCATAAGTCTGATACATGGCAGATAAAACATTAACAAGGTACATTGTCCATATTTACAAATACATACTGAAAAAGAGAAAACTGAAAGTGGAAGTTACTACAAACTGACTCCACAAAACGCTCATCCTAGACGTAGTTTCCCACCTGGGTCACCTGTAAAAACATTGCCCACAGGGGTGGGAGGGGGGTCAGAGTAAGGAAAAATAACTCCTCCTAGTGACACTAAAAACTTTTTCTTAAATGTTGAATGCATGTCTTTTGAAAAAAATGGTTTTGTTCATTATAATCTTTATGCTATGATATGCATGCGTTTACTATACTCCCTGGTCAACAGACGTACTCGTTCTACGTTCATGAGCTTTCATTATACTTACCCAAGTCCCGACGTTCACTAACTAGTGTACTGTCTCACATCAAGTTTATACTTGAGTTCTAGGCGGTTACTAGCCTACACATCTACTTGGAAGGCTCTAGGCAGAGTAACTCCTAACACGTATCTGAAACTGACGACCCGAGACCATCTACCGAACTCAATTGTTCTAGTGTCGCGCGGACACGGTCTCGAATATGCTAACTGTCTTAAAGGGAAGTCAACTCCCAAGACTGTACTGCTCATAGGGTATCATATGCCTTATGAGAAAGGTAGTGCGCCTCTACCTAGCACGAAAAGACTTATGTGTGCTTACCGACCTTTTTGGTCTGATGCTACTCTGCATGAGACATTTCTTTTGGTGTACTACTGAGCAACCCTTGACTTTCTCGTGGTCGACTAGAAGGGACATTCACGCCCTTGGTTGGACAAATTCCAAGCTCACGTACACGGGTAAAGGTTTCGTACCTAACGTTACATCCCTGATCTGACTACTTGGGTCTTGGAGAAGGGTGTCATCCTACACATTTTTCGGGACCGTTTTCCTATCACCACACCTTTCTATGCATGGTCATGATACTTGTACAAAACCTACACATGCGTATACAAAAATGTATTGCTTGCTATGTCTAACTAACAAGAATTAGGTTTCCTTACAGTGGTGCTGCGACGCTCGTACACTCGGCGCGATGACATTTGCTTTTCCCAAGGAATTCCGACTGCTAGGAACTTTCAGAATCTTGTCCCGAGCCTATCAAAATCCTGAAATCCAAAACAACCCTACTTTACATATTTTCCCTTTAGGGTTTTTTGTTGGAAAAATGCCAATAACGCTAGGGTAACCCAAAATCAACGGATAACCTAGTGTATTACCTTTACGAGAGAGTGATTTAGGCTCTCAATGCGCCCAACTCAAAATTTACGGTGGATTCCGTACTCCAAAATCTATATAGGGCAATAAGATCAAAACCTAGGTTAAATTAACTTTCAAATCGAAGAATTTTCATGAAGGAATAAAGATAAAGGAGAAATAAACTCACCGGAAACGAACGATTTCAACTTCCACCGGTTAGGGTAGAATCCGGCTCTTCCACGGCCAAGGAAGGAAAAGGAATACCCACTGGCGCTCGTAGAGGAAGGAGGAGAAGTCGGAGATGCGCTCTGGAGGAGGATCGGCCGGCGGAAAGGCAGCTGGAGGGACGTTGGCTTGGCGTCGTCAGTTGTGGAAGGGAGGAATCGGGTGCAGCTTCTTACAGCTAATTCCCTAGAACAAGAGAGTTGCGGGTTATACAAATTGCGGTTTTACTTATCTCCCGTAAAAGAATAAGGCGTGCGGGATGCGGTTTGCTTATTAACCGTAAAAAGAGAGGGTGAAAAACTGCTATGGGCACCCCAAACTATAAATTTTATTTATTCTTGCTAAACGCAACCCATACCACTCTAACTCCTTTGAACTATACGATTTCTTGCCGCGCTTCGATACTAAGATTTAAAATGTGTTACTATCATTATGACTAATACACTTCTCAAATTAACGGACGCGAACTTTAGGTACAGTAGCATTGTACCTTGACGACGCGCTTTCTCGATCAAAAACCATCGCGACTCGACCCTACAATTAAAATAATTTCGCGTCAGAACTTACAGATGTTACAGAAACATTCTCTCTGGTCGCCAAGCTGAATACTGTTCGAGTCTTGATTTTCCTTGTTGTGCATCGACAGTGGCCTCTACATCAACTCGGCATCAAAAATGCCTTTCTCAATGGAGATCTCCAAGAGACTGTGTATATGCACCAACCATCCGGGTTTGAGACTACGGGGGAGTCTCATATATGCCATATGTAGAAGTCTATATATGGTCTCAAACAGTCTCCTCGTGCTTGGTTTGACAAATTCAGCAAAGTAGTTCGCGATGTGGGCTCCACACATAACTCTGCTGATTTCTCTCTCTTTACACGTCATCAAACAACAAGCACTGTGATTCTTCTGGTATATGTTGATGATATCCTAATAACGGGCGATGACACTACTGAGATCCAAAACATCAAGAAACATTTAAACTCAGCATTTCAGACAAAAGACCTGGGCAATCTTCGATACTTCCTTGGCCTCGAGGTTGCAAGGAGACATGATGGTCTTGTTCTGTCCCAACAAATGTACTGTATTGATCTTCTGTAGGATGCATGCTACTCGGTATGCAAACCTGCGGACACTCCGATGGATGTGAATCACAAATTGTCTTCATATGACTCTGGAACTGATCTTGCTCTTACAAATCCAAAGTACTACCGTCGATTGGTAGGGAAACTAATCTATCTCACGGTTACACGATCCGATATTTCATTTGCTGTTGGGGTTGTGAGCCGATTTATGCATGCTCCTCAGACGTCCCATCTCCAAGCGGTTGAACGGATTCTCTGACACTTGAAGACTGCTCCAGGACAAGGACTTGTTTATAAACCGTCCTCCCCTCTGTCTCTTGTTGCATATTCTGATGCTGACTACGCAGGTTCCCTTGATGATAGACGTTCCACGACTAGTTTTTGCACCTATCTTGGTGGACACCTTATTACCTGGCGTAGCAAGAAACAGTCGGTTGTGGCTCGCTCATCTGCTGAGCCTGAGTACCTTGACATGACAGTGGTTGTATTTGAGCTCACGTGGCTGGAAAGTCTATTCGGTGATTTTGGCCTCATACTCTCTTCTCCGGCAACCCTATTCTGTGATTGTCAAGTCGCCATACATATTGTCAAGAATCCTGTATTTCATGCTCAGACAAAGCATATTGAGGTCGACTGTTACTTCATTTGGGAAAAAGGTTAATCAAAGAAGTTGGAGTTAGAGCATGTCTCTGCATCAGGACAAATTGCTGATATATTTACCAAAGCTCTCTCTCGGACATTATATCATCAGCTCTTATCCAAGCTTGGTGCCTACGACTTGTACGCTCCAGCTTGCGGGGGAGTGTTAAGGGATAATGAAGAAGCCCATTAAAAGGAGCCCATGTACAAGCTCATGTATAGTCTATTTAGTCTCACATTGTAGATGTAAAAGACTGTCCCTCTTTTCCTCTCTATATAAGTATATATACTCATGTTTTTGATAATTAATAAAAGGCAACTGTTAAAGGCAAACCCATTTTCGATAGTCGCACACCAAAATACGAAAAACCCTCTGTATTTTCTTCCGCCTGTTATTACGACGCAAACCTTCTCGCCCCCAAATCGCAAACCCTTCGGTTACCCCGATAACCGCTGATTTCAGCTCCTCCCGCCGGTAAACGCCGAGAGGAGAAGACGCGATCGCTTCCTCGTCGTCGCGCCCCGCGTCGCCCCAGTCACCGCCGCAGTCCCCATTACTGTCGTTCATCCATTCCCCGGACACCTGGAAGGGTTACGCCATGGAGAACAGTAGTTGGCAAGAAGGTAAACAGAGCTTTGATTCTTTACCCATTTCAGTTTGCAGTTAGGGTTAGGGTACTTATTGGAATTCCCTGTTGCTTCCGATTGCTCCGCGCCGCATTTTCTTGCAGTTTTTTTCGTTAGCTTAGGGTTTACTATTCCGAGTTGTTGTAATTGATGGCATTGTTGTGCGTTGTTGGTAGATGATTTTAACAGGACCATATTCCTTTCTTTGAACTCAACAATGAGATTTCTTCCTTTCCTTATCCTCCTTGTCAGTGATTTTGATCTGGTTTGTTTGATTTTTTTCAGATCCAAATTCGGATGGGGAGAAACTGAGAGAGGAATGCTCTAAGGAAGGTATTATATGCTCTGTTGTGTACGAATTTGGATGCTCTGCTGTGTTGTTTTGCTATAGTTTTGTATGGTTTTCCCAAACTGATGCTGTGTATTTTTTGTATGGTTTTGGATGCTCTGCTCATGTATGGTTTTGGATGCTCTGATATGTGGTTTTGTCTTGTTTGTATGGTTTTGTATGGTTTTGCATGGTTCTGTATGGTTTTGTATGTTTTGTATGGTTTTTCCAGTGAACTCTTACTGGTTGTGTACTCCGAGCTGTTGTAAGTGATGGTTCTGTTGTGTATTTGCAGTGGAATTTGATGTTGCATCTAGTTTTGAGACCGAACAACTCTTTCCATCCAGAGAATCACTTGTTGAGTGGGTTCGAGGTGTTGGCTTAAGTTTGGGTTTCGTTGTGACGATAAAAGGTTCAGACAAGCTAACAGCTCGACTCACACCTCGTATTTTTTTGGGTTGTGACAGAGGGGGAAATACCGAGCTAATCAAAATAGGAAGGATTTTGTGAACAAAGAATGTAGAAAATCATCAAGTAAGCGGTGTGGTTGCCCATTCAATGTCAAAGGCCAAAAATCAGCAAATGTTGATCAATGGAAGGTTATCGTTCTTTGTGGTAAGCATAACCATGAAAATGTTCATTTGGAGGCAGACGCGTATGCTGCCCGGTTAAATGAGGCTGAGGGCAAGATAGTGGAACAGATGTATAGTTCCGGAGTCAAGCCACGAAAAATTTTAGCTGCCGTGAAAAAAAGTAGGGTAGGAAACACAACAACCATAAGAACTATTTACAACGAGAGAGTGAAGTTGCAGAAGAAAGAATTAGATGGAGCAACCCCTCTGCAATTTTTGTATCGATGTATTACTACAGAAGGCTATGTGTGCTACAACAGAGTAGATGTGAGAACCAATCAACTGCGTAGTCTTTTTTTTGCTCATCCAGTTTGCATCAAACTTAGCAATATGTTTCCCACGGTTTTCCAACTAGACTGCACTTACAAGACAAACAGATATCGGATGCCATTATTGTGCATTGTTGGTGTGTCTTCTACTAATCAGTCATTTTTTTCATGTTTCACGTTCTTGGCTGACGAAACAGAGGACAGCTACAGGTGGGCTCTAGATTGTTTCAAGTCTGTACTAGTACCAGGATGCGTACCGATTGTAATGGTGACGGACAGAGAGATTGCCTTAATGAATGCTATAAAAGTTGTGTTCCCTCAAACTAAAAATCTTCTATGTCAGGTGCACATAAACAGAAACATTCTGGCTAGATGCAAAAAATATTTCTGCAAGGGAAAGGATTTCGAATGTTTCATGTTCGCATGGCAACGTGTCGTTGAGGCAACATGTGAGAACGATGTAACTGTGAGGTTTAATAACATGTTTGCTGATTTTTCTGAATATCCCGAAGCTTTGGCTTATGTCAACAATTCATGGCTAGACAATTACAGAGAATATTTTATATGTGCATGGGCTGATAAATACCTGCATCTCGGTAGCACCACGACAAATCGAGTGGAGAGTGCTCACAACCAGCTGAAAAAATTCCTAGAGGTTTCGGTGGGGAACTTTGGAACAATTTGGAAGGCCTTTGACCAGATGATCAAGTTGCAGCATACTGACATTAAGTGGGCCTTCAGACTGAGCTCTATACAGGTAAATAAGGATTACTCAGGCCGTCTATATTCCGAGCTTTTGAGCTTTGTATCTATCAAGGCCTTACAGTACATTAAGCTGGAAGAGGACTTGGTGAGAAAGAGTACTCAACTCAGCAGTGCTACTGAATGCAATCATAAGACAAGGTTGTCATTGGGAATACCTTGTGCCCATGAACTTGTATACTTTATTTCTACTTCAAAGTCTTGCCCGTTATGGTTAATACATAAACATTGGAAGCAACTAACAATGCATGAAGCGACTCCGGTAACTGAAGAGCCTTCGGTTGACATTACAAGTGAATTGACTGCCATTGTCCAACGATTTGCTATTTCCAATGAATATCAAAAAAAAGAAATTAAACGAAAACTACAAGAATTTGTAGATCCATCAAGCACTCAAACAATTGAGCCACAGGGACATTTAGCACGCATCAAAGGTAGGCCAAGAGGCAGTTATAAGAAGTTCAGTGATAATTGGAAGTCCACTAAACGTGACCCCTCACACTTTGAACATGTGTTGAAAGCTGAGGCTAACAAGAATTTTAAGAAACCGAGGCTGTCGGGAAAGCTAAATGCACGAAAGAGAACAAACGTTCGTCTGGAACATTCGGCCAGAAACGATCATTTTCTGCGACAGATTCGTGATCAATTGCCAAGTTGTTTATCGGGCAATGTACTAGAAGTAGTGGATGTCCTTGGTGATGGACATTGTGGTTTTCGGGTTGTTAGTCTCGCCTTGGATTTGGGGGACAATTGGGTACAGTTGCGGAAATCGCTTCATGTTGAACTTGAAAATTACAAGGAGTTTTATGAGGCAGTGTTCGGCAACAATAGAAGAAGGGAGTTGTTAACATCCCTTGAATGCACGTTGACTCCCGCACCACTTGAAAATTGAATGTCCCTACCTGATCTCGGGCTTGTAATTGCATCATGTTATAATGTGGGTGTGATAGAGCTTTCCTGTTATCAAAGTTTTACATTTTTACCTCTTCACTCTGTGCCACCCACATCGCCCAAAATGATTTCCATAGGCTTCATCAATGGGAATCATTTCATTTTGCTTAAACTAGCCGAAAATTCTCCATTGCCGCCGTTATTCACACCTTGGACGAGGTATCATGACTCAATTGCAGAAGGATGGGGACATTGGTACGCGTCAAGAAATAAACTCTCGCGGCCGGGGGTTGTTGACAGTCCAACGACTGGATTGGAGTAATCTAGATCAAAATAGGTATTCATGTACATTTTTCAACATGCAATACCATTACTATTTTTTTCAACATGCTCTCCATTCATGCATACAGAAATCTCTATGGACGGAAGGATTTTGGTCACTTTTTGCACCGTATCAGATGCAATAGCATGTAAGCATATTTTTGTATATAAATTGTTAATCCCTCTCATTAGTATAACTTTTATTACTTAATATTGGAACAAATTTCTTAATGCTCGCAGGTTTGAATTGAGGTCGATATGTCACGGTTACCTGGAGGAAGAAACAAGAGACTTATTATGTTTTGTTGTTGCTTAAAATACATGTTATTTAAGCCTAAACTGTGTGATATTTTGATTTCTGATTTTGGTTTGTGGTTAGTGTTTTTGGTTTGTACTTAACAGTTTGGTTTGCGGAACAGAAAATTCAAAAAATTTGGTTTTTTTGTATTTTGGTTTGCGACTAGCGAAAATGGGTTTGCCTTTAACAGTTGCCTTAATAAAATTACTGTGTGGTTTTCTCCCACTTATATTGTTCTCTACAACCCGGAGTTCTCGAATCCATGACATTCCAAATACACTCCTCAAAGAAGCTCTCTTAAGCTTGAAGATAATTTTTATTCCAATATCAAAGGTGATGATACATTGGGGCCAAGAAGCATATTTAATGAGGAAAAAGATAATCTGCAAAGAAACCCCCAAAAGAACATGGCCTGCGTAACAAGACAAACTGCTAAAATTAATTGAAAATTTACAAATAATTTCATATGAACATCCATGATGAGACATCACATACTAGAACATGATGAAACTTGATCAAACGTGACATACAAATCGAGATGCATTACATAATAAATAATTTGATGTCATAAGCTTTTTGATAAATATAAATGCGTTGGTATAATTTTTCTTTGATACCATATAATGATTAGAACACATGAAATGAACCAGTGGTTTATTAGATGAAATGAATGTAGTTGGAGGTTGGCGATGGATAAAAATATTAGGAAGAAAATATATATTGATGTTCTCGATTTTCATGTTTCATATAAAGCTGCACATGTATACAGACCTACCATCCATCCATCCTTTTTTGATCTCTAGCACCTAAAATAAGTAGGTGATTGTTCCTTGATTTACCACCTGCAGAACTATAGAAAGAATGTGTAAAGGCCCACCTTTACATCTCGTTAGGAGATACCTCTCCTGTATAGTTTAGTCCCACATTATGGTTTGGAGTTAAGGTGTCACTCCTACCATCTTTATATATATATGTGTGTGTGTGTACATGTACTTGTATTTTACCTTGATGTGAAGTTATAAAATATTTGCTGCAATGCGTATTTCGCTATACCTTAATGGCGATTATTTTCAGTAACCTCCTTATTACGGGACCACGACAGAGTCTCTTGTCTGCTGACTCAAGAAATCTATTTATGGCCTAAAGTAGTCCCCCTCGAGCTGGTTTGACAAATTTGTCAGGTCATTTGGGACTTTTTATTCACTCGGAGCTCGAGAAACTTCTTAGTTATACGTTGTCGCCAAGCAGGTACAATGTTACTTCTTATGTATGTTGATGATATTATCATCACGTGCTATGATCTAAATGATATCTCTATGATCAAGAAGCATTTGATCTCACACTTTCAGACCAAAGATCAGCGGTGCCTCCGATGTATCTTGGGTACTGAGGTAACTCGTCGACCTTATGAACTTGTTTTGTTTCAACGGAAGTGCTCTATAGATCTTCTATATGATGCCGACTACTTGGATTCTAATTCCGCTGATACACTCATGGATGCCAATCACAAGCTTCGTGCTCATGAATTCAAGTCAGATCTTCTTCTCCCTAATCCAGACTACTATCATCGCCTGGTTGATAAGCTTATCTATCTGACTATCACACGATCAGATATCTCATTCGTACTTGGGTGTGGTTAGCCAATACATGCATGCTCCTCGGACATCCCACCTTGACATTGTTGAGAGAATCCTCTAGTATCCCCTAGACAAGTGCTTGTATTTAAGCCCTATTCTTCCCTCTCATTGATTGCTTATTCTGGTATGGATTATGCTGGCTCCCTCAATGATTGTTAGTCTATGAGTGGCTATTGTACATATTTTGGAGGGCAACTGATCCCTTAGAGGAGCAAGAATCAAACAGTGGTAGAACGCTCCTCTGCAAAGACTGAATATCGTTCGATGGCGTCTGCCGTTTATGAACTCACTTGGCCGAAGTGTCTTTTTACTGATCATGGTGTCGCTCTCTCCTCTTCTCTCAATCCTCTACTGTTATAATCAAGCAGCCCTCCATAGCACCGAGAATCCAGTTTTTCATGAACATTCCAAGCATATTGGGGGTAGATTGTCACTTCATCTTGGAAAAAAGTTAACTCCACAAAATTGATTTGCGGCATGTTCTCGCTGCCGGTCAAATCTCTGATGTCTTCACGAAGGCCTTGCCTCGCCCACTCTATCAAATGTCCTTTCCAAGCTTAATACTTACAATTAGTACACTTTAGCTTGCGGGATAGCATAGAAATGTGTAAAAGCCCATTGTAAAGGTCCACCTCTACGGCTCATTAGGAGATACCTCTCTTGTATGGTTTAGACCCACAATGTGATTTGGAGTTAAGGTGTCACTCCTCCCACCTATATATGTGTACATGTATCTAAATTTTTCTCTAATTTGAAGTAATAAAATATTTGTTGCATTGCGTATTTTACTATTTCACAAGAACAAATACAAACCCAAACACAATTCTTACTTTATTGTTCTCTGGGAGGTTTGTGTGGGCATGGTATGGATGTAATAACACGGCGGACTTCATTAAAAATTTTTTTTAGTTGAATATGTTATGCATTACAGATGCTTGTTTTTTTCTTAAATTTTTTTATTGTTTTTATTTCCTTAAAGTTGCTTTTTTTGTGAGCAAGGGAAGGCAAATATACAGGGAGATATTATTGCTGGGTGTTATATTGTATTGATGGGTATTTAACAAATGTTAATATGCTTTATTTTACCCTGTAAAATCTTGTTATACTTTGTAATTCTAAATCACTTTATTTATTATTTATCTGATTGCTGCATAAATTGCATTCTTATAATTTTTTTCCTGGACCAAATTTTGTTTCTTCACATTTGTTCCTTGAAGTAATTCTTCCATTTGTTTGACATGCAGTTCTCCACTTATTTTGTAGATGAGCCAGTTGAAAGGGGATTCACAAGCTGGTTCTGCATATGTTATTAAGGTACTTTTTTTGTTTCATACTATCTTCTTTCAGTAGTTAGTATATCTTCCACATTCTTCTGATTTGTTTAGTCAACCCTTTTTTTATTACCACTTCAGCTAGAACTGCTAGCTGCCAAAAACTTAATTGGTGCAAACTTGAATGGGACATCCGATCCTTATGCAATAATTACATGCGGTGATCAGAAACGATTTAGGTAACTATAACTATTCTAGTTTTAGTTTTTTATCTTGTTTAGTCGACAATATTTGATGGGTAATGTTGATGTTTATTGTAGGTTTTGCATTTATGTTCCTAATCTTGAATTGGTTGCTCTTTTCTTTGGTATTTTGCATTTTCTTTTTCGAGAATAAATTTGTGGAACTTGTTGGAGAAAAGTACGACCATACCACCATTTGTGCTTGCTTTAAGAAACTTAGGATTTTTTTACCTGATATCATTTGAAGAATTTCAGTATCTTGTTATATTTGTCGATGATTTCTTTTTCTTTACTTGAGTATTCTTATTATGTAATAACTCAAAATATATTGCACTTTCATAGAGTTTTGTTTTGATTTCTAAAATAAATCCAATAGAAATATTAAAACTTTTAAAAATGATAATACTGTGAATACAAACACTCCTGATATTATCTGTTAACCCATGGAATTTTCGTTGAAACTTCTAATTCTCACACTCACACTTATAATGGGATAACCGAGAGAAAAATTGACGTGTCGTTCAAGTTATCTGCTTTATGATGTTCAAAATTAATGTTCTGAAGCTCTATGATATTTGATCGCTTTCTGCACCACCACTCCTATGTGGAGAGGGCGTCGACAGTGTACTGGTCGAAGTAATAAATGAAGCTGAGAGTTACCCCCCGAGTATAGAATCTCTTGAGGAACATGAGCATGGTGATATATCGAAATGAATGTCTAGTTACTAAGGTGGTGCTGATCGTTGCTTTGAGATTTGTTTTCCTACACTAAAAGCATGAAAATGAAACTAAATATGAGAATGCGACGGTTGTTGCCTTCACCTCTTCGCAAGAACTCAATCACAACAGAGCTTGAGGGTCACCTTCACCTCTTCACACGAACTAAATCACAATGCATCACAATAACACAACCAAATTCAAGCTTATCATTGAGCAGAGCAAGACATGATGACAATAGTTCATTAAAACAATCCACACATCAGAACATTGAAAAAACATAGAACTCATGAAAATAAAGCCTAGAGAGGCGGAAAATTAGAGAAAGATGCAAACAGTGCTCGAGACTGTGCCTCAGGTACCAACGGAGCTCCTGTGCCGGCAGCTTTGATCCGTCGTGATCCTTAATTGTGTCCGGGGGCGTAAGGGGAGCTATCAGCTCCACGAGAGTCTTTACTCATCTTCTCGAGTTCTTCGCACTATCCGCATCGATCTCCTTGTCTTCTTTGCTTGGCGGCTAGAATGATGAAGAGAAATCCATTCTTTATGACTTAACAATGTTGGAGAATGCTTTGGGGATGAACCCCGCTGGGAGCTAAATCTTGAAGGATGCAAAATCCTTTGTCAAAAGTCATTTATAGGCCGTCAAAAAATATGGCCGCCCACGATCGGGCGCACGGTCGTGCGTCTGATCGTTCGTGAAGGAATGAGAAATTGGCGCAAAAATGAGAAGCCCTAGCAACCGCAAAATGGTCGTGCGCCTTTAGCCTTGCACGGTCGTGCGAGCACAAAGGCATATGAGCGTTTATAGAAATTGGATTTTTGAGGAATCCCAACAAATGCACATACACGACCGTGCAAATCCCTTAGGAGTCTGTTCGTTTGGACGGAATTGGGCGAATAGAATTGGAATGAGATCAATTCCAATTCTGCAGAAATTGGAATTGAAGTCAATTCTAATTCTGTTGCATAAATTGGATTTGAAGTTGATTCTAATTCTACTGTTGGAGTAAATGCATGAATTCTGGCAGTGAAATTAGAATTAACCACAGTGCAGGAATTCTGCCGGAAGCGGAAAGGGCGGAATGAGCGGAATTCAGAAATCAGTGGTCGGGAGGTCTTCTTTCGCTTTGGGTGGAAGTGACCTATTTAAAAATACCTTGGAATTGGATGTAATTCCAATGCCATGCTTTTACTTTGCTAATCGAATGACAAAATTTGAATATGAGATCCAATTTTGATTCCATTCGCCCAATTCCCGTCCAAACAAACGGACCCTAAATGCAGACTAACCGTGCGGTTTGAACGCGCACGGCCGTGCATGACCAAAACTCACAGGAAACTTCAAAACCTTTGATTTTCAAGCATTTCGACTGTGAATGCACATGATCGTGCGAAATTGGACTCGTACGGTCATGCGTTTCATAACAAAGCTCTAAACATGCACTACAGACTCCTCAAGGGGATTACTAGCTTCCACACATCAATTTATTATCTATATTACTCATAAATTATTAGGAAACATAAAGGATGAGGGGAAGAGGTGATCTCCCTCAAACTTGCAATGCAAGAAAACTAAGAAAATCCATCTATTTGTCTCACAAGGTGATCATCTGTGGACTTGATGAATGCTACATGATAAGCAATGGAAATTCATAAATGCAGGAGCAAAACAATGAGAATACGAGCTAAATAGGTGCAAAATTCCCTATTTGAAAACCACTCATCAATATTCCACAGTGTTTTAAAAATCATTTGTTTGACACCGTTCTTACACCCATTAGTGCACTATGGTTCGAGATAGGTTACCACACGATCCGACAGTTCGACTTTTAGGAAGCCCTCCACGAGCACACCCATTACTACTGCGCCTCTTCGTACTCTCTTGGACATGAAAGGCAAAGTGGTCATCCAGTATTATTGATTTTCTGGTAGGGGCCACATGGTCATTGTGTCCTAAGTGGAACCTGCTAATTGAGGAATTGGGCGAGTTCAGTACTGAGATTGAGGATATATTTGTGGAGAATATCATAGTGAACGTCTAGACAATTGAGAGAGCAACTCTGAGAGATTAATAGAGTTGTTGCACATCTCGTGTGTAAAGGAAGATTGGCAGCGACCACTATTTCCTGTACTTATTTCGTAGCATAGATGACCCCTGCAAGCTTATTTTTGATAGTGATAATTTCATGAATACTGTTTTGCGAAAAGGTTTAGGGCTTATGAAGATCACTAAGAACCCACATTCACAACCCAATTGTGTCTTCTCTGTGAACAAGATAACCATGCAGGTCACCCAACAATGTTTAGTTCACATACGTCTAGCGTCCTTCAAGGATGAGCTCTGGTGTGACGTCATTTTGATGGACACACGTTCTAGGGAGGCCCTCTTTATATGATTGCGACGCCACATGTTATGATTGATCTAACAAACATGTTTTCTTCGACAAGGGCCGAAAGATCACTCTCCCCCACCCATCCCAAGGAGCTATCCAAGGGTAGGGTCAAGTCATTTATTAACTCTGGCTCCTCTAATCCATTTCACGTATTGAAGACGAGTGAGTTCACGAGGGAGAGCCTGGATTCAGGGATTGTGTATGTAGTGGCAACCACCTTGGCTTT